>JAOWBW010000245.1:600000-983518 GCA_026119855.1 Campanula takesimana | reverse complement strand
ACTCCAAGGGACCGATGGTCAACATTTAATCGATCTCCGCAAGTTCTACGAAAGGCTTCGTCAACACAAGATGAGGCTCAACCCTGCAAAGTGCACGTTCGGGGTTATCCGAGGCAAAGTCCTTGGTTATATGGTCACTGAAAGGGAATTGAAGTAGATCCTTCCAAAATCAAGGCAATCATTGACATGCCTCCTCCAAAGACGCAGAAGAGATCAAAGGTTTCATGGGCAGACTGACAGTACATCAGTCGGTTTGTGCACCAACTCACTTCCATGTGCGAGCCAATCTTTAAACTACTCAAGAAGAATGTGGCTCTAGAATGGAGCGACGCGTGCCAAGAAGCCTTCGACCAAGTGAAGCATTACTTAACGTGCCCTCCTGTTCTAGTTCCGCCGCACAAGGAGAAACCTCTTTTGCTCTATATCACTGTCAATGATGAAGCCCTAGGGGCTATGTTAGCACAAGAGCAACGAGAGTCCACAAAGGAGAATGCCATTTATTTCGTCAGTCGCCGATTCCAAGGAGGCGAAAAGAAATTACTCTGTCTTAGAGAAGTCATGTGCAGCATGGTTTGGGTCACTCAAAAGCTCAAACACTATATGGAAGCTTTTCGATCAAGATAGTAGCAAAGGTGGACCCGCTCCGCTACATCTTCGAGAAACCTTTCATGTCAACAAGAATAGCCAAATGGTACTTCATGCTCGCCGGCTATGATATCACTTACGTCACACTAAAATCCGTCAGGGGGAAAAGTGTTCAGTGACCAGCTTGCCGAATTCCCGTTGTGACGAAAGTGAAGGGGAAAGACGTACAGTTCCCCGACGAGCACTTAATTTGTACTGCAACCGAGGAAAAATAAGTGGCAACTTTTTTTCGATGCGCCCGCCAATAACACCGGTTTTGGTATAGGGGTATTGGTTGTCGATCCAAAAGACATCTACACTCCCATTGCCATCCGCCTGGAATTCGAAGCTACCAACAACATTCCGAGTACGAAGCATGTATAGCAGGGCTCGAAGCAGCTCTCGAAAGAAACATCACGGAATTAGAAGTATTCGGCGTCTCTTTGCTCCTTATCAATCAACAATCGGGTAAATGGCGAACCCAAGACCCAACTCTCCAACAGTATGGTCAACACCTTGAAGAATTGGTTGAACAATTCCAAAGAGATCACTTCAACTACCTGCCAAGGGATAAAATCGCTTCGCCGAGCACTGGCCACCATAGCTTCATAGTCGAAATGCCCAAAGGGAAAATGGTGAAGCTTTCAAAAACTGCCCGAAGGAACAGTCCGGCATATTGCATGAGTATCGAGATCAACGAGTTCAGACAAACCCTCCGTGGTATCCGAATATCATGAATCTCCTCAAAGATGGCAGTTATGAGAATAGCAATAAGAAGTCTCAAGCGGCTCTGGAAAGGGCTAGCCTCTCGTACGTACTGATTGGGGACCGAGTCTATAAAAGGCACCACGATGGGATCAATCTCTATGCGACAATGAGGCCGAAGCTCAAGAGATAATGTGTGAAGTGCACGAAGGAGAGTGTGGACCCCACCTGAATGGGTTATGTTAGTCAAGAAGATACTCTCGCATTGGGTTACTATTGGAGCACTATGGAACGAGACTGTATCGAGAAAGTCAAAAAGGTGTGCCAAGTGCCAATTCCACGCTAATCTGCTCATGCTCCACCATCGCAACTTTACAACATGGTCACACCTTGGCCTTTCTCTTGTTGGGGGATAGACATCATCGGTAAAGTTCATCCTGCCGGGAGCAATGGCAGTCATTCGTCCTAGTGGCAGTCGACTACTTCACAAAGTGGGTCGAAGCACAAGCCTATCAGACCCTCAACGCCAAGAAATTGCCGAATTTGTAAAGATTAATATCATGTGGGCCGATACGGCGTGCCTCATGAAATCATTCCGACAACGGACTCTCACTTTGAGAAGGAAATGGATGCACTTTTTGGTAGAATACAAGATCACCAAAGCACAAGTCATCTCCTTACCGTCCCAAGCAAATGGCGGGGTTGAAGCAGCAAATAAAACCATCGAGACCATCGTCAAGAAAATGGCCTCAACAGGAAGGGATTGGCCCGAGAAGCTACCATTAGCATTGTGGGGCTACCGCACATCATACGGTCCGCAACAGGAGAAACTCTTATGCATTAGTCTATGGTTCTGAAGCCGTACTCCTAATCGAACTTGAAGTCCCATCTCTACGGGTCCTCCTCGAGAATCAAGTCAACGAGGTCAACTGGATGCAAAGTCGATATGAACAGCTAGCCTTACTCGATGAGAAAAGGCTAAGAGCACTCGAACGCACAAGGGCGTATCAGTAAAGGATGGCAAGAGCTTTCAACAAAAAAGTGAAGCCTCGAAACATCAACGTAGGAGATTTTGTCTTAAGACAACATCCTCCTAATGCCATGAATCCCCTGGGAAAATGGGGACCCCGATGGATCGGTCCGTACGTGGTCAAAAAGATATTAAGCGGCGGTGCAGTCCGGCTTGCGGATTTAGATGGTGACCAGCTGCCAAAGGAGGTCAACCTCGACAAGCTCAAGAAGTTCTACCGCTTAATAAACAAAGACCATTAAAAAAAAAAATCGCTCGCTAGGTTGAAAACCCGCAAGGACGGCCTAGGCAAAAATTAGAGCACGTGCAAAAAAGAAGCCCGCTAGATTGAAAACCCGAAAGGGCGGTCTAGGCAAAAAACAGGGTGCACACAAAAAAAAATGGTCTTTGTTTGTTGTGAACTACGGAGACCTGAGCCTCCCAACTGGAGGAACGTAGGCAACCTTCGGGTGCGGTCTAAAACATATCAAAAATACCCATTTCACTTCAAATAACAAAATGCAATTCTTATTCATTCAATGAATTATTCAAGCCATTACAACGGATTTATTGAGCAACAAAAGACATCAAAATATTAAATCCTAAAACAAAGTGGTCTAATTGCAATCTCTTGGGTACAAAGAAAAATCTAATCTTTCTTAGGTTTGGGAACCCATTGCTTCTTGTTATGTCCTTTAGTCTTCTTGGATGGGGACGGAACATTCTTGGGACCGCCAAGACGGGAGAAAACGCTAGGACGGGACGGAGCTTCATCAACGGCTTTCCTTTGCCCTTATCAAGCGGAGCCTTAGCGGGACAACCATGGGACGCTTCCACACATAGGAGGAATTTCCCTTACCTTTCTTTTTCTGGGAAAGTGACGGGGTCTATAGTCCCGCACATGAACCACCGGTCTCACGGGGTCAACAACATCGTCATTGGGCCTTCCCAAACGATCAAAAACGCTTGGACGCTTCTCCACCATCGGGACGGACCCCACAGCTGGAACGGCATTCACCACTGAAACGGACTTTTCACCCTCGGGGACGGAACCTTAACTTCAAAGGAAAGTCATTGGGGCCATTATGACAAGAATTTTGTGGTTTGGAGGAGAAAGTGTTTGCAAAAGAATGCTGTGTGACCATTCTGGTCGAAAATGGTTCAAATTTATGGCTGTTGGAACATTCTGGTCAGGAAAAGAAAGGGCTGTAATTCAGCAGGCCAGAAGCGCGCGCCTCCGACCAAGGCTGCACAACGCGCGCGCCTCCCACAAGCAAGGCCAAACGCGCGCGCCTTTGACAGCAGTTCAGACAGAAACAGCCCTTGTCAGTTCAGAACAGAACCCAAGCACTTCAACATATCCAACCTGCAGCAAAATCAGATCCCAGCAACAAAAGAAGTTCAAGCATCAACAACAAGCATCCTTTGGGCACACATTTGTTTGTAAAGAGTCGACATCTAAGATCGAGTCGCTAATAGAACATAAAATGAGTAGTAAGATAACTAGGATTGTAAATACATGTTAAATGTTATTACAGGCAAAAAATAAAAATGTTTTCAATCCCTCATCTTCTCAGCCGCAACAGCTCGGGCACGTCATCACCAACACTGTGCTCACCCCCTGCTACCGCTCTCGGTCTCCTCATCGTCATCATCATCCTCATCATCATCATCGTCATCATCATCCTCAGACTCAGATGTCTCAATCACAACATCAGGACGGGTCCTCTTGGCAGCTCTCCCTGATGAACTGGCGCCACCCCGGCTCTGGCTACCCTCTCGGCTCAGATTCCTACTATGGCTACCTCCGTGGCTCAGACTCCTGCTCAGCGACTGCCTCGCCGAAGAGACAGCCTCATCAATGTCCAGCGCAGCATCCCTGCAGCCTCGTCCCATGCCCCGAGCACCTCGGGCAGCTCCTCTCGCAGCACCAGAGACAGCACCAGCAGCATCTCTAGTCATGGTAGCAATATCCCTGCACAGCTCCAGCACCCTCTCCTCCAGCTGGCGGAGCTTCCGCCTCATCCCTTTGTTCTACTACCCAAGTGCCTATAAGCACCCACGGGCACCTGTTGCAACAAATAACAGGAAAAGGAAATTACATCAATACAAAGGACAGAAAAACAAGACTGGAACTGAGAAAATGCAAAGATGGTCAGAAAAACATACCACAGCAGCCTGAGCGGGAGGCTCTCTCTCCGGTGACATATCCTCGGGAACAATCTCCCTCTGCTCCTCAAAGACCCCGAAGTTGGAATAAGTGTAATAAGGGGGAGGCAAAGGAGGATCAAAACAATACCCGGCATCGGTAGTATAAAACCGAGCGGAGGTCGAAGGAGCAGCCTGTGATCTCCTCGGATCAGCAAACATGAAGCCTTGCATCAAGTTGTTCTCCCTGAAGAGGCCATAATCCTGGTCCAAGTGAATATAAGGGACGGCATCAACCCTTACCATATATGCCGTGCGATCAGCCTCTGAAAGTGACCTCCAGTTACGAGGGCAGAAAGGAGGAACGTCTGGAACTGCAGGACGAGGGGGGGTGTAAAAGTCTGTCACCTGGGTACCATGCTGCCAAAATACTCTATCTCCCAAGTACAGAGCCATGCACTCACCCGAACTCATCAAAAGCCGAGAACGGGTAGGAATAAGAGTATACTCAAACCAGTGCTGAACTGATCTCCACGGATACAAAGAGAAGGCAACGGACTCAGGCCTCAAGGTGTCCAAGTGCCGTCGGGCCGAAGTAAGACTAATGGGGTTCGTGCCAGTCTTCACATTCCTCTCCTTGTATGCCCACCGTGCGCAGTCCGGATACTGGGGCTGGCCTTCCTTGGCAATCTTGAAATCCCTCAGATTCAGGATAGCAAAAGCCCAAAGCTGTAGACAAGAGGCAGAAACAAAGTTAATGACAGTCAACAAAAAAGGCAGTTATGACCAAGGCAAGGAGAATATAAAAGGGACAGTAAGTGGTATATACCTCCCACAGCAAGCTGAAGCCCGTAACCGAGCTAGTGGTCGAGCGGCTGGTCAAATCCATGCCGTGATAACAAGCAGCTAAGCCCGCTGCGCCCCAGTTATACTGGCCAATCTGGTCCAAATCCACTAACAAGTCAAGCAGATCCAAAGAGGCCGAAGATCCCCCGTTGGCAAACAGAGTATGGGATAACAAGTACCAAATAAAGCAACGGGCCACGGCATCGACCCGATCAGCAGTAACACCTCGAGCCTCAGCCATCAAGATGCTAAAATAAGCCCGGATTCGCCCCCATGTCACTCGAGAATTCTTAACCTCGAACCGGCAGTCAACCAAAGCCAGTAACTCGTCCGGAGTCCGAACAGCCCCTCTCAAACAAAAGGGACAGGCACCCCCATGAACGGCAAGCTCGTCAAAGCTGTGAAATCGGTAGGCGTCATAGTCACCTCGCCCATGGGTAAGTGGAAGGTATGGGTGGTGTCCCACCATCTTTACCTCAATGCCTGGACCACATCAGGGTCATTCTTCAAAGCTGGGAGGCTAGTGACAAAAAGACCAAATTGAGTCCCTGTGACTCGGGCCCGAACATTCTCAGGCAACCTCTTCCATATAGAGATGGGCCCATGAGCCCCACCGCGAATCTCTGTCAGACGGGTCCACTCCTGAAAGGAAAGAAGAAACAGCAAAAATTTCATCAGCATGACTGCTTGAAAACGGATGAACTCAACACAGAGATTTCAATGGCAGAACAATGTACAAGCAAGTGTGTGAACATGAAAATGGACATCCCAACATGTTTCTTACAACAAATCAGCAACAAAAACAACATGCAAAGAATGATCAATAAAGCTGCTGCAGCAATATTTCGGGTAAAGAAAACGGAACTTCATGAAATCCGAAATCGACAAGAAAGGTGAGGCATTCTTACCAAACCCGAAGTCACGAAGTGAAAAATGTGGGTATGAGGCCGGAAAGTAAGCAAACTCGGGTCCATAGCTTCAACCCCAATTTCGGGCTCCTCGCGCCTGTAGCATCTCGAACGGAGGTGATTGCTGACGATCCGACATCGTTTCTGTGACGGAATTGATCCTAGAGCAGCAAGAAAGTGTTTTTGGGGTGATTTCTCTACAAAAACTTGGCTTGGAATTTGGAGGGTTCTTCAAAATTTTGAAACTTGCCGAAAAAAACAGTGAACCGCATGTTTAAGTATGCTGAACTTATGCGCCAGGCGCGCGCCCCCCGACATACTCATACGAGACGCGCGTGTCCCACAACAAATCCGGACGCGCGCTCTTCCCATCATCAAGCAGGTTCAGAAGTAGTCTCCCATGCGAGAAACCATGCAACGTATCAAGGTTTCCCCACGGATTCCGAACTCCCTAAGTTCTGTCACGGGCGACATACCTCCCTCAAGGTCAATCTCAACATTTCATCCCCAGCAGGAACATTTTCTGGTCGCGGTCAACTGTGCCCGCACCCCACAATTCAAAAAGTCAGGTGTGACTCCAAGTGGCACGAGACTCCAAAGCAATACCTCATCAACGGATTTCACTAACGGATTCGTCCTCAAGGGTTCACTAACGGCCTCTTCAAAGGTTCACTAACGGCCTCCTCAAAGGTTCACTAACGGCCTCATCAACGGATTTCACTAACGGATTCGTCCTCAAAGGTTCACTAACGGCCTCCTCAAAGGTTCACTAACAGGCCTCTCCAAAGGTTCACTAACGGCCTCTTCAAAGGTTCACTAACGGCCTCATCAACGGATTTCACTAACGGATTCGTCCTCCAAAGGTTCACTAACGGCCTCTTCAAAGGTTCACCAACGGCCTCTACAAAGGTTCACCAACGGCCTCATCAACGAATTTCACTAACGGATTCGTCCTCAAAGGTTCACTAACGGCCTCTCCAAAGGTTCACTAACGGCCTCATCAACGGATTTCACTAACGGGTTCGTCCCCAAAGGTTCACTAACGGCCTCTCCAAAGGTTCACCAACGGCCTCATCAACGGATTTCACTAACGGATTCGTCCTCAAAGGTTCACCAACGGCCTCCTCAAGGCTCACTAACGGCCTCCTCAAAGGTTCACTAACGGCCTCATTCAACATATTCAGCCGGCAGGTTCACCTAACAAATCATGCCACCCCCTCTATCAACAAAAGCCGCTCACACAGGGAGCGCACCACTACCTCTCGCAATTTCAAATTCCTGCTTTCATCGAGTCTTTGCTTTTTCTTGGTGATGTCCTCGGCGGGTGTTTTTTTTAACTTTCGTCGACGCGTTTTGCTTTGCAATCCACGTCGCCGAGGGGCTCTGTAGACACCCCGCCTTGGACCGCTCACCCCGATTGCACATTTGATCTTGTGTTTCTCCCCATTTTAAGTGTTTCTCGTTAGTTTCTGTCACTTCCGTTAAGTTCCTGACTGACTTCGTTAAGTCCAGGGACTAAACTGAATAACAGGGCTGACTTTCTAGTCCATTCTGTCAAAATTGCCTTCTCTGAGTCGCGCGCCTCCCGCCCCCAAAGCAGGAAGCGCGCGCCTCTGGGCGTCAGTTACAGATTTCTGGCCAGGATTCTCTCCCTTGCTCAATTTACAGGATTTTGCCCGGGAAGGATTTCTTGGTGACTGAGTTTTGGCACCAAAAACACCCCTCTTTCACCTATAAAAAGCTCCATTTACCTCCATTTTCAAGGACCGAAAATTGAACTTACAAAAACTATACCAAAATCACTTTCTAAAGGTTCTCCAAGGATCTCATCAAGCAATATTTGAAGGTCTTCAAATTGTAGGTAAAAGTCCATCTTTTCATTTCTTTTCTACTTCATCTCCTCTCTCTCTTTTACTCTAATCAAATGTGCAATCACCCAAATCATTTTGGGACATGACTCTAATGATCACCTCATCTCATTGAGGTTGGTTAAGGAGTTATCTCCTACATTCCAAACTCTGTTTTAAACCCCCCCCCCCCTTTTTATGACTTAAAGAAGAAGAAGAAGAAGAACGTTATCATTCATGTAGATTTTGATCAAGCAATACCAACTTTAGTTGGGTGAGATGGGTGTTTCGGTACTTCCCATCTCGTAATCTAACCCCCGAACCTCAAAACAAAGAATCTCTGTTTTCGTAATCAAACTCAGGCTATAATCAATAGGTTTTTCTTATGTTCCTCAAAACATAGGTGGCGACTCTAAACAATCTAAAACAAGTTAGACATCCTAGGATAATTCACCGCTCTAGCCAAGTTGTGGATTCCCGGGGTATCTACAGATTCCTCGATGGAATGGTCTCAAATGAGCAAAGGAAGCATTTTGGGATGTTTTCCTTGCAAGATTTCGACTCAGAATGCAGAGAGTTTGGGCAATTTTTTAACTTGACTCGAACAGAATGAGCAGTTTCTGAATATATGTTGAACTTTTGTGCAATGCGCGCGCCTCCCGCTACCCACCTGGAACGCGGGCGCGTCTCACATCAACTGCCAAACGCGCGCGCCTCTCATGTCCAGTCAGGCCCAGGTGCAAGTTCCCATGCAGGAATAAATACATCACATCAATGTTCCTCCAAATCTCATCCGAGTTTTCAGCTCCACCTTAAGGCAGTTCAAGCACAAAGTTCCGCAACGGACATCAATAAATCCTACAGTTACAAAAGTCAAGGTCAATCTAGACATTTTCCTATCTAAAGGGAAAACCTCATCTTTTCGGTCCGCAGTCAACTGTGCCCGCACCCCCACAAAAATCATAAAGTCAACAGCAAGTGCCGCTCCGAACAGCATACATCAGATACAGTTACAAGCAGCAATTCGATCCACGGGGATCCACTAAAATCACCGCTTCCCAAGCAACGTAACGGATTCACCAACGGATTCGTCAACAAGGGTTCACTAACGGACTCATTCAAGGGATTCACTAACGGATTCATCTAACGGATTCACCAACGGATTCGTCAGCAAGGGTTCACTAACGGACTCATTCAAGGGATTCATCTAACGGATTCACCAACGGATTCGTCAACAAGGGTTCACCAACGGACTCATTAAGGGATTCACTAACGGATTTATCGAACGGATTCACCAACGGATTCGTCAACAAGGGTTCAGTAACGGACTCATTCAAGGGATTCACTAACGGATTCATCTAACGGATTCACCAACGGATTCATCAGCAAGGATTCACTAACGGACACATTCAAGGGATTCACTAACGGATTCATCTAACGGATTCACCAACGGATTCGTCAACAAGGGTTCACCAACTAACTCATCTAAGGGATTCACTAACGGATTCATCGAACGGATTCACCAATGGATTCGTCAATAAGGGTTCACCAACGGACTCATTCAAGGGATTCACTAACGGATTCATCTAACGGATTCGTCAACAAGGGTTCACCAACAGACTCATTTAAGGGATTCACTAACGGATTCATCGAACGGATTCACCAACGGATTCATCAACAAGGGTTCACCAACGGATTCATTCAAGGGATTCACTAACGGATTCATCTAACGGATTCACCAACGGATTCGTCAACAAGGGTTCACCAACTGACTCATTCAAGGGATTCACTAACGGATTCATCGAGCGGATTCACTAACGGATTCGACAAACAGATTCAACAAATGGATTCACTAACGGATTCATCTAACGGATTCACCAACGGATTCGTCAATAAAGATTCAACAAATGGATTCACAAACGGATTCAGCCAGCGGATTTACAAACGGATCATGCCACCTCCTCTATTAACAAAAGTCGCTCACACAGGAAGGGCACCTCTATCTCTCGCAATTTCGAATTCCTGCTTTCATCGAGTCTTTGCTTTTTCTTTGTGATGTCCTCGGCGGGTGTACTTTCTTTCGTCGACGCGTTTTGCTTTGCAATCCACGTTGCCGAGGGGCTCTGTAGACACCCCGCCTTGGACCGCTCACCTCGATTGCACGGTTGATCTTGTGTTTCCCCCTATTTTAAGTGTTTTTCGTTAGTTTTTGTTACTTCCGTTAAGTTTCTGATTGACTTCGTTAAGCCCAAGGACTAAACTGAATAACAGGGATGACTTTCTAGTCCATTCTGTCAAAAAGGCCATCTCTGAGTCGCGCGCCTCCGACCATAGGAGCCAGACGCGCGCGCCTTCCGCCCCGAGGTAGGAAGCGCGCGCCTCTGGGCGACGGTTACAGATTTCTGTCCAAGAATCTCTCCCTTGCTCATTTTTACATGATTTTCCTGGGAAAGATTTCTTGGTGACTGATTTTTGGCACAAAAAACATATGCTTTTCAACTATAAAAACCCTCCTAATCCACCATTTCAAGGGACCGAAAATTCTACTTACAAAAACTATACACAAATCATTCCCAAGGCATTTTCCAAAGTAATCCACCAAGAAGTGTTTGAAGTCCTTCGAAGCATAGGTAAAAGTCCATCTTCCTCCTTCTTCTCTACTTCATCTCTTTCTTTTACTTTAATCAAACGTGCAATCACCCAAATCATTTTGGGACATGACACCAATAATCGCTTCATCTCATTGAAGTTGGTCAAGGAGTCATCTCCCTACATTCCAAACACCCCCTTTTTAAACCCCCTTTTTAAACCCCCTTTATCATTATTAAGAATAGGAAGAATAATTATTTTATGTAGACTTTGAACAAGCAAGACCAATATTAGTTGGGCGAGATGGGTGTTTAAGTATTTCCCATCTCGTAACCTAACCTCCGAACCTCATAACAAGAATCTCTGTTTTCGTATAAAATTTAGGCTAAATATTAGGTTTTTCTTATGCTCCTCTAAAACATAGGTGGAGACTCTAAACAAATAAAACACAAATAGACATCCTAGGAAAGACACACGCGCTCCAGCCAAGCCGTGCCCTCCCGAGGTATCTACAGGCAGTCTCAACTGATGTAGAACGGACGAAAAAGGAAATAAGTCTCAAGTGACGTGAAACGGAGGGAGTACTCCCTCCGTCCCATAAATATGTGCACAATATTTTTTTTGGTATCTATTGATAAGTCACACTTTCCTAAAATGTCAAAAAAAAAAAAATACTATTCCTCCTCCTCATTCTCTCTCATACTTTAATTTTATACTCGTAACATCAATCAACCTACTATTCCCTACCCACTTTCTCTATCTTACTTCACTTTTCACACTCACAACAACTACGCACTATTATTCAACCCTTAATTCATGCGCACAATTCATTTTGTACACATAGTTGTGAGACGTTGGAAGTACTTAAACCCAATGTTCTAAAAAACGCTAGGCGGTCGCTAGGCGCCGCATGGGCGCTTAGGTGGGATCTAAGCGGGACCGAGAATTCAGAAATAATTATAATATCTTAGACGGGACCTAGGCGTTTCATGAACGCCTCCTAGACGGGCGTCTTTTAAAACACCGCTTAAACCCAAATTCAAATCTCTTGTTGTCAAGTTCTCCGGTCACCCAAAGCAGTTCATCTACTCTATAACTATACACGCACACAAGTTTCTGTTTACGCCTGTTTACATTGTTTCTTGATATTCAGTTCAATTTCAATTTCTATTTCTATTTCAATGGCGGGTTTCTTATCAGTTCTCAGACGCATATATCTCACAATTTACAATTGGACCGTCTTCGCGGGCTGGTACGTTCCTTCTTCAATTCTCAAACTCAACAATTTCATATATTAAATTGTATTTGATCTGGGTTTTTGTTTATTTGTTTGTTTGTGTTTCTGGGTTAATTTAATTTTTCCCAACTTTAGGGCTCAGGTATTGTATCTTGCTTTGAAAACTCTGAATGAATCAGGCCATGAGAATGTCTACAGGGCTGTTGAAAAGCCTCTTCTTCTTGCTCAATCTGCTGCCCTTTTAGAGGTATCCAAAATACCCATTTTCAGTCTTAGTTTATTTCATTGTTTAAGAAAATTATCGAGAAAATTATCTGATTTTGTAGCATATATTATACTCCCTCTGTGCCGAAGTGATTTTCTCATTTACCATTTTCATTGTCCTAAAAAGTTTTTCCCATTTCTACAATTTTGACTTGTGCAAAAACACAACAACATGACTAGTGAAGCAAGTGTTCATATCCTTAAAAAGTTAGTTAAATGTGAAGATCATTGTGGGACGGAGGGAGTATCAAAGTAAACACTTGGTCAAATTAACCTTAAACTTTTGCAAGGTCAAGGTTAGTCAACACAGTTCAATTCAATGCAGAAAGGGCAATCTTTGTCAAATATATGCTGTCAAATGAAATACCGTAGGATTTTTAGTCACAATTTTGAATTGAAATACATTGTAAAGCTTCATTTATGATTCGGGGTGCTGTCGTAAGGGTAACATTGTATGTGAGTAGAAAGATTGTTGCGAAAATTGAACCCGTAAGTCGGTGACCTGGGGCTGTACTCTCAATGGAGCAAACTTTGCCTTTAGAAGAATTTTCTATATTCATTTCAGTTAAGATCTAAGGTGCTCGGACTTTTTGGTTGACCTCGCCGGACTCGTGTTGACTACACTAAAATAGGAGTGTCCGACACGGGTACGGCGGGGTAAACCAAAGAGTCCGAGCATCAGAGGTTAAGATTCTCATATGCAGTGTTATCACATTCTTATTGGGGGCTGGGAGAGTACTCATTTATACACTTAATTGAAAATGGAGTGTTGCTCTCATGTATTTGTTTGAGACGTCTGTCATTGGGTGTTGACTTTATTTTTTAATTTTGAAACAGATACTCCATGGTCTAGTAGGTGAGGTCTTTCTCTTTCATTTTTGATGGATAATGGCTTGAATTAAAGAAAAAGAACACTTTTACATATTTTTTTTGTGTGTTTGCTTGAAAAGGTTTGGTAAGATCTCCAATCTCAGCAACACTACCACAGATAAGTTCAAGATTGTATCTGACTTGGGGCATCTTGTATACTTTTCCAGAGGTAAGAGATTCTGGAGTCTTTATACTCAAACCGTAATATTAATATTATTACTACCTCCGTCCCTAAATGAATGCCCGAAATGTTTTCAAAAATGGTCTTGATCAAGACCAAATTTGAAAAAAAATCGGACATTCATTTAGGGACGGAGGTAGTACGATTTGCAAACTCTTTATGAAAATGATAATTTCAGCTGACAGGTTCAGAATCATATACTAGTCAGCTCTTTAGTCATCAGCTGGAGTATCACTGAGGTGAGTCATGATTCTCATGAATGATTTCTCATTTTGACTTTTGAGTATGTTGGCATCAATCTTGATTTTATTGTCATAGTAGTCACTTGCTTAAGGGAAAAGTAGACGTTCAAATATTTACCACCACTTTTACCTCTTTCGGGTATTATAATCAGTCTATGCATGGTACTTGTTCATTTGATCAAGTAACATTTGTAATCTTGAATATAGTCTTATTTTATGTCTTCTTTTTATCTCCAAATGCTTCTATCTGCATGCTTGAGATAGTAGGGAGGTGGGTGGGGGTGGGGTGGGGGGTAATCACCAAGTGAAGTTGATGACTGGTAACCTCTTAGAGTTGTCATCCACTTTCTAAACAATTGATTTTACGACAATAAAATGAATTGCGAATTTATTTATTATTTTTTTGGTAAAAAAGCGTTTAGGGATAAAGATTTTTATAAAAAAGACATTAATTTTGGACGAAGGGAGTATGTAACAAATATAAAGGACAAGGGACTGAAATGGACATGGATTGGATTGACTATATGGATTTGATATACTTTAAATGTCATGTTGTAAATATCATTTTTTGCACCACCTGTGTGCCCTTACTGTTCAAAGAGTCTCGTTTCAAGGATAAACTTAGTAGGTATGAGTTTCCATATCTATTCTTATTATGCCAGACTTCATATGGGAAAACTAGATTATATAAAACTACGGCAATCCTAAAGATATCTGACTTGCAAATATGGACTCTTAAGTGGAACTGAGGGAGTGAGGGAGTATAACATTTGCTCCTTCCGTCCCAAAACGAATGTTCAAAAAAATAAAAAAAAAATTCAAATTTGCTCTTCATCAAGAGTAAATTTGAACATTTTTCGGATATTCATTTTGGGATGGAGGGAGTAGTATAATTAAAACACCAGAAAGTGAAGCTTTTGACAAGACCATTACATCTGCTTATTTTTCTTTTATCTGAAAGTATATCAGGGCGCATTTACAAGGAAAAGTTGAAATAAGAGACTTAAGTATTAATCTGGGATAGCTTGAAATTCATTGCCAAATTGCGTCGGACGACTTTTTAATGTCAATATGATTGATGACATTAAGTGTATTACATATTTTCTTCTTTTTTTTTCCAGATTATTAGGTATTCTTTCTTTGGCACAAAGGAGGCATTTGGTTCAGCACCTTCTTTCCTCTTGTGGCTCAGGTACCGACTTTGAGGCTTTTATGGTCAGGTTATTTGGTACTCCCTCCGTCCCAAAGTGATGTTCATACTTTTTAAGAAACTTTGAGCAATAATATTAGGTTGATTTAACCATCCTAATGAAAATCTAAACTTGTTATTGATAGTATTGTTGATGGTGTATCAATAATAAGTTTTAGATTTCCATTAGGACAATTATATCAACCTAAAATTATTGCTCAAAGTTCATTCGCAATAACTGTGAAAAAAGTATGCAGATCATTTTGGGACGGAGGGTGTATTTTATTTATCCATTGATTAACTTTAAAGTTATGAATGTAGGTATAGTGCCTTTTTGGTTTTGTATCCAACCGGTATTACAAGTGAAGTTGGCCTCATATACGTTGCCCTCCCTTTTATGAAGGTAAACAGTAATGCTTATTCTCTGAGTACCCTTTACTCTTTTATATATTTAGTCAAAACTTAATCTCTCAAAATAATTCTATTTGCGTGCTACACTTAACTTTTGATCTCCGTTTCTTCAAAATAAAATTGCATTCCCGCCTGCCCGTTATTCTTAGTAGCATTCCTGTTACATCTGGTTATCTTTTGTGAATAAAAACTAAGCTGTCCTTATTTGCAGGAATCGGGAATATACTCTTTTAGGATGCCTAACAAATGGAACTTCTCATTTGATTACTTCTATGCTGCAATCCTAGCTCTTGGAATATATGTCCCAGGCATTTTTTTCTATCTTCATTTTCTCCGTTGTTTCCATATACTCCCTCCTCCATCCCACACAAATGATAGTCCCGTTTGACTCTTAAAACATTTTCACTGGTTACATTGTCAGTTTTAAAAATTCATTGATTTTGAAGCCTTAATTTTGGAAATGGGACAAACAAAAAGGGAAAATTGGACTGTCATTTCGGGACAGAGAGGAGTATGTGTAATTGTCTTGCTATAGGCCTGTCCGTCTTGTATTTCCTGATACGGAGTAGTTAATTGATCAGAGTCGTCGTTTGCCATTGCAGGCACGCCACACTTGTATGGATATATGCTTGGGCAGAGAAAGAAAGCCCTCTCCAAATCCAAAAAGGAGTAAAAACACGGTTAGTAATCATTGTTGGGCAAACCTCATCTTTCCAGTACAGAATTTGTAATTTTATTCGTAATTTGATGACTGTCTTCCGTCGCAATGACACAAGGGAAGCCATTTTTGGGTTTTTTTTTTTTTTTTCAACTTGCGAGAATGTGTTGAGATTAAGAAAACTGATAGGGTAGGGGTTGGGTTGAGAGGAACAAGGAGTTGTAGAATCTCATTTTATTTTATAATAATGTTGGAGTGTGATCATTAAATTTCGTACTTCTACTAGATAGTGGTAGTGTTACGTATTACTCCATCTGTCCCGTAATAAATGTCGTATTTGATTTATCAACGGCGTTTAAGAAAGTGTGTTTTACTTATTTATGCATTGCTTGTATCAATGATAAAAGTGTGCCAAAAATTGCATCATGAAATGTTAAAATACAATAATACATTTGAGTTTAATGTGTAAAATTTTAAAGTAAAAGGGGCATTAAAGCCAAACAAAAAAAAAAAAAAAAAATTATACAAACCCACAAATGCCATCCAACCATCGGCAAACACCACCCCACCATTATCACCATTCTCCAAGAATCAACAAAAATCAAACTCCTACACAACTATCTCCGATTTACCAAAACAACATTCAAATTTAAGTTTAAAAAAACTTACTAATTTCATTACTATTTTAATTTTTATTTTTTTTATCATTTTAAGCAAAAAATTTATCATTTTAATTTAAATTATTTTTGATGTTCATGATTTCACACCACCACTATTCGCATCCTAATCCCCAGCACCATAACCACTACCAAACGCCACCTCATAACCACCTGCAACCCGTCACCAGCACAACACAAATTAAAAAAAACACAATAGAAATAAAAAAAATGGAAATTCATTTTTTTTTTTTTGCAGATTTCAAGATCTACAACTTCGCCGAGAAGAGAGAAAATCACTCAAAGTTAGATATTCTATAGTTTATAGTTTCCTTATGTAACTAGAATAGCTTGGAGAATACTCCACCTACTTGTATAAATATGCTACTATTGTGATCAATAATATTGGAGTCTCTCATACCAATTATCTCTCTCCATGTATGATTGGCTCCGACTATCTCTTTCTCTAATCTTTGACATACCAGTAGTTGACTATTTTACCCTTCAAAATTTTATTATGTGTAATGCACATTTAACAGGAAAAAAATGGTTGTCGTTAGGCCTAGTGATCGCCGGTGCTCCAAAAAATTAGTTTAGGTTATCAAATGCAAATAAAAATAAGTTTAGGCTATTGAATGCAAAAAAATTAGTTGAGTGATCAAAACTACTCTCCCACATAGTTGTGTGACTATAAATGCAATTTTTCCTTTCTTTAATTTAAAAATAGTGCATTTATTTTGAAAAGTGCAACATATTATGGGACTGTGCAAGTAGATGTTTAAGTGATTGGATATATGATCAGGATGAGGAGTATATTATTTGTTCAAATTATATTTACTTCAAGTCAAAGTAAATATAATTTATTTTGTTCAAAGTAAATGTATCATATTTATTTGGAACATCTCATAACAAGTATAAACCTTTTTTGGAAAAATACCAAAAAACCCCTCTAAAAATTTCATATCTAAAAACCCCACAAAATATTTCTTCAATCTAAAAAGTCCTAAAACTAAATTATCAATACCAAAAAAACCCACATTAACGAATTGACTAACGCGGTTAGGTTTGAGCATTCATATTAATAAAAAATTAAGTTTCCTTTAAATTGATGACGTATTAAAAATAAAAAAGCTTTTAGCAATGCAAAATAATTAAATTGTGATACTATTAGATATAATAACAATAATAATAGTTTAACAACAAAAAATATATTTAATTATTATTATTTTAGTTAATTAATAATTTTAAATAATTCATTTAATAATAAAAGTAATAAGAATGAAACACAATAATGAATGTGATAATATTGAAAACAATATCATCATAATTTTTTATTATTTTTATGATCTTACATAATAATAATAATAAAATAAAAAACTTAAAGGAGCACCTTCCAATTACTTCTCTAATATATCAAAAATTCATATTTTTATTATTAAATATTAGGTAATTAAATAATAATGATAATAATGATTAATTTTTTTTGTTGCTATAACTACTATTATTAATATTATTATTATTATTTAATGATTATTATATCATTATAATTATTTGGCATTGTAATTTTTTTTAGTATTCCTAACATGTCATTAAATGAAAAGTAAGTTAAGCTTTTAATAATATGAATGTTCAAACTTAACGGCGTTAGTTAAATAGTTAACGTTTGGACTTTTTGGTATGGATAATATAAATTTAGGAATTTTTAGATTGAAGAAAAAAATGTGGGTTTTTTGGATATGAAAGTTTTTTTAAGGGGTTTTTCGGTATTTTCCCAACATTTTTTATTTTCAGAATTCCCGAGAACAAATTTCGTGAATGGACCCTAGTAAACTGGCAAAGGAAAAGAAAAATATTTGAAGTAGATATTTCTATTTAATAAAACTTGTATTACAAGATTTATTTTAGAATGGAGCAATTAAATATTGTGATTAAGTTGTGTAGTGAAGTCCTTCTAGTTGTATAACTTTGCAGTTCTGGTTCATATACCCGTGCATGCATTGAAGTGTTGTACATTCAACTAATGTACAACACTATTTGGAAAATGATACTCCCTCCGTCCCAAAATGAATTTCACACTTTTTTTTTTTCCGTTGCGAATGAATTTTGAGCAATAATTTTAAGTTGCTTTGATTATCTTAATAAAAATCTAAAACTTATTATTGATAGTATTGTTTATGGTTTATCAATAACAAGTTTTAAATTTTGATTAAGATAATCAAATCAACTTAAAATTATAGACTGAAAGTTCATTCGTAATAACGATAAAAAAAGTGTGAAAATTATTTTAAAACGGAGTCAGTATTAGTGGAATATCAAATCATGCATTGAGGTTTTGAACATTCAAATTTTTTGGGTACTTATTTGGTTTGGGAGGGAGGGAGTACAATTACAAGGATGACCAAAAGAGTTACTGATACTTCAATTCAGTCTTTTAGTTAACTTACATTCCACTAGAAAGTTTAAAAAAAAAAAAAAAAAAAAAAAAAAAAAAAAAAAATCAATCTACCCCACATTACCTTGGAATGAGATAATCTGTTATCGGACTACATAGCAGCAGTTATGGTATTTTACAGTGGAAAATGGGCCATAATCACGATGATGGCCCTATTAACGATGAGAGACGATCGTGCTCTTGACATTTTGACCGGATGTCACTGGCAGCCCCCTATCCCATTATCTTGGCTTTGCCAAAATCATCCAGAATAGGGTAACCTACAAAAACAATTTGGCCAGAATTGCTAAAAGAAAACAAGTTTCACATAAAAATAAATCCACTTTAATGCAAATAAGTGTTATATTTCGACTTTGTCTTTGTCGAACTGATTGAACTTTGCCATAAAAATTGCGAATACTGAATCACGTTAATGAAATTCTAAAAAAAAAAAAAAAAAAAACATTATCTTTTCAATCAATGTTTCATGAGGTTAATTAATTTTTCATAAATTTATGGTCAAAGTTCAAACAAATAGACCAAGAGTGTTAACTGTAAATATTCCAGATTTTAAACACAACCATCATATCCAGGCGTCAAACTGGCTTTGCAAACTTGCAACTTTAAACATGAAATGCAAGGAGTCCAATGTAAATTTCTATCAGTAACATAATGGAATTACTCCAGATTTTTTTGAAAAAGATAGCCTCACTTTTTTCTCTTTTTTAAAAGCAAGTAAAGCATCATCTAAAAATAAATAAAAATAAAATAAAATAATTAATTGGTCAATCCTGACTATCTTTTTGGCACGGGCTTGTTTAGATAGCTAGGCGTAGATGCAAGCTTCACAATTATGCATTCACTTAATGTAACTTTCTAGTTGAAGTGTAAACAAGGAAATTAATAACTTACCCCAACTTGAGGGAAATTGTATCTGAGCTTTCATAGTCTTGTGGAGGACCAGAAGAACTGCAGTCATTGGAGATGGAATCGGACGACTGCCCTTCCTCCCCACAAACGTTTTCTATATTATCATGGACGTGATTTTCATCATTAGATGATGCTTCCATCACCTACATTCATTCGTTTCACAAGGGATTAGAGAGAAAGAGAGAGAGAGAGAGAGAGAGAGAGATTTAGGGGTAAACTGTATGTACTTGCTGTCTAAGTCGTTTGTTCTCCTCCATTAGTTGCATCCCCTGCATGATTTGACAAATTTAGGGAGTAAATTTTTAAGAAATAAAGTTAGAACTAACGAGAAAAAATGATATTAAAATATTTTTTTAATATTTAAGATGAGGGTTACGTGATCAAGTTTGAGATCAATACAATCGGCGTTGGGGGTGTCTTTTTGGCATCACAGTTTTGTAACCATATGGAAATCTTTATGCAAAAAGCTAACCAATCAAAATCTTCAAGATGGTCATGGAATATGCAGTAGATATGCGTATAATATTAACTTCACATATTAAAGTGCAAAAGCATGCTTTTGCACATTAATATATGCTGTCTCAAAATGTCTAGTCTCTAAAAGTGATTTTTTTAGTAGTCGCATAGAAGAGCTTAGAACAAGAAAAAGGGGAGATAACCTACATGGAGAAGGGTACGTTAAGTTGACTTTTAAGCACGTATAATACATGTACATAAATACCCTCAATGACCCGCCACATAATATATTTGATTGCAAGTGCAACAATGGTGCGCCACATGATTTATTTGATCGCAAGTGCAACAATGGTGAATTAAGTTAGTTACTTCACCACAAACTAGACACTCATTTTAGGACAGCTTTTATACAGAGGGAGAAAGTATATTACTCACTCTGTCCTGGAAAGTTTGTCCCATTTTGATTTTTTATGGTCAACATTAATGAACTTTGACCAAGCATTGGTGTTGATTTAATGATCATAATGAAACTTTAAAAATTGTTATTGATAATCACTTAATGATTTGTCAATTACAATTTTTTGAATTTCACTAGAATGATTAGATCGACATCAATGTTTGGTTAAAGTTCATTTATGTTGACCATAAAAAATCAAAATGGGTCTAACTTTCCAGGACAGTTTTTTGGACAGTTTTTTTCTCTCTCACAAATAGGCCAATATCAAGTTTTTTTTCTCTCACCTTTTCTTGAAGATCGCTGATCTGATTCATGAATTTCACCCCCTGGAACAATTTAACTCTATTAAAAATCAATTAGAAATGAAGGCATATGCTAAAAACAGACAAAAATCAAACTGACCTTAATATCTATCACACGACCCAATCCGGCTTCAAGAGACCTCTCTAACTGCTGTAGCTCGTCAATACTCAACCCCTGAAGTTCCTCTCCTCTCATCTGCCTGTTTTCCATACGAAACACTCAAATATGAACTTACAAAAAAAAAAAAAAAAAAAAAAAGTAGAAAGAAAACAAAAGTTAACTCCGCTATGTGTGGGGTCCAGTTAAGGGTTGGGGTCTAAATTCACAAGAAGATAAAACTACACTTACAGTCTTACCTTAATTGACGGCTTTTTTCTGCCACTTCCTTGCTTAATTTGGAGTAGTTGCTGTCTTCAACTAGCTAAAACATCAATTTTCTTTGAGTATTTTAATTGAAATTAAATGGAAATACAATTAGTAAACTGACTAAAGGGTGGTGATTAATGGTTCACATAAGGTTGCTCAAGAATCTTTCCAGTCATGAAAGTTGATTTAAAATCAAATTCTTCTGGTCAATGCACATTCTTAAATTATTGAACATTACTAAAAATATTAATGTTACCTGCAACTCAAGCGATGGGTGGTCTAATTTGTCGATATTTTTTGAGTGCAGACTATGTCTTTCAAGTATATCTCTCATGCTGCAAAAAAACAAACAGCCAAGTTACTTAACTGGGTCATTCTAGGCATTAACGCCTCCAAGAAAATCCGTTTATAGAATTCATATTTTTTTACAGACAATAAATAGTTTGACATATCATTTAATAGATAAAGTTACACATACAAGACCATGATTTAGATTGATATGATTATCTTATTTTTCTTAATTCTTCTACAAGCTAGCACTTACGAAACTTGATTAATAAAACTCCATAGCAGATAGTTGTGTCACTACTTACCACCTAGTGAGAAAATTAGTCAACATAAGCTTAGTTGCACAATTAGGGGTTCCCTAATTGGTAGTGCCTAAACAAAAAGCACCGATTTTCAGACAATATCATTGAAAGATAAACTCCAGATCGATCACGAAATTATGGAGGAAAAGAAAAATCAAACTTAACCAAATTTTAAGGTGATAAAATAAAGAGAAGACTCCTCCTGACTTCTGAAATTCATTTGAAGAAATAGTGTTATTGACTGTTAAACAAATTCAGATCTCCAGTAAAAATTTAGCAACAACAACAACAAAAAAAAAAAAAAAAAAAAAAAAACTTTAATCCCAAAATGATTTGGGGTCGGCTAACATGAAACGTTGATGTGGGAACGCAATAAAAAAGTGGAGAGCTAGTAAAGCACGTTGGTTAAAAAGAATTGAGTGGAAGCTATGAAGATATTTAACAGAGAGAAATAAGGGTGAAGAAAAATCAAGAGAAAACATGAATGTAAGACATTTTGAAAGATTGACAAAAAAAGCACCATAGTATCTAAATGGATCTCTTCAAAACCATTAACACCAATAATATGCATTATTCAAAAAAAAAAAGCGTAATGACCCTGCATGAGGTTATGAGGATGGGACTTGTACTTTTAATGGGTCCTATAAGTTGGCTGGTTTGGCTGAAAAAATCATGTCCACACAGTTCAAGGTGTATTTAAAAATGCAGGCATATATGGGACCAACTCCTTAACAAGATGATAAGACTTGCATCTTGACAAGAATTATGTAGATTGATTTTTTTTTCTTTTGTTCTTTTTCATCTATCAGTTTACATGCATGTGCACTACTCGGCCATCCATAAGATCAGTGGCGTATCTAGGATTTTAGGTGAGGGTATGCACTTTCTTTGGGGGTTCGCCCCCGAAAAAAAAAATTGGGGTCCGGTCAGGCCGGTTCAAAACTGACATGCAAAAAATATTAAAAAAATCCAAGACAATCAAAAATTAACAATCCGTAAGCGGCCTGCCTAGCGTCAAATTGTTTAACTTCTCTAATTGTAACACTTTGCACCCTTCTTCCTTTAAAAATTAACAATCCGGAATCCAGGGTATGCACTTGCGTACCCTGGCGATAGCCTACATTCGCCACTGCATAAGATCTCAATAAAAGTAATGAATATATGAAACAAGCATACACTTCAAACCGAGCTCGTTTGTTTCACTAAGCAGATAATGTAAATTAAATCAAAATGTTTGCATTTAGAGCTCATCAGGGCAATAACATGATCCTTAATCTAAGAAAAAATTAAATCAGTCATCATAAGATTCTATCTTTCATTGGTCCAACAACCTGGATTCTCTGAAACTTGGTTTACCAATAAAATTTCTTATAATCAAATTATCTACCTTGAATATATATCGTGTAATAACAACGATGAAATAAGACCCACCATTTATATGCTTATAACCTGTATCATTAATGTAGCATTGAAGTAGCTCCAAAAATCTTTTTCTAGAGTCTTTTTCTTTATAAGCTAATTCCAAAAACTGACTTCCAGAACTAAGTGAAACCAAGAACAAACATGAATCAATCATATACTCCCTCCGTCCCTCTTTAATCTACAAAAATTACCCATTTGGTTGTCCCACTTTAACTTGCAAAATCCTAAAATGGAAATGTTTTAATACTTTTAAAATGGTGGGACTCACTTGTCATACTCACAACAACTATCCACTAACTATTCTCCATCTCACTCTCTCTCCCACCCAACCATCTACACTCAGAACACATCACATTTTTCATTGTTTCCTTAATTAGTGTGTCCAACTCATTTTTTGTAAGTTAAAGAGGGACGGAGGGAGTATTGGACTGTTTGTTCGTAACTGCATTTCTCTTGAAACCTTAAAAAAAAAAAAAAAAAAAAAAAAAAATCTCTATAAACCTTATTTTCATTGGACCAAAAAGAAAATCACATTTTTGTTTAATGATAAGGATTCCCTTGTGGTCAAGTCTTAAAAGTTTTGATTGGATATAAAAGAAAACCCTCTTTTGTTTAAGAATATACTCCATATAAGATTCCCCTTCTGATCAAGTGTCACGAAAGGATTTATATAATATGCAGTGCATTATTGCTGGCATGGTACAATTAGTACTCGATAAGAGAAGTGAGAAAGACTTCTCCATTAAAAATACTGAAGGGATAAGAATATATAAACAAATAGTACTCCTTCCGTCTCAAAATAGATGTCGTTTTAGAGTGTTTCACACATATTAAAAAATGTCATTAATGGATGTGAAAAAGTCTCAAATACCCTTAAAGTAATTCAAATACCTAATAATTAAATGGTTAGGTAAAAGATAGTTCACTATCATTATTAAGGGTATTATTGGTATAGAGCAATAAAAAAGCTTTGAAAATAGTTAAACAACAAGTATTTTGAGATAAAATTTAACTCTCAAAACGACATCTATTTTTAGACGGGGGAGTACTTATATTCAAGCAGAAGCAAAAATATAACCAAAAAAAAAAAAAAAGTAATTGATAACTGAACCTAATGACAAAGTTTTCATTTTAGCCTCCAGAAAATCAGACATTAAACAACCAGATCTCCACCATATTTTATACTACTAAATGATTCATATCACTTCCCAAACAGTGACAAACAATTTTTACAATCCCAAGTCTAGAAAGAGAAATTCACACATTTTTAGAATTTCTCTCTCTAAAAACACACAGATAAGATAGTAGTATTGTGTATTAAGTGTGTGCGTGAAAATGAGAGAGAGAGAGAGGACCTGGAGTTGGAATACTCAAAGAGTTTGCCAGTGGAGGAGAAGGTGATGAGGCCAACATCAGCATCACAAAGAACAGAGAGCTCCTCAGCTTTCTTGAAAAGCCCTTTTCTCCTCTTGGAAAAAGTCACCTGCCTTGCTGTAGCATTATCAATTTTCTTGATCTGTATCTTCTCTCTGGCCATTATACAAACACCTTTCCTGTATCTATAGATTCTATACGTATATATATATATATATATATATATATATATATATAACTTCACACACACACCTAAAGAGAAAGTTGCAATCAAAATTCAGATGGGTACTTCAAATTTTCAATAGAACAAGGAATAAACCAACAGACAATGGAGTGAAACTGGCAGTCATTCATTTCTAAAAATAGAGGATTTGGGGAGTGTGAAATTTGTTGTATGGGATGAAAAGGGCAACATTTTGCTAAATTTGGTAAGAAATAATGAAAGAGGTAGCCCTAAAGAGAGAGAAATGGAAGAAGAAAAAACACACATTTGGCCAAAAAAAAAATCCCTGATCAAGATGATAAAGATCAAAACTTTGTCTTTTGAATTTCTAGAGAGACGGATTGTTTACCAATTTGGTAAGACCCAATTTGGGATGTTGGGTACTTGGGTCCGATGTTGGGAAAGTTGAGATAATTGCTGTGGTTGGGAAGGTAGCCAATGAGAAAAGAGAGAATGATTAAAGAAATGGGTTTTTGGTGTTTCAAGAAAGAGAGGGGAAGAAGCCTTTTATGGTGAAACAAGCGCAATTTTGCTTTTCTTTTGTAAATGAGTTTATTGCCGTTTAAACCTGCCTACTATTATGTCAGATTGATGATTTGCTTCCGTACTTACGAAAATCATAACATAACCTACGTGCTATAGTTTTAATAAAAAATTGCCCAGAGATAAAGCTGAGCCGAGCCGTTAAAAATCTAATAGTCTTGTCAACATAAGTTAAATGTTTAACGGATTTACAATTAAAAAAAATCAAATGTGACTATCATAAATGATATTAATGTCGTAAAGGTCCAAAAATATTTTATATTCCCATTTTTTTTATCTATTTGTTATTTTTTTTTTTTTTTTGTGAAGCAATATCTATTTGTTATTGAGAGAGAGAATAAAATAGAAAAATAAATAAATTGTCATAACTAACATCCAAAAAAAATATGGAAAAGGAAAAAAATTGAAAAAGACAAATTATTGTACTCATTATTATTATCATTTTGGTCTTTTAAATATTATACCACATTTATTAAATACTACTCCCTCTGCTCTAAAACAACTTGCACTTATTTTTCATTAATTTAAATAGAAGATACTCCATCCGTCCCAAAAGACCAAAAAAGGTCTATATATATTCAGTTATATTGTTAATTGGGTATGCTTAAATTATTAGGATATGATATTTTACTGATTAACTTTTTAATCACTGTCAAAGGTATTCCCCTCGTCCCAAATAATTGTCCATCAATGTTGCATACTATCACCACCAAAATTAGACACCACCGCCCGTGACCCCCACTGCCACCGCCCTCCAAACAAACACCGCCCGCCACTGTCATTACAGACACTACCACTTACCACTCACCACCACCTGCTACTTCCACCGGCCATTGCATCCTACCACCACCACAGACACTACAGCCACCACCACATCTAAATAATTAACATAAATATGAAGATGTTCATTTAAAAAATTAGAAGTCTCAAAACCAAATCTGAAACTCAGAGCATTAGTCAGATCTATTTCCAAAAACACACATAATACAAAAATCAATTCTTTCTTCGAGCCACACACGCATAAATTCACACAAAAAAATAGATCTAGTTTTATTGATACACAAGCGCATAAACACACAAAAAATATTCCACATTTGTGTTTGCAAACACAGATCTGCACCAATAAATACACACACAACCATATACAAACACAATCGTAGATCTGTGTAGATCTTCACTATATATATATCTAGATCTACAAAGATCCGAACAAACACACGAATAAACAAACGATGCTTGAGGTGGAGTGAAGAGACACAGAGAGAAAAGACGAAGAAAGAGAAAAGAAGGATAGAGAAAAGGCAGAGAGTGAGAAGAGATGGAGAGAGAGCCGAGCAGAGAGAGGACCTGGAAGAGGACGGAGAAGGAGGAGGTCGTAGGTGGTGGTGTCATCGGCATCGATACGACAGAGGACGGTGGCGGAGGAGATTGGTTGTGGAGAATTCTCAGTTTTGTTTTAGAGAGAGATTGAAATTTGAAAGAATGGTTTTGGGGTGGAAATTTAAAGTGTGCTAATGTAAAATGAGTTGGCTGATAAGAGATTTTAATTAGGCTGTTAGTGTTAAGTTTGTGGTTAATTTATTATCCTAATTATTTCAAAATAAAATAAATATTAATATAAATATTTTTCGGACCTTTACGACATTAATATCATTAACAAACAGGG
Organism: Campanula takesimana; assembly: GCA_026119855.1. Lineage (NCBI taxonomy): Eukaryota > Viridiplantae > Streptophyta > Magnoliopsida > Asterales > Campanulaceae > Campanula > Campanula takesimana. The sequence goes on along the minus strand of JAOWBW010000245.1, from coordinate 956,373 downwards.
TAACATTTGAAAATTTTTATTGTAAATCTGTTAAATTTTTAACATATGTTGACAGGATGTTAGATTTCTAACGGCTTAGTGTTATCTCTAGGCACTTTTTTGTTAAAACTATAGTACGCATGTCATAGTGTGAGTTTCGTAAGTACGGGAGCAAATCGTCAATCTGGGAATAGTACGCAGGTTTAAATGACAATAAACTCTTTTGTAAATGGGTCACCCTATTCACACACACACCCACCCCTTAAAAAAAAAGACACTTTCTTATTACACTCCAACCTGATACAAATTGTACATTTTAATTCCCAAAATACCCACACTTTCTTTTTCCGGACAGAACCCAACTAGGGGTGTGTGTAGTACTATCGTAAAAAAGTCTTGACTGTGAGTCATTTGATCACTCTCGTTTTTACCACGTCTTAAGGGTCATGTTTATGTTAAAAAATCAATATGAGTCATTGGTGCTGGTTGTTTATATAATCAATTCACTGATATCGTTGTTCTTTTTTCAACAAGCACGAGGGTAGTTAAAAAAAAAATTGTGACTCTAGCAAAAAAAACACTTCATAAAATGGATAAATATGGAAAAGGTCAAATATATTTGATTGCATTTTGTCAATTTCTTTGCAGTAGAGAGATCCTCCACAATCTCTAATGGCACAACAACTACAATTGTTGGAGCCAAAATAGCAGTCCTAGTGACTTTCGGGAGTACCATTTAGCTTAAGAGAAAGAAATATGTGGCGTGGAATTATGAGAAATAGAGAGGAGGTTGTTGGTTGTGTTGCTGTGATGGTGGTGTGCCGACGAGGGAGGTTAAGGAAGATGTTAGAGCAATAACAAGACTTGATAAGAAAAGCGAGCAATCACAAGAACACCAATTTACGTGGTTCACCAACTTGGCTACGTCTACTGGGAGGGGAGAGAATATTATTATCAATCTGGAGAAACGATTACAAGATCTCACTATTACTGCTACACGAATTATTGATCACAATAATTTCTAATTGTGTAACTGTAGAATTACAGACCTATTCTGAGCACTCTAATGATTTATCTGAGACAAAACACGCTAACTTTGATCTAAACTAATGGCCTCTATTTATACCGGTGAAGTCTATCTCAAAGTCTGACAGAAACTTTGAATTCTAGTACGAAACTGACTTGAAACCTTCCCTTTTACGTGACTGCTGAAAAACTGCTCGAACCTGGAATCTGGAACCTTGGTCCGGTCGGGTGTCTACCTTGGTCCGGTCGGACCCTTTGCCTTGGTCCGGCCAGGTGCCTTCCAGGGTCCGCCCGGATCTAATCCTCTTTATCATGCAGAAATTCCGACGTGCTTTGGACTACCCGGGTCTTCAGTATGGTGCGCCCGGACCTCATTAGGTCCGCCCGGGTCTTATGTGTTGGTCCGCCCGGACCTTCAATGCTGCTGTCCCAGAATTACAAAATCTTCTTGTTGTTTAATCCTTTAACTCGGCGTCCCAAATTCAAAGGCATTAACGCAACAATCTCCACCTTGACTTTGAATCTCCATGACAACAAACATTTTCTCCCCCCTCGCCTCTTCTACTATCTAATAGCTGCGAACATTCTGCAAGTCCAAACAATGTTGGAACTTGCTTCTCGTCACGGGTTTCGTGAACATATCTGCAGGGTTGTCCGTCGTCCCTACCTTCACCTTTACCCGTTTCTCATCCCTTAGGAATGATATCTGACACCAATGTGCTTGGTCCTCTCTTGATCCTTGGCCAAACAAATCGTGCTCAAACTATCACAATAAATAATAGCATGATCCTGATGTATCCCAAGATTGCTGATCAATCCCTTCAACCATATTCCTTTCTCAGTGGACTCTGTCAATGCCACGTATTCTGCTTCTGTTGTAGACAACGTCTCTGTCGCCTGCAATGTAGCCTTCCAACTGACAACTGACCCACCAAGCGTGAACACATATCCGGTCTTCGATCTTCTTGTATCAACATCCCCTGAATTTGAGAAACCTTCGACTGCACATTCTGTCCCATCTCTATAGACGAGTCTAACGTTGCTGGTGCGCACTGTAGTATACATCAAACTACCAACTGCATTAGCATAGGGTACTCGAGCCATATACTCTTTCTCCTCAGCCGATTTGGGCCCAAACGTGACAGTCTGTGCATTCACTGCACCCGGAGTATCTATAGCCTTAGCTGTTGACCTACCAAACCTCTCTGAAATTTTCTTGATGTATCTTTTCTGGGATAAGAACAGTTTCCGTTTGGCTCTGTTTCTATAGATCTCCATACCCAGAATTCTCTTCGCGTTACCCAAACCCTTCATCTCTGCGACCAATAAGCCTTTCAGCTTCTGAATCTCTGACTTCTTGACTGCTGCTATCACATAGCTGTCAAATCTCTTGTACCACTACCTAGGTGATTGCTTCAATCTACAAACTTGATCTTCCTTACCAGGAACTTGGAATCCTTCCGACTCTGTCATGTATATCTCTCCCTCTATTGCTAGCAACACTCTGACCGAAGTGTGTCTGACCACTATTGAGAAGATCCCATTATATTCCACCTCCTCTCTCTGTGTGAAACCCTTTGCAATAACGCGAGTTTTATACTTGACCCCTTCTGCCGGTGATATCCCTTCCTTTTTCTTGAAGATCCACGTGCAAGTCACAATCTTTCTGCCTTCTGGCCTTGTAGTCAATACCCAAGTCTGATTCTTGTGAAGAGACTCCATCTCATCACCCATAGCCGCATACCACTGAGATAACTCTGAACATGTATATGCTTTTATGAAAGTAGAAGGTTCCGTAAGAACGGGCTCCACTTCCTCAGCAACCAGCAGTGCATAAGACACCAAGTCTTCAAATCCATACCTCTCCGGAGGCTTCCCGAAATTAGCTCTTCTAGACCTTCCTTATGCTAACCCATGTTCCTCGAGAACTGAACTTGAACTTTCTAGTGCTTCAGTCTTTGTCTCTGTTGGTGGATCCTGATCAACATCTGACTGTGGGACAATTAACTCTTCAGTATCTTGTTGCTCCACCTGTTTTTCAACATCTGACTGTGGGACAACTAACTCTTCAGTATCTTGTTGCTCCACCTGTTTATCAACACCGCCAACACTTGAAACAATCGTGGTTTCACCAGTCTATACCTCATAGGGAACTTTGAGGCCAATACCGGTATGAAGTCCATGATTAATCAAGTAACATGTTGTACTAAGCGCTTCTGCCCAAAAACGTTTAGACAACTCTGCATTGGAGAGCATGCACAACGCTCCCAAAAGCCATGTCTGATTCATCCGTTCTGCTACACCATTCTACTGTGGCGTGCCTCTGCTGGTGAGATGTCTAGAAATCTCCACCTCTCTGCAAAACGAATTGAACTCAGTACTGCAGAACTCCAAACCATTATCTGTCCGGAGTTTCTTGATCTTCTTCTCTGTCTGGTTCTCCACTGCTGTCTTCCAGTCCTTAAAATTCCTTAGAGCCTCATTCTTATGCTCCATGATAACCACCCAAGGTCTCCTCGAATAATCATCAACCATAGATAAGACATATCTCTGCCCCTTTAGAAATTCCTGACGTGAAGGTCCCCAACTCTCTGAGTAGATGTAATCTAGAACGCCTTTAAGATCCTTGATCTTATGGCCATACATAAGATCTATGTTAGTCAACTCATGCATCTCCCGAGTGCTCATGTGATCGAGCCTGATGTGCCACAGCTTAGACATATCTCCCTCGTTCACCTCTTCTGATGCAGCTATAGTCGACTCTGCAAGCGTCTTTCCTTGGAGGAAATACAAGGAGCCCTTCTTAAGGCCTTTCAGCATCACTTCTGAACCATTACAGACACTAACTGCTCTACCTTTACCTTTGAAACTGAACCCTGACACGCCCCCAGGTTCCGGGATCCCCTAATAGAACCTCGAACCTAGATGGGAGTGCCTAACGAGAAACAAGAAACTTAACAAGAAACTACATGACATTTGTTTAACAAACTGACATGATATATATATACTCTAGAGTAAGGAGCTATACTAGCTCATAACACGAGTTCTAGACAAGAAAATTTAAAACCAAACTTAATACATACACAGCGGAAACATGCCTAGCACATAAGCTAGCATTAAGAGTACTATACAAGATGTCTAGTGACAACAAGAACTAAACAATACTGTCTACCCCAAAATAAGGAGTTATACAACCCAATACATCGTCCTCACCAAGAGTAAAAGGACACAAGCCCCAAAATAATCACGACCTGCGAAGCAAGCTCCCAACTATGTCGAGCCTCACTGCGCACTATCCTTCCTTTCCTGGGGGGGAAACAAATAAAGGGTGAGATAAATCTCAGTAAGCTATTAGATGCAACTACATGACATGTTATCATGCAATTCAAGTAGATACTCAAGTAATCATCAAGTAACAAGTATATGAGAGAATAATCCACTCATCAAGTAGCACTTAAGGCTAAACAAGCAAGTTATAAGGATATTGCTTCCTTCCTTATTCCTCCCAAGAATACCACTGTTGTCGTAGCTTGTATCACTTTGACAATCACGATCAATAACAGGAACTGATTATTCAGTATGTATCAGAAGACCCGGTAACCAGTGTCATTCCCAATATCAGTACTCATGAGTATTCATGAGGTGTTCAAGACAGGAGTTTAGCATTCACTTAAGTCAGGCTTATTGCTCCAACTAAGGAAGCTATGCCCTTACTATGGCCGGTAGTAAGGGGTCAGGCGGAAATACATAGGGACCCGATTGTCACTTAAACCCCAGCTCTCGCGACAAGCGTGAACCTATGCATTTTCGAACAAGCAAGGAGAACCAGCTGGACTCACACAAGAAGGTACAAGTAGATATTTACTTGAACTACGGGAAAATAACTAATCTAAAAGTAGTGGACTAGCTCAACAAGGAACATGCTTCAAGTAATCAAGAAGTCACCCTGTTATCAAGTAACTATATGCAATGTTTCCACATACACAACAAGAACATGTATCATACAAGTTAGTGCTTGTTCATAGCACTTTATAGTTTACTACCATACATATATTGGTGTCAAGCCATGTACAAGATTTTATTATCTTATATTCAAGTCTTAATCCATTTCTATGGATGTTCAAGCAAGTATAAGAGTTATACATTTACTCTTACAAAATCCAAATCCTATTCTTAGGATGTTCAAGTCTAAGACCTTATGCTAATGCCTCTAAGGTGTACAACAAGTATAACACATTAGTGCTTGTTCATAGCACTTTCAAGACATAAGGAAGAGCTACTACTCTTATACTTAAGTTCAATGTCCTAAAACACCTATCTAGGTGCTCTAGACAATCACCTTAAAACCTCATTAATTTAGTCTTTGAATAGCCCTCTGAGTCTAGGTTATTCATCTTCTTTCGGATCTTGATTCCGACTTTCCTATAGAAAGTTATGGAGGAAACAATTCAAGAAGGAAAATCAGAATTCCCACTTGGCACGACCGCGCGTGCAAAAATGGCACGACCGTGCCATCAAGGTCGAGAGTTCTCACACAAAACTAATTTTCGGCACGACCGTGCCAATAAAAGGCACACGACCGTGCTAACACTGTCGAGGAAATTTGTCTAAATGTGATATTTGGCACGACCGTGCCAAATAAAGTCGCACGACCGTGCTCGGTACAATTTGGTAGTTTTCCCCTGAGTTCAAACTTAACAATTCTCCGTCCCAAGCGTAGGAGTAACTTTTACTAACGTTTTAACAATACCCAGGGCATAAAAGCCTACTTCAAAACAAATTGTTCAAGTATAATTTCCCTTTTTACCAAGTCTTTTATACTCCCCTTGTCCCATAATTACAAGTACCACAAAATCACCCCAAACACGAAATTAACATTCACAAGTATCGAGAATAACATTTATGCATGTTATTACAAGCAAGGGGGAGCTAATAACTTACCTAGTCAAAATTCAAGTTGACCCAAACTTATTTCTGTTCGGCCTGGAACGCTCTATTCAACGCCACGAATATTAATCCGGGATCAGAATCAAGAACGGAGGGATAATTAAGCTCGAGGAGTCGAGAATAGGGTGAAACCCTAACCTAGCTTTTTAGAACAGAAGGAGTATACGTGAGAAATTTGGGTAAAATGACCCAGAGAAGGAACCAAACAAGTTGATATACTTTGAACTTTCAAACAATTGCACTTAGGCCCCTCAAGTTTCACTTTTAACAAAAAGACCCCTAAAGTCCAATTTCAACAAATGACCCAAAAGTCAAAACTAGACATTTAACCACCTTAACTATTTAAAGTAGTTAAAAATTTAACCCAAGTAAAACTAACACATAACATGCAAGTTCAAGAATTTAACAAGTATGTCAAATATTTAACAAGAAATTCGATGGGTGTTACATCCTCCCCACCTTAAAGAAAATTCGCCCACGAATTTTACTTAGCAAAGTTTTCAAATAGGCTCGGGTATTTATCTCGCATTTCTTTCTCGGTTTCCCAAGTAGCCTCTTCAATTTCATGATTTCTCCAAAGGACCTTCACAATAGGAATCCTTTTGGTACGCAATACTTGCTCTTTCCAGTCAAGAATTTCAACAGGCTGTTCCTCATAAGACAAATCAGGCTGAAATGGAATAGCCTCATACTCAAGAACATATGATTCATCCGCCATATACTTGCGAAGCATAGATACATGGAACACATCATGAATACCCGATAAAGAAGGAGGTAAAGCCACTCTATAAGCCAACTTACCAACTCTTTCTAGAATCTCAAATGGACCGATATAACGAGGAGATAACTTTCCTTTCTTCCCAAATCTCTTTATACCTCTACGAGGAGAGACCTTCAAGAATACAAAGTCACCTACCTGGAATTCAAGATCCCTTTTACGATGATCTGCATAACTCTTTTGTCTACTCTGAGCTGTGCACAATCTATCTCGAATGAGTTTCACACTCTCAACTGACTGTTGAACCATTTCAGGACCCAAGAGTCTAGCTTCTCCCACTTCATCCCAGCATATAGGAGATTGACATTTTCTGCCATAAAGAGCCTCATATGGAGCCAATTCAATGCTAGACTGATAACTGTTGTTATAAGCAAACTCAGCCAAAGGAAGATGAGTATCCCAACTGCCTTTGAAATCCACAACACAAGCACGTAACATATCCTCGAGAATCTGTATAAGTCTCTCAGATTGCCCATCAGATTGAGGATGAAAAGCTGTACTGAAATTCAGTTTAGTACCCATAGCACCCTGCAGAGCCTGCCAGAATCGAGAAGTAAAACGAGGATCTCTGTCAGATACAATACTCACAGGAACTCCATGCAGTCGGACAATCTCCTGAACATATAAAGATGCCAACTGAGACAATGAATATCCCATGGAAACAGACAAGAAGTGAGCTGATTTAGTCAACCTGTCCACTATAACCCAAACAGCATCATGGCCTCGTCTAGTACGTGGCAAACCAGTCACAAAATCCATAGTAATATGCTCCCATTTCCACTCTGGAATTTCTAATGGTTGCAACAAACCTACTGGACGTTGATGTTCCACTTTTACTTGTTGACAAGTCAAACATTTTGAAACATACTCAGCAATCTCTCTTTTCATATTGTTCCACCAGAAATGTTTCTTCAAGTCTTGGTACATTTTAGTGCTTCCAGGATGAATAGTATACTTGGCTTTGTGAGCCTCTTCAAGAACTTTCTTCTTAATCTCAGGATCAACTGGAATACAAACTCGGCCTCGAAAGGTAAGAATTCCATCACTATTAAAAGAAAAATCTGGTTGCTTTCCTTCATTCATTCCACTAATGATTTTCTGCAATTCAGAATCAATTACCTAAGCTTCTTTGATCTGTTGGAGTAAATCTGAAGTAGCTTTTATATTAGCAAGAATAATTCCCTGATTTGATTCAAAAGGATTCCAGTCACACAAATCTTCAAGCAAGAAATATAAGTCTTTCTGCTCAGTGCATCTGCCATAACATTTGCTTTTCCTGGATGATAAAGGATAGTACAATCATGATCCTTCAATTTCTCCATCCATCTACGTTGTCTCATATTAAGCTCTTTTTGAGAAAACAAGTACTTCAAGCTTTTATGATCGGTAAAGACTTCAAATTTGGTTCCATACAAGTAATGCCTCCATTTATGCAAACAAAAATAATCGCAGCCAACTCTAAATCATGAGTAGGATAATTCTTTTCATAAGGAGATAATTTTCGAGAAGCATAAGCTATTACCTTGCCATCTTGCATCAGAACACAACCCAATCCTTCTTTATAAGCATCAGTATAAACCATGAAATGCTCAGAACCATTAGGCAAAGCCAAGACTGGAGCTGTAGTCAAACGCCTTTTTAACTCCTGAAAACTTGCTTCACATTTATCATTCCACTCAAAAGAAATAGCTTTTCGAGTCATATTAGTCAATGGAGTAGCAATCTTGGAGAATCCCTCAATGAACCTCCGATAATAACTAGCCAAGCCCAAGAAACTACGGATTTCAGTCACTGTAGTTGGCCTCTTCCAGTTGACAACTGCTTCAACTTTGGAAGGATCTACTGCAATACCAGTAGCATACACAACATGCCCCAAGAATGAAACCTCTTCTAACCAGAAAGCACATTTGCTGAATTTTGCAAATAATTGTTTCTCACGAAGAACTTGTAATACTACTCTGAGATGTTGTTCATGCTCAGCCCGTGATTTAGAATACACAAGAATGTCATCAATGAATACCACCACAAAACAATCAAGATATGGCTTGAAGATACGGTTCATCAAATCCATAAATACAGCTGGAGCATTTGTCAAACCGAATGGCATAACAATAAACTCATAATGCCCATACCTGGTACGGAAAGCTGTCTTTGGTATATCCTCAGATCTGATTTTCAACTGATGATAACCACTTCTCAAGTCAAGCTTCGAATACACTACTGAACCCTGAAGCTGATCAAACAAGTCATCAATATGAGGTAACGGATATTTGTTCTTGATAGTTACCTGATTAAGATCTCTGTAATCAATACACAATCGCAGAGTCCCATCTTTCTTTCTGACAAACAGCACTGGTTCATCCCACGGTGATACACTAGGCCTGATAAAGCCCCTTTCAAGCAATTCCTCAAGCTGTGTTTTCAACTCTCTTAACTCAGCTGGAGCCATTCTATAAGGTGCTTTAGAGATTGGTGCTGTACCTGGTAATAACTCAATACAGAACTCAAGCTCTCGATCAGGTGGCATGCTATACTCAGAAGAGAACACATCTGAAAATTCAGACACAACAGGAATATCCTCCATCTTGGGAACAGATAAACTCTGATCAAGCACACATGCGAGATACCCGGCACAACCACGAGATAAAAGTTTTCTAGCTTTTAAAGCAGAAATAACATGTATAGCACATAAAGGCCTATCACCTTCAAAGGTAAAATCAGGCAAGCCAGGAATAGAAAAAGTTACTACTTTTCTATAACAATCAACAGATGCATGATGCACATATAGCCAATCCATGCCAAGAATCACGTCAAAGTCCCTTATAGGTAACACGACTAGGTCAGCAAGAAGGGCATGATCACCCACAAGAACCTCACATTTCTTGTAAACCTCAGAAGTAAACATGCAATCTCCCATAGGGGAAGATACTTCTAGCACATAAGGCATAGAATCAGGAAGAACATGCAAATGCGACACAAAATGAGATGCCACATAAGAATGAGATGAGCCTGGATCTATCAAGACTCGCGCTCTCGTACTAGAAAGTAATATAATACCTCCTATGACCGCAGAAGACTCAGCTACACCCTGCTGATCTAGAGCAAACACTCGACCCTGAACTTTTGGTCGACCCCCACTATCTCTCTTGGAACCTGAGGCCTGTTGACTTGTACCCCCAACTTATTTTCCTCTACTTTTAGGACAATTTCTAGCAAAGTGCCCCGCTTCACCACACACTATACACTTTCCTTGCTTTAGCCAACACTTGTCTTCAGAATGGCCTTCTTTCGAACAAAAGCCACATACTCTCCTGGAACCTTGGACTGTTGTCCTCGAACCAGTTGATACACTACCTTTACTTTCAGTTGGCTGTCGGAATCGACGATCTTGGCGGCCAGATTTACCACCTCTAGAACCAGATCCCTGAGTTTTCTCTGATACACGACCAGTCATGGTTGTTCCCAACTTCACCTTGTGTTCTTCGATATCATTTTCAATAGTATAAGCCTTCTCCACTGCTTGATGATAGCTAGTGAGCTGTAGAGAAAGAAGTTGCTTCCTATACACAGTCCTCAACCCTTTAACAAACCTCTGTGCCTTCTTGGCTTCGTTTGGAACTAAGTGATCACAATACCTCGCCAATTCTGTGAACTTGGTTGAGTATTGCCCCACGGTCAGACTTCCCTGCTCCAGATTAAGAAATTCCATTTCCTTTCTGTCTTGGACTACTGTTGGAATAAACTGTGACTTAAAAGCTTTAAGAAAATTCTCCCATGTCTGAGGTACACCTTCCAGTTCCCAGCTTTTACTCAACACTTGCCACCAATGTTCAGCGGTTTTCTCAAGTTTAAAGGTTGCAAAGGTTACCTTATCACCACCTGCACATCTCAAGGCTGTAAAGATCTTCTCAATACTTTCAATCCACTCCTCTGCCTTCTTGGCATAAAATTCCCCGTCAAAACTACGAGGTTTCAGCTTCAAGAACCTTATAAGGCGATTAGGATAATCCCAGTCAACATTATCAACCATTTCTTCTTGAGGAGTTATAGATCTCAGCTGATTACTACCACTTGTACCTTCAGAACTCATTGTACCTGTAGGTAAACACTCAGCGTTATTAATAACACCCAAAGACTCACCCATACCTAGGCCATAGACCCTATCCAGACTTAGAGCAAACCAAGGTAGCTAAACAGGGTAGCTAAACCAGGGTAGCTCTGATACCAACCTGACACGCCCCCAGGTTCCGGGATCCCCTAATAGAACCTCGAACCTGGATGGGAGTGCCTAACGAGAAACAAGAAACTACATGACATTTGTTTAACAAACTGACATGATATATATATACTCTAGAGTAAGGAGCTATACTAGCTCATAACACGAGTTCTAGACAAGAAAATTTAAAACGAAACTTAATACACACACAGCGGAAACATGCCTAGCATATAAGCTGGCATTAAGAGTACTATACAAGATGTCTAGTGACAATAAGAACTAAACAAGACTGTCTACCCCAAAATAAGGAGTTATACAACCCAATACATCGTCCTCACCAAGAGTAAAAGGACACAAGCCCCAAAATAATCACGACCTGCGAAGCAAGCTCCCAACTATATCGAGCCTCACTGCGCACTATCCTTCCTTTCCTGGGGGGGGGAAACAAATAAAGGGTGAGATAAATCTCAGTAAGCTATTAGATGCAACTACATGACATGTTATCATGCAATTCAAGTAGATACTCAAGTAATCATCAAGTAACAATTATATGAGAGGATAATCCACTCATCAAGTAGCACTTAAGGCTAAACAAGCAAGTTATAAGGATATTGCTTCCTTCCTTATTCCTCCCAAGAATACCAATGTTGTCGTAGCTTGTATCACTTTGACAATCACGATCAATAACAGGAACTGATTATTCAGTATGTATCAGAAGACCCGGTAACCAGTGTCATTCCCAATATCAGTACTCATGAGTATTCATGAGGTGTTCAAGACAGGAGTTTAGCATTCACATAAGTCAGGCTTATTGCTCCAACTAAGGAAGCTATGCCCTTACTATGGCCGGTAGTAAGGGGTCAGGCGGAAATACATAGGGACCCGATTGTCACTTAAACCCCAGCTCTCGCGACAAGCGTGAACCTATACATTTTCGAACAAGCAAGGAGAACCAGCTGGACTCACACAAGAAGGTACAAGTAGATATTTACTTGAACTACAGGAAAAGAACTAATCTAAAAGTAGTGGACTAGCTCAACAAGGAACATGCTTCAAGTAATCAAGAAGTCACCCTGTTATCAAGCAACTATATGCAATGTTTGCACATACACAACAAGAACATGTCTCATACAAGTTAGTGCTTGTTCATAGCACTTTCTAGTTTACTACCATACATATATTGGTGTCAAGCCATGTACAAGATTATATTATCTTATATTCAAGTCTTAATCCATTTCTATGGATGTTCAAGCAAGTATAAGAGTTATACATTTACTCTTACAAAATCCAAATCCTATTCTTAGGATGTTCAAGTCTAAGACCTTATGCTAATGCCTCTAAGGTGTACAACAAGTATAACACATTAGTGCTTGTTCATAGCACTTTCAAGACATAAGGAAGAGCTACTACTCTTATACTTAAGTTCAATGTCCTAAAACACCTATCTAGGTGCTCTAGACAATCACCTTAAAACCTCATTAATTTAGTCTTTGAATAGCCCTCTGAGTCTAGGTTATTCATCTTCTTTCGGATCTTGATTCCGACTTTCCTATAGAAAGTTATGGAGGAAACAATTCAAGAAGGAAAATCAGAATTCCCACTTGGCACGACCGCGCGTGCAAAAATGGCACGACCGTGCCATCAAGGTCGAGAGTTCTCACACAAAACTAATTTTCGGCACGACCGTGCCAATAAAAGGCACACGACCGTGCTAACACTGTCGAGGAAATTTGTCTAAAGGTGATATTTGGCACGACCGTGCCAAATAAAGTCGCACGACCGTGCTCGGTACAATTTGGTAGTTTTCCCCTGAGTTCAAACTTAACAATTCTCCGTCCCAAGCGTAGGAGTAACTTTTACTAACGTTTTAATAATACCCAGGGCATAAAAGCCTACTTCAAAACAAATTGTTCAAGTATAATTTCCCTTTTTACCAAGTCTTTTATACTCCCCTTGTCCCATAATTACAAGTACCACAAAAAATCACCCCAAACACGAAATTAACATTCACAAGTATCGAGAATAACATTTATGCATGTTATTACAAGCAAGGGGGAGCTAATAACTTACCTAGTCAAAATTCAAGTTGACCCAAACTTATTTCTGTTCGGCCTGGAACGCTCTATTCAACGCCACGAATATTAATCCGGGATCAGAATCAAGAACGGAGGGATAATTAAGCTCGAGGAGTCGAGAATAGGGTGAAACCCTAACCTAGCTTTTTAGAACAGAAGGAGTATACGTAAGAAATTTGGGTAAAATGACCCAGAGAAGGAACCAAACAAGTTGATATACTTTTAACTTTCAAACAATTGCACTTAGGCCCCTCAAGTTTCACTTTTAACAAAAAGACCCCTAAAGTCCAATTTTCACAAATGACCCAAAAATCAAAACTAGACATTTAACCACCTTAATTATTGAAAGTAGTTAAAAATTTAACCCAAGTAAAACTAACACATAACATGCAAGTTCAAGAATTTAACAAGTATGTCAAATATTTAACAAGAAATTTGATGGGTGTTACAAACCTTTTGCTGTCTAACTGACTAAGAGAAATCAGATTATTTGTCATAAGTGGAACGTGTCGAACCTCGTTCAAAGTGACAACCCTACCATCATGAGTCCTGACCATTATTGAACCAATACCGATAACCATGCCGACTGTACTGTTAGCCATGCTTATATCACCGTCAACTATCTGTCTATAATCGGTAAACCATTCTCTCCTAGGACTGATATGGTAGGACGTTCCTGAATTAAGAATCCACGCATCAGATGCGCATGCTGATTCTGATGTTACTAGAGCATAATCCTCATCTGAACTGCAATCCCTGGCCGTCATGGTCTCTGCTGTGACTGGTGCCTTGCCTTGCTTCTTTCTGGGACAATCGAACTTCCAATGCCCCCTTTCTTTGCAGAAATTACAGATATCCCCAGGTTTCAGACCCTTCTCGTGTGAAGAATTACCTTGATTGTTCTTCTTCCCACTAGAACCCCTGTTACTGCTACTAGCAACCAAACCTGATGACTGGATACCGATTCATTCACACTCGCCTTTCGGCGCAATTCCCTCGTCTTGAGATAAGTTTTCACTTCCTCTAGAGATATCCCATCTTTACGGTTTATGCACGAATCGACATAATGTTCATAAGACATAGATAAAGATACTAAAAGCTGTAAGGCTGCATCCTCATCATCAACAACTACTCCTATATTACGCAGTTCAAGTAATGCAGAAGTAAATCTGTCAAGATGATCATTTATGGGCGTACCTTCAGTCATACGACAATCATATAGCTTCTTCTTCAGGTATAACTTATTGGTCAATGAACGTGTCATGTACATATCTTCCAACTTCAACCAAAGATCGCCTCCGGAGTCTGTTCTTGCAACATTGGTTAGGATCTCATCATCCAACTGTCTGATGATCTTGGCGTGAGCCTTCTGATCTAACTTCTTCAATTCCGCCACCTCATTCGCTGCTATCTTGTCCTTCTCTGACTATTCTATTGTACCTTCTGTGGTGACTATTGTACCTTCTGTGGTGACTACCTTACCCTTGGGATCCTTACGATCCCTGATTGCAATCTCCTATGGTTCCCATAAATCTTTGTCTATCAACAAAGCCTTCATCTTGATCTGCTAGAGAGAAAAACTATTCTTCCCATTGAACTTGTCGATCGAATCTGCTCCTTGACCCATCTTCTTATTCTCTGCAGCGGAATCCATGAACCTCCAACCACGAACCAAAGCTCTGGAACAACCAGAGCTCTGATACCACTTGTTAGAGAAATAACAAGACTTGATTAGAAAAGCGAGCAATCACAAGAACACCAATTTACGTGGTTCACCAACTTGGCTACGTCCACTGGGAGGGGAGAGAATATTATTATCAATCTGGAGAAACGATTACAAGATCTCACTAATACTGCTACATGAATTATTGATCATAATAATTCTTAACTGTGTAACTGTAGAATTACAGACCTATTCTGAGCACTCTAATGATTTATCTGAGACAAAACACGCTAACTTTGATCTAGACTAATGGTCTCTATTTATACCGGTGAAGTCTATCTCAAAGTCTGACAGGAACTTGGAATTCTAGTACGAAACTGACTTGAAAACCTTCCCTTTTATGTAACTGCTGAAAAACTGCTCGAACCTGGAATCTGGAGCCTTGGTCCGGTCGGGTGTCTACCTTGGTCCGACCGGGTGCCTTCCAAGGTCCGCCCGGATCTAATCTACTCCTCTTTATCATGCAGAAATTCCGACGTGCTTTGGACTGCCCGGGTCTTCAGTCTGGTGCGCCCAGACCTCATTAGGTCCGCCCGGGTCTTATGTGCTGGTCCGCCCGGACCTTCAGTGCTGCTGTCCCGAAATTACGAAATCTTCCTGTTGTTTAATCCTTTAACTCGGCGTCCCAAATTCAAAGACATTAACCCAACAGAAGAGTAGTGTAGCCATGGTTGATAAGAAGGGTGTAGGGTGGGGAGAAGGTGGGATTTTTGGGGAAGTGTGTGTATTGTATTGAGTGGTAAGTGTATTAAAAAAGGGGTGTACTTTTGGGGTGTAAATAGCCTGCCTCACTCTTGATATACCTAAAATCTTTAAACAGAAATTTATGGAAGAAGACATAGACAAAGTGTCTTTTCTTCGTACTATTAAATAGTCTACTTTTTATTTTAGTCTGTTTTAAATTAGCATCTTTTATCTAAAATATCAAAAAAGAATATTTACTATTCTTTTTCAGTTATTTTCTCTTTTATTTTATTTTTATACTCTCAACACTAATCAACTTACTATTATTTACTCCACTTTCTCTTTCCTACTTCACTTTTCATAAAAAAAAAAAAGATGATATTTCCTTGAAATTTATCAGTATCCTAGTTTAAATACAATATTTGCAAGAGATTTACAAGAGATTATTATGGAATGGGATTTGATTTGCCTCAGTTCCATTATTCTAGTTCTTATCTATAGTAACAAGATATCTACCCATATAACTAATATGTTATACACTAGGAAACTATGTACACGTAATATACTCAAATGATATACCAAAATATGTGTATATCCTAACACTCCCCCACAGTCGAAGCGGGAGGAAACCGAATACTGAGACTGTGCCGAAAGTCCGAAAACAAAATCGACGGCAAGCCCTTTGTGAAGATGTTTGCCAACTGATACCGAGACGGAACGTGTTTAACCCGAACTTCTCCACGATCAACTTTTTTCGGAACAAAATGAATGTCAAGTTCAATGTGTTTGGTTCGTTGATGTTAATTGGATTACCCGAGAGATATATGGCGCTGCCTTGTCACAATAGAACAAGGTAGCCCGTGAAATAGGGCAATGTAACTCCAAATTACGAAGCCAACATGACTCTGACACAACATTTGCAACACCCCTATACTCTCGGCTTCAGCACTTGACCGAGAAATTGTTGCCTGATGTTTAGCAGACCAAGAAATAAGGTTATGCCCAAGAAAACACAATATCCAGATGTAGATCTCCTCGTATCCGGACACCCCGCCCAGTCCGCATCAGTGAAGGAAACCATAGAAGAACATAAAGATGCAAATAAGTGTAAACCATACTCATATGTAGGGATGGAAACGGATCGGATCAGGGCCGATTCGAATCCGATCCGAATTAGGCAAATGCATGACCGAACCAGATCCGACCCGAACTGCCATGATCCGTGATCCGATCCGTGACCGGATCCGATCCGTGACCCCGATCGATGCTCCGCTCTGACCCGAGACCCGATCCGAATCGGCCCTTTCCCAACACAAAGGGGGCAACAGACTGTCGAACCCAAAAAAAAAAAAAAAAAATTGCAAGAATTCCATCCATGCTTTATTTTTGCCTAAATCATGAATTTAACTTCAATCTCAAAACATAGAGATGGAGGGAGTAATCTTTACTAATTGAATCCTAAATTTGAAACAAGCTAAACCCTAATTTGAGGAGTCTTTAAAGTATTTTACCTTGGTTGGTAAAGAGCAGGCAATGGAGGTGAGTAGGCGACGGCGAGACGGCGACGTCGAGCAACGGCGAGCGGCGACGATGGCGAGCTGGGTGGTATCGCAGAACCAGAACGGCATCGACAGAGAACGGCATCGACAAAGAAAAATAGAGAATGGCGTGTATTGCCTTCTTCAACCCTAAAATGAGTATATATATGTAGGGTTTAAGTGTAAATGTTAGAAAGTAGGAGGGTAAATAATTTAAAAAAAACACACACACACACATATTTCGGGTCGGATCGGATCAGATGGACTAACCGAATCCGACCCGAAATCCAAACGGATCATAAAATTGCAAATTGAACCCGAAAATTACGGATCGGATCGCCCTCGGAACGGATCGGGTTCGGACAAATTGCCATCCCTACTCACATGTACCTTCAATATACCGAATAATTCTCTTAAGGGCCTTCATATGTTCGTCCCGCGGATCATGCATGAACAAGCAAATCTGCTGGACATCATAAGTGATATCCGGCCTTGTGAAAGTCAAATACTGGAATGCGCCGGCTAGGATTCGATATTGAGTAGGATCAGCATAAGGAGGGCTAGTATGTTCACTTAACTTGGACTTGGTGTCAACGGGAGTCGGAGCAGGTTTACATAGCCATCCCCGCACGCTCAATAATTTCCAGGGCATATTTTCGTTGTGACAAAAATATGGAACCCGGATGATGAGAGACGGCAATACCTAAGAACGAGCTAAGCAATCCTAAATCCTTCATAGCGAACTCCTTACTCAGTGATGAGATAATATCATTACAAATATCCTCGGACGAAGCTGTTAAAATGATGTCATCCACACGTATACCAATAAATAAGCCATAACCCCACTGTCCCGAAGAATGAACAAAGAATGGTCACAGTTTTCTATTCTCCACAATAGGTTATTTAGGGTTTTTAGTTACTATGGTTTACCTAAACTTTGAGGATAAATTTGGTACAAAATAATGTTTCCTTTCTCTCATAAAAATATCAAAGGGCAATCTAGTCTATCAATAAAAGATGTAGTGGATGAGCAAAATATGTAGTGATATTAGCCATTGCCTCTTATTTAACTCATCTAAATTTATTCAAAAAGAGTTAAAAGAATATTTCCTTCAGAAAAATAAAAATAATTTTACTTTACTGGTTAGTTGAATGATTTTTTGACAAATAATTTTATATGAATTTAATTATCCAAGATAAAGATGTAAATACTTTTATTGGTAATATTTCTAATGATGATGTACTCCATGTGTCATTCAATGACTGTTTATTTTCAAAAAAAAAAAAAATATCTCAAAATGAATGACTCTTCGAAAATAACTTTATTCCTGGATGCTCTTTTATCATATCTTTTTTACTTTGTCTTTTTATGCTTGCAAAACTAAATGTCTAAAGAGAGAATTACATGATTATACATGAATCTTCGTCACTAAATTATAAAAATGATAGATATTTTCATATTTCCCTTAAAATAAAATCTGAACATTCATTTAGAGACGGAGAGACAACATTATTCTTGTTTTTTTTAGATAATTAATTTATGTCAAATTATCAACCATATTAATCAAACTACATAAAAAGAAAGAATATCTTTCTGAACAATTAAAAATAAATATTTTTTTCAAAAAATTAAACAATTAAAATCTATAGTAATATAACAACAAGATAGTCTTACTATTTTTAGAATGAGTCCCACATACACCTCCAAAATAAAAAATGTTGGGTAAATAACGTCAAATATGTCATTATCTTTAATTTGGCACAAGTAGTCAACTTTGCATGTAGATTGATTTTTATATAATACTTTTTAACTTTTTTTATTTAGTGAAAAAAATTATGATCAATATATAGTGAAAAATTACTAATTGATGAGAAAGGAAGACGTTGAATTTTGTTTTTTATTTTTGTATAATTAGGGTTTATTCAATCCTACGGTTGCCAAATATTTAAATAATATGTTTTAGGATTTTTGGAGGCAATTTTTGTCGTTTATGATATTGATTATTTATTCTAATATTATCTATAAAGAATTTTTGGAGGCAATTTTTGTCGTTTATGATATGTAACGATATCTTTTCTTGTCAAACTGATGTTATCACTGACAATATTATTTACAAAAGATTTTTTTCACAATTATAATTAATGTGTCATTCTTATTTAACTCATCTAAATTTATTCAAATTGAGTATAAATGATAGCCCGTACATCGCACTCAAGTATAACACTAGTTAATGGAGTATAAACAATGAAAAAGAGGGATAGAATAGAATGTGGAAAGATTGACTAGGTCTTGACCCATTTAATAGTGTGTGACCACTGAAAAGAGGTGTCGATGGAGGATAGAGTTGAAAGTGACAGTGCACGCAAATGGGGTGTAAAAATGGTGCGTTTGAGTCAGAAAACAGAGAGTTACTGTTCATGGGCATGGCCCTAAAACTGTTAAGTATGATGACCATTTACATCGTACGTTGTCCTTACTTTACTGGGCGTGGATATCAATGTTGGAAGCTGCTATTCTTGTTGTGGCTTATAGCTTTGTACACGGTAACATGCATGCTTGAGTCCATTCTTAAGCAGGCCTCCTCTTCTTCTTCTTTTGTCCACACGTGAGACTATGTAAACGTAAATCCGTTCAAAAATGATTTTCACATTTTTACTATTCAAAATTTTTATGGATATGAACACTTGATTCACTAGTCATGTTTTTGTTTGGGCACTTCTAATCCTAGGTGGTAGAAATGTGAAGAATTTTTTGGGAACAATGAAAATTGTCAAATGAAAAAAATCATTTTATGACGGAAGGAGTATTTGAATGGTGTTATTTTTCTCTGATTTAAATTGACCAGTGTTATACAAATAAATTTGTATGTGCTACATAATTGTTTTGAGGGGAAATGACAATTTAGGGTCCAAAGTTTGGGGGTATGTGCCAATAGGGGTCTGATGTATCAATTTTGTCAATTTAGGGTCCAAAGTTGCAAAAGTTGTGCAGGTTAGGGTTTTTTAACGATTTTGTTAATGGAATCCAGTTAAGTCACAAGTGTTTTGACATGGACTTAACTGGAGTTTGTTTATATTATTTTCATGAGCATATTGTCATTTCAGATGTAGAAAATTAATAAAAAAAAAATTGAAATATTAAATTTTACTTTCTTATATTAAATTAACTAATAATTAAGACGTCATTTACCGAAAATATTTTTTCAAGAAATACAATAAAAATATTTTTTTTTCATTAGAACCACTATAAAATAAAAAGTATAATTTTTAAAAAGGAAAAAGTGTAAAAAAACTATACTCCAAAAAAAAACCACTTTATTTTTTTAGAAAGAAGAAACTGGGGATTTGGACAATTCTTTTTTTTTTTTTTTTTTTCTGTGGTGGTGGTTTGTATTGTTTAATTATTAATATTAGTATTCCAATTATTATTTTATTTATAAAATTATTTTTTATTTTTATTATTAATTTTCCTTGTTTATAACTTCATTATTTGCGGTTTAAAAGAAAAACCACTTTAATTTTTTATTTGCTTATTATTTTATTTATTATTATTTTTGAATTAATTAAAATTATTCGAAAATTTAATAATAAAAGTGAAAGAAAATTTAGGGTCCATTGTATATGGGGTGTGTGAAATGACAGCCCAGGCGAACATCCAAAACTAACTTCAGTTAAGTTTTTCTGTTACTTAACTGGATTTTGTTTGCAACTTAGTCCAAAAACCCTTAATTGACTAAAGTTGTTAACTTTGGACCCTAAATTGATAAAATTGATACATCAGACCCCTATTGGCACACACCCCCCAAACTTTGGACCCTAAATTGTCATTTCCCCTTGTTTTGAAGTGTTGTATCATACTCCCACTACTCCCGCCCCGTTGAAAAAAATACATATCTTTTTGATAACGGAAATTAAGAAAAGTGTTATTTAATTAGTGTTGTGAGTATTAATGAGAAGGAAAGTAGGGTAAATAGTACTAATAAGTTGATAAATATGGCAAGTGCGTCTTATTAATAAACAAATATTACAAAATTTATTTTTAGAATGATACTTTCAGTTAGACATCCAAGAATGGCAAAATGTGATTATTTATTTATTTTTCTTCAATGGAATGGAGGGAGTACACTTTATCTTGTATAATAAGTGTAGCTATGTTATAACCAAACAAAAAAGATAGCAAAAAGGCCAAAATACGTTTAACCCCCAAAGTATCCACCAATTCCCACTTTGCACCACAAACCAAATTTTGTCCCAAAGTAACCCTCTAATTTGTCATTTGTCTCAGTATGACCTATAACCCCCTATGACCCCTAACGACGTTAGAAAGTTAACGAGATATGGTCATGTACATGTCACATGAGGGGTATTTTGGACATTTTCTTTTTAACTTTCAATTAAAAGAAAGAAAACAAATGCAAAAAAAAAAAAAAAAACATGTCCTGATTCATGAACATACCCACCGGCCACCACCTCCTACTTCCTCCATTTCCACACCACCAGTCCCTTCCCATTCTTCAATTCCTTTATTTTCACCGACCTCCACCTTAATAGTCCACCTCGTTTTCCCTCCTGACTCAGATCCAACACACCGACCACGGGATTTTTACCATGGAAATCGAAAATCTTCGACCTTAACCCAACAATCTCGATAGCTACGCACAAGAAAATGATGACCCGTTTATGAAATTCATCGATTACCCTCTGCTCGAGAAAGAAGCCCAAGTTCGTTTAAAGTGGTTAACGGATTTCACCGCTCTGATTCACCGGAATTAAGGAATTTCCTCCCGTCGTTCTATTCGTTGTTTAATTTCCAAATTAGGGTTTTTTTCAATTCTTTTTTCAGGAGCGGGTACTGTTTTTTTTTTTTTTTTTAATTGCGTTGGGAGGCTGTAGGTGTTGTTGTTTGTGTATGACGGTGAATTTGCGATCTGGAATTTGGTTGTGGTGGTTGTCATTTTTTGGAGAAATAGTGGTGGTGGTGGTGGTGGAGAAATGGTAATGGTGGTGGTTGGAATTTTGGAGAAATGGTGATGGTGGTTGGACTTTGGAGAAATGGTGGTGGTGGCGACAGGATATGGGCTTTAATGGTGGCCGAATTTGGGTGGTGGTGGTGGTTGTTGACTGGTGAGGATGATGGGGTTAGGTGGAGAAGTAATTGCCACCCTCAATATAAATGGACCTTTATACCCTTCTATTTTCCAGAAAAATGATAAAAATACCCCTCATGTGACATACACATGACCATTTCTCGTTAACTTTCTAACGTCGTTAGGGGTTATAGGGGGTCATAGGTCAAACTGTGACAAATGGCAAATTAGAGGGTTACTTTGGGATAAAATTGGGATTGGGGTGCAAAGTGGGAATGGGTCGATACTTTGGGGGACTAAACGTATTTTGGCCTAGCAAAAATAACAAACAAAATCACAAGAACACACCGATTGAATTGGTTATATATCGCGAGATAGCTACGTTCACGGACGGAAGGAGAATAATATTATTACTATGGATTTCAAGATTACAACGTATCTCTCTTGTGACATGAAATCTATATATATATATATATATATATATATATATATATATATATATATATATATATATATATATTAAAGTTGGCCAAAAGAGCTATTGTATTGACATGTGGACAAACAATGGAGAAAGCTTGCATTTGGAGAAGCCACATCAACAATATACTAATAAATAAGTGACTTTTAATTTTCTTTTCATTAGCTAATAATAATAGTTACTATAGAGGGTAACTATAATAGTTAACTATTATAGTAACTATTACTATTATTAGTAATAGTTAACTATAATAGTTAACCATTATAGTTAACTATTACTCTTATTAGTAATAGTTACTATAATAGTTAACTATATTAGTTAACTATTACTATTATTAGCAATAGCTATTATAATAGTTACCTTATGTAGTAACTAATAGTATTAGCTAATGGTATTAAGCAAATAACAGTTAACTATTAATAGTTACTCCCCCCGTCCCACTATAAGGTTCCTATTTTAACTTTACACGGAGATTAAAAATAAATAAATGTTGTGAGTATGAAATGTAATATATATATATATATATATATATATATATATATTAAAGTTGGTGGGGATGGCTATGGCTTTGACACATAGACAAACATAGTAAAGCTTCATTTGTGTGAAGCCACATCATCACTATCCTAAATGTGGGTGACTTTTTGTTGGTCCCAAAGGGCAACAAGGGTATGAAAAGAAGTTTAAAACAGCTATTCACCCCCCCCCCCTCTAGCTATTTTTCATACCCTTGTTGCCCTTTGTGACCAACAAGTGGTATCAGAGCAAACACCTTTATAAAACATTTTTCGTTTTTCAAGCTTAACAGCCTGGGTGCCGATTCTAAATGGCAAACTCAAAACCTATGGCAACTGCAAACTACACTCACGTTCCGGTCTTTGATGAAGATCATTTTGACGTGTGGAAATTCAGCATATTGACTCATCTCAACTCAATCGATGAAAGGCTCCATGACACCGTCGTTTATGGACCTTATATTCCGATGAAGGCGAATCCAAATCCACGCACCAACGCTGCCCAACCTACAGTTCTCAAACCAAGGGAAGAATGGACCGAGGAAGAAATTAGAAGAGTTGCAAATGATGGCAAAGCAAGAAACATTCTTCTAAGCACTCTAAGCACGGCTATGAAACAACAAGTCATGCATTGTGCTACTGCAAATGAGCTATGGGATGCTATTGAAGAGCATATAGAAGGAGACACGGTTTGCAAAGAGAACAAGAAATACGAAGTTCAAAAGAGGTTCAACAATTTCTCTCAACTCCCCGGTGAAAACTTAAGGCAAACTTATGAAACGCTACTGTGAAATTATCAATCTATGCATTTCACTTGGCATGAAGTTTACCAACAAAGATTTGAATGTAAATTTTCTACAAGCTTTTGGATCAAGATACCTACATAAATCTAGCGCTCTTGAAGACGCTGGAACTTTAGATGTTTGGACTTTAAGAAACCTTTATGCAAATCTCAAAGTTTACGAACTCAAAATCCAACGAATCAGCGAAACTGAAGGAAAGTCAAAATCTATGGCTATGATGGCGCACAGAGAAGCTGCGCCTACACCTGCGCCTACACCTGCGCCTGTACAAGATGAGAAAAGCTCCGATCCCAAAATTTCTACTTCTGAGCTATTAGACATGGATGATGAAGACTTCGCTTTATTTGTGAAGAAATTTCAAAAGTTCAGAAAATTCTCAAGACCCGGCTCAACCAACAAATTTCAAGGATCTACCAGCAAAGCTCCTCCAAAGTTTTCAAGGAGCAGTGATTCAAAAAGAAAAGAAGATCTTGTTTGTTTTAATTGCAGGAAACCCGGACATTTTGCATCAAGCTGCCCGATTCCCAAATTTGAATATATGCAGAAGAAGAGCAGCCATACTCCCAAATTCACTCCCAAGTTCACTCGTCACAAGGGAATGGTTGCTGAAGAAGAAGCACCAGCAAATGAGCACAACACTTGGATTGAAACAGACTCCGATGAGAGCGATGAAGATTCCGATGATGGACTCGTTTGTTTGATGGCAAATGATGATGAAGTTGATGCTTATGATTCTGATGATGACTTCTCCAAGGATGTTCCCGATATGAATGCCTTAAATAAACCTATCAAGAAATCTGCAGGTTTTCAAGAAGTAAAAAAGAAGAAAGGACCAACCATCAGCGAGCTCGTTGAACAAGGATTTCTCACTCCGGCTCAAAACGATGGTGGATTGTTATTCTCACGATGTGATCTTGGAGCAAGGAACAAATTGAGAAAAGGAGCATACATTAGACCACAGGTTGAACCAACTGCTCAAATCTCCAAAATCAATGATGATGAAGTAATTGCTGAACAAGAAAAATTGTTCAAGAAGGCTGAAAAGGTAATTACTAGATTTGATAGTATGAAGGAAGCTTTAGCACTATCATGTGATGAAATTTCCCAGCTTAAGACCGAGAAATCTCTACTTAAATCTGAACTCACCCTCGTTAAGGAGCAGATAAAGAGCATGACTCCTCTTACTGTTAAAAACACTTTTCTAACATAACATAACTCACTTCTTAAAGTTCAAAACGATGAATTGGTTGCTCAAATTACTGATCTTAAAAAGATTACAAATGAGTGGTCTAATTCTCGTGTCACTATGGAGAATATATTTGAGTCCCAAAAAGTCAGTGGTGATAAAAGTGGCTTGGGATTCTCATCAACTAGTGACAACTTTAAATGTGATGTCTGTGCTGAAAGAGATAGTGAATTTACCAACCAACAAAATTTTGAAATTCCCAAGGAAAAACATTCTAATTCAATGGGTAAAGGACAGGAAAAAGTCAAGAGACAAACATTCCATTATGTCTACCCAACGAAGCAATTTGGGAAAGCTAATGGGAAAGATATAGCTACAGATGAACCATCTCCTAGCAAAATCATTCTTGAAAATAGGCGCGCTCCTTCTCCGAGTGCTCATTATGCGCCTAAGAGCCACACGCCTCATCGCCGTGCGCCTCCTAGCCCTATGCGCCCTCCGAGAAAAAGCGCTCCAAAATTTCAAAAGAAAGATTTTGTTAAGGCTAGTTCATTTGACCCAAAGAAGAATGTCATCCCCAAGAAAAGTAAAGAGTTTGTGAAAACTCATGTGATTGGTGGCTTTCATCATTGTTTCATTTGTGATTGTTCAGGACACAAGGCCGTGGAATGCCTTTTGCGATTCACTCCCAATGCCAAAGGACGTAAAAATCCTAAGGTCAAGCAAGAGTGGGTTGTCAAAAGTTGCTAACCCTAGGACCCAAAAGGAATAAAGGGGACCTGCTTAAATGTCTATATTTCAGGTTCTTTGTTTCATGGCTGGATCTTCAAAAGCTAGAAATTATGAATGGATTCTTGATAGTGGGTGTTCAAGACACATGACTGGAGATGAATCCTTATTAGAAGATGTCCATGAAGAAAGAGGTCCCTCCGTAACAATTGGCGATAATAACAAAGGTCAAGTTGTAGCATATGGAAAGCTCAAGAAAGACAAAGTGTGCATTGAAAGAGTCTCACTCGTCGAAGGGCTCAAGCACAACTTATTGTCCATATCTCAATTCTGCGACAAAGGATTAGAATGCCATTTCACTTCAACGCAATGTCTTATCAAGAATGGCAAAACTGGAGCTATCTTACTCACGGGATATCGTAAGACAAATATTTATATTGTTGATTTCCATCGTATGAACTCTAGTACTAATCTTTGTTTTGTAGCAAAAAGTGTGAACGAAAATAGTTGGCTGTGGCACAAGCGCTTAAGTCACTTGAACTTCAAGTATCTATCTAAACTCAGCATGAATAATCTTGTCAAAGGACTTCCCAAGGTTGCTGATCATCATGACAAAAAGTGCGCCGCATGTCAACTTGGCAAACAACCGAAGCAGTCATTTTCAAGCAAGTCTAATCCTTCAACTACAAGATGTTTGCAACTGCTTCACATTGATCTATTTGGACCAGTTTCCACCGCAAGTATTAGAAGAAACAAGTATACTCTAGTTGTGGTGGATGATTATTCAAGATATACATGGGTGGAGATGATGATTACAAAAGATGATTGTTATGATATTCTCACTACCTTATTTCGACTGCTCCAAACCCAGAAAGAAGATGACATCGTTAGTGTTAGATCCGACAATGGAACAGAATTCAAAAACAACGGTGTTGCTCGATATTATGAAGATCATGGGATAGATCACAACTTTTCAACCGCCGGAGTCCCTCAACAAAATGGCGTTGTTGAACGAAAGAATAGAACGTTGATTGAAGCGGGAAAGACGATGATAGCTGAAGCTAAATTGCCTAAGTACTTTTAGGAAGAAGCTATCAACACTGCATGTTTTACTCAAAATCGTTCCCTCATCAACAAACTTCACAACAAGACTCCTTATGAACTTTGGCGTGGCAGAACTCCCAACATTGCATTCTTCAAGATCTTTGGTTGCAAATGTTATATCCTCTACAACGGAAACGAACATAGAGGTAAATTCGATGCCAAAGCCGACGAAGGTATTTTTGTTGGGTATGCCAAACACTCTAAAGCTTTTCGTGTTTTTAATAGAACTACATTAATGATAGTTGAATCTGTACATGTTACATTTGATGAACATTCTCTCCTTGAGCCACATTTGGCTCCAAATGTTGCTGATGATTCTATTGAGCCAAATGATACAGGTGCTCCTATTTATGTTGCGCCCTCTCAAGATCAGAATCTATCAACACAAGGAAATCCATCTACATCAAATACGCCTAATTCAATGTATAATGCGCCTGGTGAATCATCTATTGCGCCTCACTCAAATGATGCGCCTCATGATTCCTCTCACACGCCTATTTCTACTGCTGCATCTGGTGTAAACCCAAATTTCAATTCTGAGCCAGTTCAACCCCCAAATTTCAATGACTTTGAATCTGGTGAAGATGTACCAATTGAAGACCTTCAAGTTTCTACGACTCAACCTAACTTACCTCCTGAAATTCGTGAAGTTAGAGGTCATCCAATTGCCAACATCATCGGTGATCTACAAGTTGGTGTTCGTACAAGGAGAGCTACAAACTTTGATGCTTACACTGCTTTTATCTCTCAAATTGAACCGAAGAAGGCTGATGAAGCGCTCCAATATCCTAATTGGGTTGTTGCAATGCAAGAAGAACTCAATCAATTTGAACGATGTAAGGTTTGGACTCTAGTTCCAAAACTAAATGATCATGGAGTGATTGGTACGAAATGGGTGTTCAGGAACAAGATGGATGAGAATGGAATCATCACGAGAAACAAAGCAAGATTGGTTGCACAAGGCTATAGGCAAGAAGAAGGAATTGACTACGATGAAACTTTTGCGCCCGTAGCAAGACTTGAAGCTATCAGATTATTTCTAGCTTACGCCGCTCACAAGAACTTCAAGTTATATCAAATGGACGTGAAGAGCGCGTTTCTAAATGGTGAACTTCAAGAACAAGTCTATGTTGCTCAACCACCTGGGTTTGAAGATTCACAATTTCCAAATCATGTGTACAAACTCTAGAAAGCTTTGTATGGACTCAAACAAGCACCAAGAGCATGGTATGATACACTATCAAAGTTTCTCATCGAAAAAGGCTTCACTCGCGGTAAAATCGATACAACTCTTTTCATTACCAAACATAATGGTCATAAACTACTTGTTCAAATTTATGTTGATGATATTATATTTGGTTCTACTAATGAATTGTTGTGCAAGCGTTTTGAGAAACTAATGAAGAGCAAGTTTGAAATGAGCATGATGGGAGAACTCACATTCTTCCTCGGGCTTCAAATCAAGCAAATGAGTGAAGGCATCTTTATCAATCAAGCCAAATACACAAAGGACTTAATCAAGAAGTTTGGACTTGAGAACGCTAAAGCATACGATACTCCAATGGCCACCGGCAACAAACTCGACAAAGATTTAAAAGGTAAACGTATTGATCAAACGCTCTATCGAGGTATGATTGGCTCACTCCTTTACCTTACTGCTAGTAGGCCTGATATTATGTTTAGTGTCTGTGTTTGTGCTCGTTATCAATCCGACCCTAGAGAAGCACACTTAATTGCTGTGAAACGTATTATAAGATATCTCTCTAGCACTGTTAACCTTGGACTTTGGTGCACCAAAGATTCGAACTTTAAACTTGTAGGTTATTCAGATGCGGATTATGCAGCATGCACAATTGATAGGAAAAGCACTAGTGGCACCTGTCATTTCCTCGGATATCGACTTGTGTCATGGGCAAGTAAGAAACAAGCTTTTGTATCTGTTTCAACAACCGAAGCCGAATATATCGCTGCGGGAAGTTGTTGTTGTCAAATACTTTGGATGAAGCAGCAATTGGTGGACTATGATATCATCGAAGAAAATTGTCCCATCTACTGCGACAACACATCAACAATTGCGGTTTCTGAAAATCCTGTCATGCACTCAAAAACCAAGCACATCGACATCAAATATCACTTCCTCAAAGACCACGTGGAGAAAGGCAATATTCATTTGGAACACGTGGGAACCGACTATCAAATCGCCAACATTCTAACGAAAGCACTCGACGCGAAACGGTTCATGTTTTTGAGAGGTGAAATGGGTATGCTTGAACTCAACTAAATTCAATATAGTTTTGTCAATACTAATGATTTTATGTTTTGTTGAGTTATGAGTATATTAGGTACAAATGTCAAAACATTTCAAAGTTTCAAGGAAACTTCCTGCGCGCCTAATCATATCTTGCGCGCCTCACCCTCCTGCGCGCACAGCAACTAATGCGCGCCTAAGCATCTTACGCGCTTCAAACTCTTTTGCGCACTCAACCATCTTTGTGCGCCTTGATGTGAAATGTGCCTTGATGAATAATGCGCCTAGATAAGTATGCGCCTTGTTGGAGTAATGCGCCCCTTCAAGCGCGCATTAACTATTGCGGCTCAATCAATTCTCAAATTTAATTTCAATGATTGAACGTATTAAATACACAAGTACCAGGACCTTGCAAATTTCAAATTAGAAGAAACTCTTGATTTGTTAGAGTTGTCTGGTGAAGTAATTGGGCGAGAAATCATAGAGACTCTGCGCGTAGCTTGTCTGCTCCCTTTATTCACCATGGACCAAACTTTCTACTCTGCGCTCCTCGTGGATGAGTTCTTTTCCACTGCTGTTCTAGTGGAAATTGATGTAAATGGACGCACTCACTACCGGATTGAGGCTCGCGTTCAAAATGTCGACGTCCATATTTCCTCGTCTGTGATTCGACACTTACTCGGTTTTCCATCTACGGGTGAAGATCGCATTATTGGGCGTCCGATGACTTACTCTATTGATGATCAGAACAGGATGGCTGCTTCACTTCTAAATATTCCCACGCTTCAAAATAATATCAAAAACACCGAAATTCGAGATGGTGGAGAACTCTTGACTCACATCGCGCACTTGGTGGGAACTTCAATTGTTTTCAAAACCGGGAACGTGAACCGATTCACGGTGGAGCAATGGGAATACACAGCTGCCATCATGGCCAAGGAGAAGCTTCACTGGCCTCACATTCTGTTCAAGACGTTGCGTGAGCAGATTGATAAATTTGTGAAGAACAAGAGTGATGGAAAGACCCGATTCCGCTCACACTGCCTTCTTCTCACAAAACTTTTTCTAACTTACCCTGAGTTAGTTAAGTTTTTGAATGAGAATCCTGAGTATAAGATCAATGATTGAACTGAATTGTGTTGTGTTGTTATATAATTTGCCTTAGTTCCTTATTTCAACCACTTTGAGCCAAAATACTTAGAGTGTGTGTGCGCCCCTTTATCACACTTTGCGCCTATTTTCATTACTAAATTCCGCTGTGCATTTCACTCACTCACTTAGGCGCATTTCATAACGCTTACTTGATAAAGTGTGCATTTGCAATTGAGTTTTTCAAGGGTACGAAAAGAAGTTTAAAACAGCTATTCACCCCCCCCCCCTCTAGCTATTTTTCATACCCTTGTTGCCCTTTGGGACCAACACTTTTGATATTCTCATTATTAGCTAATAATATTAGCTCATAATAATAGTTATGATATGAATTAACTATTACTATTAATAGTACTAGTTAACTATAATAGTTACTATACAAGTTAACTATTACTATTAATAGTATTAGTTAACTATAATAGTTACTATACAAGTTAACTATTACTATTAATAGTATTACTTAACTATAATAGTTACTATAGTAGTTAACTATTACTACTAATAGTATTACTTAATTATAATAGTTACTATAGTAGTTAACTATTACTATTAATAGTATTAGTCAACTATAATAGTTACTATAATATATAACTATTACTATTAATAGTATAATTAACAATAATAGTTACTATACGAGTTAACTATAATGGTTACTTTATAAATTAACTATTACTATTAATAGTATTAGTTAATCATAGTAGTTGCTATATAGGTTAACATTATTATTAATAGTATTAGTTAATTATAATAGTTACTATAAATATTAATAAGTATTATTAATAGTATTAGTTATTGAATTATTATATAGATTATTTTTTACTGTTAATGGTTTTAGTTAAGATGATGTTTACTATTTTAGTTAACTATAATTACAAAATTATTTTCATATACAATATATTTATATTATAAAAAAATGTTATGCTACTTTATTAAATAAAAATATAAAAAGAGTAAAATGCAAAAAATAGCAAATTAGTTATCCGTGCAGAGCACGGGTTACCCACTAGTACAATCAAGAGCACAAAATGAAACTTGATTCGATGAGACTTACCTCACTGTCAAATAAAAAAAAGGCAACATTTATGATGTGATGTAACAACAAATGTATACTCCTTCCATCCCAAACTTATCGCCATATTTATTGATATTTATCAAAATGTTCACTTTTCTCTCTCCTATCCACTCACAACAACTATCCACTAATTTATTTTCTCTCTCCTACCCACTCACAATACTTACTGAACGACATAAACCTACCAAGGTATTGGGCCTCGGCATATACAGGCCTAAGCCCATGAATTAAGAACCAAGACGCGTCCCGGCTAGACACATGCCGAGGTGTGATCCACATGCCGACTTGGGCCGATTTAACAGGGATAGAGTTACATTCCTAATATAACGCAAAATCTACGAATAGAGTCCAACCTCTATACACATAAAAGGATCCCTTACTTTACAAGGAGATCTCTCCTACAAAGGAAACAATGATTACGATCCCCATCATGATTCGACTTTCCTAAATACACGAGTTCTACAGCAATACGGACTCCTTGTCAAGTCATGACTAATTCACTTGTGCCTTTATAAACAGGCCCTCGACGATAATTTGGTAACGAATTCTCCTGGCACTTACTTTGGCCAATCGATTTCTCTCTTTGTTGTATCTCACAAAAAGCGTATTCTTATTCTCACGCTGGAGGGCCTTGGCCGATGAAGCCCCGGCTAGTTTACGTGTTATTGTTTCATGTGTGTAGATCCGAACGAGGAGGTTCTTCTTGCTGGGATTATCCGAACCACTGGACGAAGGCTGATCCGGCACGTTTCTTGCAGCATCAGTTTGGTTCCATTGCCGGGAAACGTCCGATCGGAGAACTTTTTTATTCGGATAATCACAATCTCCTCATGGCTGAAATACCGGCCAACGGGCAACAAGCAAGTGTTACGCCGGAAGGCAATCCTAATCTGCCACCGCCTAACGTGGCCAACAACGCTGCTCAAACTCAAGGGCTCCCTCCACCTCCGCCTCAACCCCATGGGGGCGACATGCATACGCGTTCAAGAGGACCTCCACTAGAGGTTACCCAAATTTATGGACGACGGAGGAGAGCGGCAGCACGACCTCAAAATAGCAAGGCCGGTCCTTCTAGACCACAACTCTTGGATTGAAGGACGTTGCTGCAGCAGAACCTGACAACGCTCCAACAATTGGCTGACGCTATCATACGATGTTTGTATTAAATGTTTACAATTCTTACTTGTTATATGAGGTGAAATTAAGACGGTATGAGCTAAATTAATCAGTTTTATACTCAATTATTCAAAAAAAAAAAAAGAGAAATGTATGTCTCAGTTTTTCAGTTTAAACATCTGCAAAATTTAACTATCGATTATGAAAATTGAGAGATTAATTTATCAGTTTTATACTCAATTATGAACAAATTAGGAATTAATAACTCAGTTATATACTCAATTATGTACAGATGAGAATAACTCATAGATGAATTTATCAGTTTTAAATGTGAAAAATTGTTAAATGAGTTTTTCAATCGTTCACAAGTAAAAAATAATTGATAAATTGGGTTATCTATTGTTCAAAGGGTGTGTGTCACCGCATTTGTTAACTAAATATATTTTGCTTTATATAATTGGTAAATTAATTTTCAAACTGTTTAGATAAAATATGACATGACACAAATACTAATCACACAACTGTTTAATCATACAACTGTGAAATCAGTTGAGAAATGATTTTACAAGTGAAAAATAAAACAATTACACGATTGTGAAATCACACAACTTTGAAATCAGACACTTGCGTAATCAGTTTTCGGGCATTATGATACTCTTTTTGAACTTTCCGGTCAATACAACAAAAAAAAAAAAAAAAAACAAGTCATTGACCAATACAAAAAAATCTACTCACTCTGTCCCTAAATGTATGTCCAATTTTCATTTTAATGTACATAAGAAAATATTTTTTATACAATTTAGTGGAAAATATTCGTATATAATCATGTAATCATTTTTTCAAACATTTAGTTTTGCCAGTATAAAGAAACTAGTGAAAAAAGTGAAAAAAATTGGTAAAAAAACATTTAGAAAGAATTTATTTTTTTAAAAAATATTCATTTTAAAATAACTTTTTTTAGAAGACAAAAACTTGAACGAGAACACTATAACCCGTCCCGGACCCACGACCGCGGTTAATTTTTTTTGTTTTATATTTATTTTTGGTGTTTTTTTCGTTTGCAAAAAGTAATACTTACTATAACTAAATGTAACAAATGTGTTACTTATAAGTAGAAAATTTGTATACCAAAGTGTAAAGTGTTACATTTTTCAAATAATATGTTACATTTGTAATAAAAAAATTACATTTTGTGTAAAAAAAAACAATTACATTTACTTGTATAATAACTATATCTATATGTTTTCAAATAATAAGTTACAATGGGTTCATGTAAAAATATTACATTATCTATAGAAATGTGTTACAATTTTGTCTACTAAAGTGTTACATTTACTTGTATAAACAATTACATTCATGTATATAAGTTGTTATTTTTCAAATGTTACTTTCATTCAAAAAATAAAATTAAAATACTCTATTTTTTTTATTCTGCAAAAAGATTATTACATTTCAGTATAGAGACAATTACATTTAGTTATAGTTAGTGTTACACGTAATTATAGTTAGTATTATAGTTGAAAGATGGGTAAAATGAACTATTTTTTCCCTGTAAATCAGGTGTTACATATACTTATAAACAATATTACTTATAAGTAACATAGTTGTTACATTTAGTTATAGTAAATACTATTTTTGGCAAACGAAAAAAAAAACACCAATAAAAATATTTTTTTTTTTAAAAATTTGGATTTTTTTGGGAATTTTTTTTTTATCGCGGGTCGTAAGTCGCTGTCACGTGGCGAATTTTGGGTGAAACACTGGTCAGGATTCTGTGCTTCGCGCAATGCTCCCAATTGCAACTGTTCTCATCCATGAGAACAAAATGGATGTTCTCATGGGAGGGAGACTAACTCCTTTTAGAAATATACATTTATTTAGT
This sequence comes from Campanula takesimana, assembly GCA_026119855.1. Lineage (NCBI taxonomy): Eukaryota > Viridiplantae > Streptophyta > Magnoliopsida > Asterales > Campanulaceae > Campanula > Campanula takesimana. The sequence continues at coordinate 922,038 of JAOWBW010000245.1, read as the reverse complement.
GACAGATGGAGTAAGATTTAACTGAGATAGAGAGAGCACCTTTTTTTTTTTTAAAAAAAAACAACAACATCAAATTCATTAATGAACTGAAATAAGATCGATGGCTCTCCATATGAAACGGAGGCTCATCCCAAAGTTGAGAATTTTTACAAATACTTGCAATCATCCACAAACTGTCCGTCATAATGAAAAAGCCTAACTCATCTATTTTAATATTGAAGTCCAACCATGAACCAAATTTCCATTGGACGCTCTTATAAACAATGTCATGTGATGCGCAAGTGCTTCTCCAAGCATAACTTGGACACAGCCTAACAATGGCCTTAGAAAATCCCCGTACGGATATAATTTGGCGTTGAAGACACGAAACAGTAACGCACTTGGGTCGGTAATAAATTCTCAATCAAACATATCAAGCATTGAACCAAGAATAAAGACAAACATCACATATAGGCTAACAACACAATGGAGAGAAGGAAACGACTCTCGCTGAAGGAGAGAAGACAACGGCTCCCAACAAAGGGGAGAAATCAACGGCTCCCGACAAAGAGGAGTAAACATACTGTATAATACAGCAGACAGTAAAGCAGTGCGATTGCATGAGAGAATCGATAACAAGTCAACCTTGATTCCTTACAGTCGATGAAATAAAGCAATGTAGATTGAATCATCGATCCGTCTCTAATTTTATTTTACTTGAAACCTACAAAATTACAAAGAAAACAGAATTACAATCAACAACACAATGATTTGTAATTTCAATAAATTGAGATTATTAAAAATTGTGTTGTTGAGAAAGAAAAAATAAGATTGAAGATTTGCTAAGGAAGAAGATGAAGAATCTAACGGAATGGAAGTTGGGAGAGAGAGAGAGAGAAAACGGTTCGCTAGTAAACTTATCGAGGGAGTACCTTTTTTAATCTCTCTCTATATTAAAGTTTGGTAAAAATCCACGTGCGCATCACGTGTTATCCGCCTTATCTGAATTAAATTCCCTCCAACCGAAACCAAAAATCCACGAAAGCGATTCGTCGAGTAATGAGAAGCGCATATCACTTCGCGACTCAAACAGATGAAGCACGTTCAATCCCCCATCACCCCCTTACTACGACATCGTTTCACCCCCCTCCTTCAACCACACAGCAATACAACCAAAACACTATCACCAAATAGCAATAAACTACAACAGAAAAAAAGAAGCAATTTTTTTTTAGAGAGAGAAAGTGAGGAGCGAGAAAGAGAGGCTTTCAATCAAATTCAAAATTGGAAGCTTTTTCTTTCTCTTTCAATCTCTCTTGCGGCATTGAATCCCGTCCGATTTTGGAACAATTCCTAGGGCTTTGGGGGGGAGGGGGGAGGGAAATTGGAGAAGAAATGTCGGAGCAGAAGAATTCGAACAGGTGGAACTGGGAAGTGGCCGGTTTTGAGCCGAGGAAGTCGACCTCCGTCGAGAGCGATGATCGGAGCAAACCTTATGCTGCTGCTTCTGCTGCTCTTCCGCCGGTGGTTCGTCGGTACTCGATTTCAACTTCCTCAATTCTCCCACATTCCGAGCTGTCGAAGCAGGTTTTGGCCACTAAGCTTCAAAAAATGAAGAATAAAGTCGAGGTATAGTACCTATTGTTTTCTGACATTTTGGAATTTGAGTTCGTCTGATGGAACTTTAGCTTAAGCAGTGAAAATGGAATCATAATGTTGCAACTGAGAATCTGGTACTCTATCTAGATAGAAACTAGAGCTGCATTTGGAGTAAAATTGAGTGTTGTTGTTGGTTTGTTCAGTTATAGGCTTTACCAAGGGCACACATGCTTTTCTCCCTCGCTTATGAAATGAGTGCCCCCTTCACTTATCACACGCTAGTGAATCACTGTAATTGCTATAAAATTAAACCTTTATTTATCAAATTGGTGGAACCAATTTGAACTTTCGCTGGTTATTGAAATTTTACAATGGGTGCATTTACTTTAGTTACATAATTTGTTTCCGTTTAGGTAATTAGCTGGGTTGTACCATATAGATTGTCTTTGCAACGCTTACTGACACAATGGGGAGGGGGGTGGTGGGATAGGGGAATGCAAGACATACTTTACTGAGAAATTATAAGGTTACGAGTACTTGAGGGAGGGCCCTTGATCAATTATGATTAAATTTACATGATGCAAGCAAGGCTATGTAAGGTTAAGAAAACCTTAACTTGCATTTTGTAGTGATTTACAAGCTCGCCTGAATGTAATGTAAATAATGTCGAGATGCTAGATAGGATATTTCTGGTGAGGATTTGAAAGCAAGTAATGATTTACAAGTTTGCCAAACATCAACTTTTGTGACCACTGGGGTATATCTTACTTTTCCTTTCTCGTAGGTAGATATATAGATAGTTAATCCCTTTCACCATCATTGTTGCCCACCGCCACCCTTCGTGACTCAGTCTGGATTTTTTTTACCTCTTTTTCTTTCATAATTCTCCTTCGTCTCAACAAAAGAGTAGTGTTTGACTTAGCACAAATTGAGAGGTTGAAAATCAACTGATCTTTTAAGTTGCCCTTTGAAAAATATAGGCAACGTTATTTGAATTTGAACTAGGCCGGAACATTGTTTTGTTTCGCTGATGTGCATTGGTCTTTACGAAGTTGTATGTTAAGGTTTGGTTGGACGTAGTCAGTTTGTAGCATCTGATTTTGTATCCTTACTTTGACCCAGTTATATATCAGAGGAAGAGGAACTTTAGCATTAGTTGAATAAGGGAGGGGAAGGAATGGAAGGCGGAGTTCAATGTCCAAACCCAATTTTTGCGCAACACACACACACACACACATATATATACTCCTTCCATCCCACTCAAATTAGGAAAAAATTCCATTTTTGGTGTCCACTCGAAATAGGACAACCTCAAAATAGAAATGTTTTATTTGATGGGACCAACATTCATACTCACAACAACTTTCCACTCATTATTCTTTACCACACTTTCTACCTCCTACCTCACTTTTCATACTCACAACACCTACTCCACAAACACTTTTCCTTAATCCCCGTGTCCCACTCAAAAATCCTATTTCGAGTGGGACGGAGATTAAGGAAAAGGTTATAGTATTATAATGTTGTGAGTATAGAAAGTGAGTGGGAGTTGTTAGTGGGGTAAGTGGAATATTTGTTGTGAGTATAACAATTGGGTCCCATTAATGAAAACTATAAACACTTTCCATTTTGGGCTTGTCTAATTTCAAATAGGATTGCCAAAATGGAAATTTGTCTAATTTTAAAAGAGACGGAGGGAGTATATATATACTCCCCCCGTCTTGGCACAAGTAGGACTAGAGATGTATGCACGAAGATTAAGAAGTACTATTATTATATACAAAAAGTTGAAGTAGTGGAGGAGGGGATGTGAGCAGGGGCGGATCTAGTGTATGTCCAGGAAGGGCAGCTGCACACCCTCACATTTTGACAAAAAAATTACCAAGTATTTATATATTTTTTTTCCTTTTCTATATAATTTACTCTTTGCGTCTAATGGCATAAAGTTTCACGCAGCTCAGTTGGCAAGTTGTTACTTACCTTGTGCCAACAACCACCTTTCGAGCCTTGGGAGCTACATTTCTCTTTATTTTTTTTTAAAAGCCTCTAGAAGTGAAGTGAACTCCTTCTATCTTAATGTTGTTTTTCTAGCTTTAATATGATAAATGTACTCTTATTTAAATTTTATTGATCATCTTTTTAATTTTCATAAATAGATATTGTTCAAATTAACTTGCAGCCTATATTATAAATTATTAAAAATGGACTTTTTCCCAATTTTTTTTTTTTTTTTTGATAACACTAATATAGAGTTGCTCAACCTAATAACTCGTAATTTTTTTATATTGCATTAAATGTTGCACATCCTGAGTCTAAATCCTGAATACACCACTGGTTGTGAGCATGAAAAGTAAAGTAGGAGATAGAATGAGTGGTATGAATAGTAAATGGATTGTTTTTGTGAGTATGGCAAGTGGGTCCCATTGAATAAAAAATTATAGAAAGCTTACCATTTTGGGCAGTCTTAATTGTGGTGGGACAGACCAAAAGGGAAAGAAGTCTCACTTGTGGTGGGACGGAGGGAGTATATATTTATTTATTTATTGATTGAACTCTTACAAAAATTGACTCATGAAGCGAATTCTATAATAAACATATTTTTGGATAATACTCTTTATGCTTTTTGTCATTTTTATCAAGTCCAATTCACTATAAGCAATTGCCTAGATAGAAGATGTATATAGGTAATAAATAATGCACATTTTTTTTTATTTCCTTACAATATTGTATAGTACAACTTGTACTCATATAGTTTTACTTAAATTGTAAATGTAAAAGGAAATGTAAACCAGAGTGACACAAGAGAGTTATTCTTTTAATCATTTAAGTATACATTTCCCTCCTATAAAATTTTCCCCTTGGGGCACCCTAAAACTAGTAAAGTTTGCCACATTGATAGAACTGTTCTCCAACATCATCAACTAGCGACATGTTGATAAATTGAAGTCCGTTAGGGCCAATGGCATAGACTGGATTGAGTCTGGGACTGCTGTGAAAGAATCACAGGTAAGTCGAAGTCAGTGACCAATTTGAAAAGACGAGGACACTACAGGGATGAACTGACCTATGCCACCAAATAAAAAAAAAAAAAATGAGAAAATGATTCTATTTACTTTAGTGTCTTATATTGATTCAAGATGGTAAATGCTCGAAAGATGCAAGCATCAAGTGAAGGTTACCTATGAGTAATCGATAAATCTTTTGATCTAAAGTAACTTTTGGTTTGGGTTTTGGTGCCATTTACTCATTGGGGTTGCGGATGGATGAAGTATATTCTCGATATTACTTTACCCTTTTGACATCAGCTACATTGCTTTGCATATGCCAGCTTGCAAGGGAAGATTATATTGATTTGAGGCAAGAAGCTATTGATCTTCAGGAATACTCTAATGCAAAACTTGATCGAGTGACACGCTATCTAGGTGTGCTTGCTGATAAAACCCGTAAGCTAGGTATGTAATTCATTTCGTGTACATGTGCTTCGGAAAGATTATTCCCCTTTTCTTTTATTTGATTGCATTATTTTCACAACAACATACTATAGTAGAATAGTACTCCCCCGTCCCAAAATGATCTTCCCATTTTTTTTGCCGATACTAGGAATGAACTTTGAGAAACAATTTTAGGTTGATTTAATTATACTAATGAAAATCTAAAACTTGCTATTGGTAGTATTTTTGATGGCTTATCGATAATAAGTTTTGGATTTTCATTAGTATAATTAAATCAACGGAAAATTATAGCTCAAAGTTCATTTGTAGTAACGGCAAAAAAGTGGGAAGATCATTCTTGGACGGTGGGAGTATTAGATAGTAGGTATTCTCCTAATGGCTAACCCAAAAGATTAGGTGCATGGGTATCAAATGTTCAACTTCCCCAAGTGCATCTAGTGGTAGGCTGTTTTACTTGTCTTTATGGGGACCTAGACCTGAGTTTTGTATTGCCTTTTGTGTTGAGTTCTGGTAGTTTATGTTGGATGTTTGATCTTCTCGGCTCGAAGTTAATTTGTTTATAGCGATTCAAGTGTTCTTTCATTTTCACTTGTGTATTTGTGTTTATGCCTGATATTTGCTGCTGTCTAGTTTTGACAGCACTTTTATGGAGTATGAACATCGACTCATGATCAAGCTTTGATATTTTTTTTTTTTGATTTTCTTCGTACATGCGTTACTTTCCCTTCAATACTTGATGGTTTTTATATGTTACAAATTTGTGAATTCTTAATATTCTCATTAGTTTTAAATGACGATGGTTTTTGTTATCACTATTATGGACATCGAAGAATGATTCAGACTTTGAAAAGCTTTTGATTGTCTCCTTACCTTCATTACTTTCCTTTCATAACGCGATGGTTGTTTATGTTTATAATCTGTAAACACTTCATGTTCTCATTTGTTTCAGATCAGGCTGCCCTTGAAACTGAAGCAAGAATTGCTCCTCTAATAAATGAGAAGAAAAGGCTGTATAACGAATTATTGTCTGCCAAAGGTGCGTATGATTTCTGGAGGTTACCACTCATTAACCTTTTATCTGATGCACCAACACTTGCATCCAATATCACTGAGTCAGTCTAAAGCACCTTATATTTATTTCGCCTGTCCGAAATTTGCAATGTTTTATGTTCAAGGGGTGAAAGTACGAGGCGACCTTTGTCTAAAAATCAAATTTGATATCTTCAGGAAACATAAAGGTGTTTTGCCGAACAAGACCTCTTTATGAGGATGAAGGCCCGTCCGTTGTTGAATTTCCTGATGAATTCACGATACGAGTTAATACTGAGGATGATACTGGCTCCAACCCGAAGAAAGATTTTGAGTTTGACAGGGTTTATGGACCACATGTAGGACAAGGTGTGCCAAATTACTAAAATATACCTGTCTTTTGCAGCTTTACATTTTTGCTGTAACTTAGGTTTCAGCTTGTTATCTAAGCCAATAGTTGCGTACTTTTGGTATTGCAGCGGAGGTTTTCACTGATGTTCTGCCATTTGTTCAGTCAGTGTTGGATGGACATAATGTTTCCATATTTGCCTATGGGCAAACACATTCAGGAAAAACTTACACTATGGTCTCTTTCTCTCTCCGTCCCTCACTTTATATGTTTTCCAATTTGATCATGCATCAATGTTATTTATAATATTCCAACAACTGATCTTTATTACTCTATAAATATTATTGTCGCGTTATATCATATCTAGTCTGGTCGGACAGTTGCCTTCTGTGCTGAGAGTTGATGAATTATTGCAATAGCATACATAAGAAGACAGGTTTTAGGTTGTTTTGAATGTCTTAGATTTGTTTTGACACAGTAATTTGCTTAAATGTTGCCACTGGTTGTTTTTTTGACATTGTTCACTTGATGTCACATCCAGGAAGGTTCTAGCCATGATCGTGGTTTATATGCCAGATGCTTTGAGGAGCTGTTTGATGTTTCCAATTCAGATACAACTTCGACTTCTCGGTTTAATTTTTTCCTCAGTATCTTCGAGCTCCATAATGAGCAGGTTATTTGTCTCTCAAAAATAACAATTTCATAGTTCAGTTATGACTTGATTTTAGTGCCAAATCAATTATGATGATTGATGTCATTCTTGTTCTGTAGATTATGGATTTGCTTTCGGCGTCTGGAAGCAGCGTCCGTATGGAGTCACTGGGTTCTTCTGATCTTGTACAGGAAAAGGTCGACAATCCGCTGGACTTCTTAAGAGTTCTTAAAAAGTCATTGATCAATCGGGGAACTGACCCATTGAAGATCAATGTTTCTCACCTGTAAGATCTAAATTTTAAGCTCATATTTGTTATTATGTGATGAACTTATTTTAGGCAATTCTTGTTGGAAATGCTATTAGTCATCCACTTTACCAAGACAATCTACTGTACCTATGCGGGCATCAAGCTAACATGTACAAAAATAAACCTCTACTAGGAGTGTTTTGGTTCAAAGGGGGAGGCTTAATAACATTTGTTTTGTTGTTCCATCTTTCTTGCCGAAGTCTGAACATTCACTAACTTGGAATATCATTTTTCCTAGATGTAATGCACTCAGTCAACCACAAATTAGTTTTTATTCTATTTTCTGTATTTGTCATATTTTTAACATTATTCACACACTGACACACACACACACACACACACACACTAACACTAACACTAACACTAACACTAACACTAACACATAAATAAACATTTTTGGGACAGCGTGTTGCCAAAGTTTGGCTAAAAGTTGGGGCCAAATTTTATAAATGACATCAGCAATTTTTGGTTCAATAAGTGCAATTTGTTCTCAGTTTGAATTTCAAAGATATGGAATTGTTTAAGTTCCGTAGAGGACTAATGATGTTTCAGGATTAGGGGATTAAGCTAAGCTGGGAAGAGCCAGTTCAGGGGGATGAATACTTGGAATCAGTATGTTTTTCTTTAGGATGTTGAGGTTTAATTATGATTACATTTGAGGAAAACATTAGTGATGCTGGTATGCAAGATTCTTTGTCACTCCAAGAGTCGAGAGCTCACATTTCAGTGCCAGATCCCTGCCAATATATGATTGCATTTAGAGATCAAAGAATAGGTGCATAGATGGATTGGACTCATAACTAGATTAATGTTCTAGATGTCATACCTAGATCCATAGAATCTTTCATGCATAATTAGGCAGGCACCATCTATTTGCTTGAAAAAAACATGGTTGCTTCATATACTCTAACTGATTGAGTGGTTGCTTCATATTCTATTAGCAATGTATTAACCTAATAATAACCTGTTATAAGTCTGTACCAAAGAAATCTCATATATTTAAGCCCTGGAGTTGTCTGGTTTGAGTTAAGCAACTCTCAAAGCTTTTGATAACTTTATTACGCTTATCATATTTTTTTTTTCCTAACGGAAAACATCAATTTCATTTCCAGACTGCGTTAGTTGAATAAATAAATATAGTTGCATGCACTCATATGTATATAGTAAGGCTGATTGGCCTCTTGCGAATTTGATGACATCCTATTAGTCTTTCTTTCCAAGTTTACCTCTTTAACGCTCTTTGCTAAAGCTTTGATCCAGCTAGTAAATGCTAACTAGTTTAATGAAAATCTTTTTTGGGATTAAGGCTTTTGTTGTTGTTGTTGTTGTGCTCTTGATGGGTCTGTGCTGGTATCCGTCCTTGGTTGCTTCTAAATTCAAGTTCATTTGTTGTATCGTTTTCATCGTAGAACTACTTGTCTAAGAAGTTGAAGGATCATAAATCAGTGGATTTAGGAGGTTTTTTCTTTATAAGTGGGAGAATGAATCTATACCACATGCCCCATGAGCATATCTTATTCGCAAGATGAAAACCGAAAAAGTCTCTTTTGGCCTTCGAGCTGGTATGGAACTTACATAAAGATTGTATATATGGATAACCTCTGAGTAGGAAGGTTGTTGGAGATGTCACTTGTGGGCTAGAATGTGATACGCTGCTAGCTACAGTTGTAATTTCTGTATATTTTACTAGAGGAACTGATTTTTAATGTAATGTCACTGGTAGGAAGTCTCAACTCACTATGTTGCATGCAGTGGCCAGTGTGATTTCCGCAGACGAGTCTAGCAGCATCTTTCCCATACAGTAGAACTGTTGGTCCCAAAGGGCACAAGGGTATAGAACCGCTAGAGGGGGGGGGTGAATAGCGGTTTAAAAAACTTTTTCGAAATACCCTTGAAAATCAACCAAGTACTTATCAGTTTGGTCTATTGCGGTTTAAAGCACTAGAACCGCTCAGATAAAATGCACAGCGGAGTTTTGCGGTTTTGGCCAAACTGAATTATAAAGAGTAGGGCAGTTTAAGTGGTTGAAAAAGGAATGATGCAACTGACAAGGCACAACTGAAGTATCACAGAAGTATGCAAATCATTTATCAAGTCATTTCACATAAGAGTAAATAAAGCTCATAAACAGAAATGTAAATGACAAGACAGAAATTAAAGATCAAAGACACACAATTTGAAGAGGTTCGTTCTTGAAAGAACTACGTCCTCTACCTAGGTGGTTAGCCTAGGATTTTCTAATAGCTACTAGACTTGTATTGATTTAGAGGAGTTTTTACAAGATTACAAAATAATCTAAACTCTAAATAGACAATCTAACCTAACAAAGCTATTATAACAACCTGTGTTTTCGAGGTATATAATCTATAAGAGAATATACTCCGGGTGTGTGGTGTGGAAAGAAATCAAGAGCTCAAAATATCTAAGTGATGGCGAGCAAGTGATTACTTTCTGTGCAAGGCTGAGTTTTGATGGTTTGAAGGCTTGAAACTTTGATGAAGAATTCTGGGTTTGCTAAGGAGATGATAAAGATATGAATATCTGGGTTTTCAATCTTCAAAGCAAACTTGGATACTTGGGATATTCTCTTTGAAGCTCAGCAACCTTCATTGTTGAGAAATGAAGGCTATTTATAGTGAAGGCATTAGTGACCGTTGGACAAAGAGGTGAGTCATTGTCTGGCGGTTCTATGCGCTGTGACAATCCCATTGGTTGACCTGTCACTGTCGTCCTTTGCTTTTGCCTTGTGGCAGGAAGTTGTTGGATTACTACCTGACATTGTCTTTTAGTTGTTGGAGAAGTACAACGGTAACTTTTCAAAAAGCGAGACAAACCGACATTCCAAGAATAACTGAAACATGACTTGAAGTTTAAGGACAAGTCACCAGTCATTCATTTACGGTTGTAAAGTGAATGTTTGTCTTCAAGGAGTAAATGACAGCAATAACTTCTTCAATATCTTGGTCGGCGGTTCCACCAGATGCATGTGCGGTTTCATGAATGAACTTGAAGTGCGGTTTCATCAAAGACACAAACTGCGGTTTGATGAAGGACTTATGGCACCATGCTGGCGGTTGAAGATGGCGGCTTGAGGGACACTAAACCGCTATGGATAAACCGAACATAACTCAGCCTGACTACTAAACATCTAGAAATGGACTTGTCTAAAAATTGAAGTAAAACTTCATTACATGTAAACCTAAAGTCCATAAAAAGACACGTGGAATGGGTCAATCAAATCAGGTGGGTGTACTAACAATGAATCCTAACAAGAACTCCCGTAATATCTAGTCTACGTACTAGAATAATATCTTTCTTCTTGTCACAAAAAATATGCTGTCAAAATTTGTTCATTTCTTATTATGATTAATGTTCACCACATACACACTCATCTGCAAATTTACACTATGAATTATGAACTGTTGATATCTCATGAGCATATTTGTTGTCTCTTATTGCTTAAATTTGCCTAATGAAGTTGTATATGTGAGTCTCATTTTCTTTTCTGTGGTTGGCAGGATAATCACGATTCATGTTTATTATGACAATTTGATCACTGGAGAAAATTCATATAGCAAGCTTTCTCTTGTTGATTTAGCTGGAAGTGAAAGTTCAACCTCGGAAGTTGATAGTGGGGAGCGGACAACGGAACGCCTGCATGTGATGAAATCCCTTTCTGCGTATGTGATACTCTAATTGTGAATTCTCTCTTTGATTTAGGACCACCTGCTGACATATTAATAGTCTCTTAGCTTGAACTAAATTTCATCTTTTACTTACCTATTCAAATTTCCTGATATTTCAATGTTATGTGGTAGGGGAAATAGCTTCCTTTTTGGTAATTTCATTGATACTTCCATGTGGAATATATTAGCAACTTCTTACTGCCAGGAAATTTAGCTGTAGACCTTCTAGGATTGAACTATTTTTCAGTTTAATTAGGCAGGATAGGCTATATATGTGTGTGTGTGTATATATATATTTTTTATTATTTGCACAGTTTTAGCAATCTCTAATTTGCTTAGTTTTATATTTCTTTAATCTGTTAGTGGATTTCTGTTTTGTTGAAATTCATCTGCTCATCTCGTCTTTCATGTAACACCCTTCTGTAGGCTGGGAGATGTTTTGACTGCTTTGACCTCAGAGAAGGAAACAGCTCCTTATGAGAACTCAATGCTTACAAAAGTTCTTGCTGACTCACTTGGTACTCACTTCTCATGTTTATAAAGAAAAGCATTTGAAGTTTAATCAACAAATTCAATGACCTTGTTAATGTATCTCTGAAAAAATTACTTTTTTGCTTTATTGGTAGGAAGCTTTTTATTGCATTGTTAATGTCAGTGAATGCAGTTTCACATAGATTAGGGACTTGAATATAACTTGTGAGATGGGCGAACCAATTTCCTGCCAGTTGACTTGTCAGTTCTGTGAAAAGTAGTTTTAAACCAGTTAATGATAGTCGCTGCGGGATTCATTCTTACATGACTTTTGACGGAGTAATGAGAAAGGCGGGTATAAAAGCTCATAAAGAAATACATCACCAAATTTAACTATACATATTCTTACTGCTTTCTGCACATATTTTACCACATTTTTCTTCAGGACTCGGATATGTATTTAGATATCAGATTCCACTACTTATAAATAAGGGATGCTTGTACCAGTGTACATGTGCCGCTTTCCTCTGATACCTGTACATATATACTTGTTTAAAAATTAAAAGCGAAGGATAAGGAGATTAATATGGATTCAAGAATCACTTATGGTGCAAGAAATGTTGGGTAGTATTTATTCGATACTGCTTAGCAGGGCTAAAAGTTGGTTGGGGTTATCAACAAAATTTAAATCGATAGAGTTAAGGTCTTTCATAATTTTCCCTTTTCAACTGTACAAGAAGTATAAGGCAGCTGATTAAGTTACTTGAGACTGTCTGAAGAATATAACTTGGGAGTACTTTGAAATTACGGATAAATAGAAGGGGGGGGGGGGAAGAATTTGTGACACCTACCTTTGAAATAATAGACCTGATCATGTCATAGTGAAACACTGAGATCGTGGATAACCTTGAAAATAGAAACTCTCTTAAGTAGGCATTGACTCCATTCTCTTAGATGTTGGAATAATCTAGTACTGTATTAACGAATATCTTTCATCATAAAATCTTGTAAACAGCCTATCGAGTTTTCTGTATTCTATCATATATGTAGTCACCTAGAACTGGTAAGTGATTCCAAGACTTTTGTCACTTGTCAAAGTTTAATACTCATCTCAATTATATGGCTTAGGGACTTCTGTCTTTTTTCTCTCAGATATTTTCTATTAATCAAATAACCAATGTTAGAATGTTTCAGTCGGAAATTCTTCTTTCTTTAAAAGTATCACCTAGCTAGCATTTGTAGAAAACAGGGTTGAGCTTTTGTCACTCTCTCCACTGGTTTTCATGGATTCGAATAATATTTTCTTTTTGTAGGTGGAACATCAAAAACTCTGCTGATAGTTAACATATGCCCAAATGCTTCAAATATGTCCGAGACGTTGTCATCTCTCAATTTTTCTTCCAGAGCCCGAAATGCTACACTAAGTCTTGGAAATCGAGATACAATCAAGAAATGGAGAGACATTGTAAGTTCTGAGTCGCTTTTCATGTTGTCATTTACTATTAAATTGTAGTTTGCACGTCTGACGACCTAACTGCTTAGAGGGAAGGAATCCTACTTTTTTGTTTTGACAATTACATTTACTATGGATACATGTAGGGGAATGAAATTCTCTCTTCTTTCTCTCTCTCTCTCTCCCAACCCCTTACTGTTATATCAAGTATAAGCCTGTGAAATTAAAAATTGCTACCACAGGCTTAAGCGAACTTATGTTTGTCCGTTTGTATGTCCAGTTATTATGCTGAATCTATCTTGCTCCATGTTGTGTAGGCAAATGATGCTCGCAGGGAATTGTATGAGAAAGAAAAAGAAAATAATGATTTGAAGCAAGAGATTTTGGGTCTAAAACAAGCACTCAAAGGTGCAAATGATCAGTGTGTCCTACTATTCAATGAAGTTCAGAAGGCTTGGAAAGTTTCTTTCACTCTGCAGTCAGATCTAAAGGTTTTAATCTCCACAATTCTCCAATAGTGCTTCATTAGTTGTATTTGAAAGAATATACTCTCTTTCTCAATGAAATGTTTTTGCCAGCTTAACTTGACAGTCGTTCCCACATCTTCCATGGTACTGAGGAGAAAAAACATGATCTTGTAGTTATTAGGTTGATGTCTGCTGAGCACTGATAATCATCAAGGCCAATTAGCGTAAGAGAATTTGCAATCATTGAGTTCGTGGTTGATGTCACCTCAAAATATGCTGTTGCCTACTTCAGTTGTTACTTTACTAGCATTTTAAAACTTATACACGCATCCTTGATGAATCATTTTTATCATATTGCTCAAAAAAGATAGTGGTGAACTGTTACGTTTGTTCTTTTTGTCAACCAATCTACTTCCGTATTAACAAAAATAATTGCTTGCATTGACTTATTGTGTAGAAGAAGATGTTAACAAATTATTATCTCCCTAAAATGTACATGCGATCATGTGGCCATATTGTCAGTCGCTTCAGTTGATTTGACTTGCTTACTCTCATCACAAACTCATGAAGTATTCTAGTCATTACAAAAACCTATCCCAGGAAGGAAATGTCCATATTCGATTGGGACAAAAAGAAAAGAAAAATGCCTTTTTTCAGTTGGGACAAACAGAAGAAAAACGTCTCTTTTCAATTGGGACTAGGCTGAGACTTGGGACTTTTGAGCTGAATTGTACATCAGAGGTAGCATGTTGTAAGCTGAATCGGTCTTTCTTATTTGATACAGTCAGAGAATATTATGCTCTCCAAGAAGCATATGATGGAGACGGAGCAAAATGCTCAGCTGAAAAATCAAGTTGCTCAACTATTGCAGTTGGAGAAAGACCAGAAATCTCAGTTACAGATTCGTGATTCAACAATTGAAACTTTACAGGTTGGTTGATTCTCCTTAATGTTACTATTACCTTGCGTTCAGCTCGATCAATTCTGCCCTCTAGTAAATTTTCATTTATTAGATTATGTTCTTCGTTGTAAGATTTGATTATTGCCTTCTTTGTTCAACAACTTTTGCACTAACAAGGTTTTTATGTCTTAGAGGACAGGTTATGGGCCTTGGAAGTACAGTAACAACCACTCCCTCTGTCCCCTAACAACTTTCACCATTTTGCTTCGACACGGGAATTAAAGAGCGAATATATATATCCAGAAGTATTGTGAGTGACAAAAGGGTTGTGAGTATGATGATTTGAAAGTGGGAGCCACAATATAAGTGTGTGACTTCAAGCGAGACAGGGTAAATAAAAAATGAATCAAAGATGATTTTTTTGGGAAATGGGACTTGCCAACGGGACACCCAAAAAGGAAATTGGTGCAAGTTGTTATGGGATGGAGGGAGTATGAAACAACATGGTTTTGGATCTCAACCTAAAACTTGTGATAAATTTCAGAATTCAATCATTGGCTACTCGTACTGAAATCTATATAAAGTTCGGAAAGCTTTCTATCATATAACAAATATAGCAAGTATTATTCATTTTGCACATATATTGGAGTTGGTTGTGATTTTCAATAGCTGAAATTGAAAATAATTTGTTGTTGTGTCTCTATATTCAATTTGAAAAAGTCAGCTTACGTTTTAAATGTTATTTTGTTCCCTATTGAAAGCTGAAGTTACATTCGTATACATGTTATCCCTCTTTCATCTTGTTTTGTTGCACCAAATTGCAGCCTTCAGCCTTCAGGTGTTTTTTTTTTTGAAATTCCCCCGTTTCCGCTTTATGCTTCACGTGATTCTGGAAAGTAAATCATATCCAACTTATGGACATCACATATATCTTCTCAATATTTGGTAATTCCTTGAATTAGGCAAAACTCAAAGGCATTGAAGCACAGCTAAATGCAGCTGTTCAGTCTAGTGAGGTCAAGGCCCTAGTTGTTGCAGATTCAAGGTCTGTGCCCCAACACACAACAACAGGAGAAAGCATGGACTCTGCGGCTGTTACAAAGAAACTCGAGGAAGAACTTTCGAAACGTGATGCGCTTATTGAGGTTAGTCCTGTAGTGATTGAAGTGGTACCTGGGCATCTGAAAAATTAATTGATTTTAGTGCTTATTTGATCATGTATGGTAATAAATTCTTGATGTTTGACTACTTTGCTCTTGTTACTGAATAGATATTCTATGATCAGGTTCTCTCCACTATCTGAATAATTCGTTTTACTATTGGATGTATATTTAAAGTTTCATGCTTTTGGACAGAATGCTTGACATTAAGTGTTAATAATATTTCATGAGATTGATGTGGGTCAACGCGAATGTAAGGAAAATTTGTGGATACCCATTTTTTTCTCTGTAAACAAAAGTAGGGCTAATGTGCTTTATTTGATATTATTCATTAGAAGCTTTATAGGAACTTCTGGTTATTCTTAGTGAACAGATACAAAACAATCTCAAATTGCATGAAATTTAGAGATCTACTAAACCTGTGTATCTATTTGGCTGCTGATCCATTTATGTCGTTAAATCCTTGCTGCCATTGCTTCAATAATTCTTGATATGTGAGCTTCTGCTTGCCCATATAATATTACGTCCAAGGAACTCTTGATGATAAGATTGTCTTTGAATTTACAAGAAACTGGCATGAGACTTCTGGTTTCACAAGGTCTTGGGTTTGAATCATCCCACTTACATTTATTCTTGCATTACTGTGAGTGCACATATTGTAACCCTTTTTTTCTTGATGCACATACATTCATCTCTCTATGTACGGGTTCTTTTCTGAGGGAAAGTGATACAAGACAACCTATTGTTGGGTAGTGGAGACAAAACCTAGAAGGAAAAGGAAATTAAATTCGAGTCATATAAGAATTCATGGAATTCCTTATTTGACTAGGTTGGAATTTAATTTTCCTTGTGATTCCTTATTTAAGTGGATTTAGGAATTTAATTACTCCGGGTTTCCTACTTAGTTTAGGTTTTGGACATGTTGCCTATATAAACCAAGTGATGGCCATAAAGATTGCACACTAGAAAAATAGCTAAAGAGAATCTGTGAGTCTCAAAGAGAGCCAAGTGAGTGCTAGCCCTTAGGGGGTGCCTTTAGGGGCATTCCATGTATGAGTAGAAGCATGTCTAGGGTTTTATGTGTGATAGGAGTGTTTACATGGAGAAGTTATTTCCTAGCAATATAGAGCGTAGGCTTTATTGTAAACAGACACATATTGTAAATTAGTGAAATATCCTGGCTTGGCAGTGCCCCCAGATGTAGTCATCGTTGTGACGAACTGGGTTAATGTTGTGGAAAAATCCCTTCCCAACCCAACACCTAAGCAAATCGCAAGAATCACCGCACTACAAACAAGCACAAGAAATAGATAATCAAAGCAAAAGACAAAAGAACACAAGAAATTGTTTACCCAGTTCGTCAATATGTTTGACTACGTCTGGGGGCACTACCAAGCCAGGATCTTGCACTATAATATGTAAATATGGAGTTACAATGAGTTATGGGGCGGAACCCTGCTTATATAGCAGACCTAGAATAAAGACCAAATCCTAGTCAAAGAAGGAAACCTAAAACCAATCAGTTTCGGCCAAAACTGCTTCCCCGCCATGGTGTGCGGCCGCCCACTCTATACTGTGCGGTCGCCCATAAATTCCACCAAAAAGCCCTGATTCAGTCCTGATGGTTTGGGCGGTCGCCGGCCCTAATCCTGGGCGGTCGCCCAGACCTGCTGTGCTGTTGCTTTGATTTTTTCCATCGTCTTTGATCGCTAGTCCGGTTGGTCTTCTACTCCAACAATCTTCCACCTAGAGATCAACCGCGTATACAAGCCCCGTATCCGTCTTCAACTCATCCTTAGTGCTATAGTGCTCACCTCGATCATGGTAGTGCCGTCCCCCTCCCCTATTCTCCAAGCCCCGTTGAAGCTATACCCAGCTTCAACTTATCCTTGCTTGAGAAACCTGGAGCCTTGTCATCCGATCTACGCTCTCTGTTAGATCTGCGTAGCGGAATATCCGGTCCTAGAGTATGTGGTTCATCTTCAGTGACCCCTTGACCTTGGTCATCATGAACCGTCTTGCTCCCACCCGAGTCTGGAATATCCATGCAAATTTCATTCGCATCACAGTATTCCTCAAACTCCCTGAGCTCATACTCCCCACCATTATCAATGAAGGTCATGTAATATGACACACCACCTAGAGAAGTTACCGGGGTCGGTCCCCACAAATCCGTGTGAACCAACTTACCCTTCTCACCCATGTGACCCAATCGATAGTGCCATAAATCCGTATCACCCTTGGCTGACGCCACCGCGATACTATCCTTGGTGTTGTTCATCAAATACAATCTTCCTTCCCTATTACCCTGAGCGATCTCACAATCCTCCTTGGTAATAACCCAGTTCCTGCAGCTAAAAGTTACCGTGTAACCTTCTTCACCCAGCTGCCCAACTGATAACATGTTCTTTTTCAAACCCGGAATGTGTCTGACCCCGTGTAGATGTAAGACATTTCCGTCCGATGCTCCTATTCTGACATCCCCCTTCCCCTTGATTTCCAAAGGCTCGCCATCCGCCAGATAGACCTTTCTGAAATCACCGGAAGTGTAATTTTCCATCTCCCCTGCATGCCCGCATGAGTGGAATGATGCCCCCGAATCCAGCACCCATGATTCTAGCGCACTACTAACGCTCAGAATCAGTACATCGTCACCTTCGATTATCACATTCGCCGATTTATCCCCTCGCATGGGACAATCCCTCTTGTAGTGTCCTAACTCCTTACAATGATAGCACTCTACCGATCCTCTTGCAACCCTTGGTCTTTCTTTGTTCTCCACAAACTGACTCCCACCGCCGATTACACTTTCCCTTGACCCTGTTCTCCCTTTATTGCTAGAACCCGGCCTTCCCCTACTAGTTGTAGCCAAGACCGATTCCGAAGTAGATGGTGTACCCAACTTCTTCATACGATTTTCCTCGCCTAAAAGAAAGTCCTTAAC
Organism: Campanula takesimana; assembly: GCA_026119855.1. Taxonomy (NCBI): domain Eukaryota; kingdom Viridiplantae; phylum Streptophyta; class Magnoliopsida; order Asterales; family Campanulaceae; genus Campanula; species Campanula takesimana. Next base: position 903,586 of record JAOWBW010000245.1, on the reverse strand, counting down.
ATCATCATACTTCAATTTATTCTTACCCGATGAAGCATTTAACGCCGTCACCGTTCCGCTCCAACTTCCTGGTAAGGATGCTAGCAATTGACAAGCATGAACCTCGTCACCGAAAGTAATCTCCAACGCAGCCAATGAGTCTATAACATCCATAAACTCATCGATGTGTTTAGCTATGGATCCTCCCTCTTGCATCTTGAGATTACCTATCTTGCGTATCAAATCAACCTTATTTGCAACAGATGGAGTTTCAAATCTCTCAGTAAGATAATCCAATAGCTCCTTGGTGGTTTTCGCCTTCTTGGTAATCTTCGCGATCCACTTCGACAAAGTAGATCGAACCACCCCTAAGGCTTTCCGATCCATGAGATCCCAGTCTCCTGTTTTTCGCTTTCCGGTTTGACTCCTTTTAGAGGCACGTAGAGATCCTTATTATACAAGAGATCCTCTATTTGCATCCTCCAAAACCCATAGTCAGACCCATCGAATTTCTCCACCGCTTGTTTAATCCTTGCCCATTCTTGATTGCTTGATAAACCCGGATCGTTAAACCGGAGCTCTGATACCAGTTGTTGTGGAAAAAGCCATTCCTAACCCCAACACCCAAGCAAATCGCAAGAATCACCGCACCACAAACAAGCACAAGAAATAGATAACCAAAGCAAAAGACAAAAGAACACAAGAAATTGTTTACCCAGTTCGTCAATATGTTTGACTACGTCTGGGGGCACTACCAAGCCAGGATCTTGCACTATAATATGTAAATATGGAGTTACAATGAGTTATGGGGCGGAACCCTGCTTATATAGCAAACCTAGAATAAAGACCAAATCCTAGTCAAAGAAGGAAACCTAAAACCAATCAGTTTCGGCCAAAACTGCTTCCCCGCCATGGTGTGCGGCCGCCCACTCTATACTGTGCGGTCGCCCATAAATTCCACCAAAAAGCCCTGATTCAGTCCTGATGGTTTGGGCGGTCGCCGGCCCTAATCCTGGGCGGTCGCCCAGACCTGCTGTGCTGTTGCTTTGATTTTTTCTATCGTCTTTGATCGCTAGTCCGGTTGGTCTTCTACTCCAACAGTTAACAAATATTGTGTTCTTTTCTTGTTGATTACTTTCATATTATTCGTATGCATGGTTGTTGGGTCTCACTATTATCAGAATTGTATGGGCATGAACTGCATGAATATACCACAATTCCCCAACAACTGGTATCAGAGCTTCCGGTTAGGAAGATCAGGGATGTCCGATTTGGATGGAAGGCGGTTGCAGAAATCGGAATAAGAAATTGCGAAGGATTCAGATGGTTCAATTTGCTTGATCCAAATAGGAATATGATTGCAAAGATCCAGATAGAATCAGGTTGCAGGGATTCAGATTTGCCGAGATTCATTCATGAAGTAGGGCATGGATCCAAGATCAGGGTTGCAAAATCTGGTTGTTGCTAGGGTTTGTAGGGATCTAGACGGATCGTGTTACTGAGGATTTGTGGGTGCAGTGATAATGGACGGAGATGGATCAACATTGAAATTCGTTGGTGCGAATTTGGGCAGCTGGTTTGGATTATGAAAGTTGCAAGAGAGAAAGATTCAAGTTTTCTAGACTTTGATGGACGATTGATTGCATAGGTAAGCAAATCATGTGCAGGCACACGCAATAGGCATACGTGGTACGTGCAGCAGATGTGCAATGCACGTGCAGATTTTATGCAGCGCACGTGCAGATTTCGTGCAGTGCACGTGCATAATTTTTGTAAAGGGCGTGCAAAAAAGTGTACAGAATATGTGCAGCAAGCGTATGGGGTATGCAACAGTTGCTTGATGTGCAGGAGAATTCAAAGGTGGAAGAGATAGTTGATTGGCTATTGAGCAGCTAGGAGGAAGGTTGTGTGGTCGCCTTCGGCTGTGAGATGTGGAGACTCGTGAGGCAGATGATGTTATATACCACATACAACATGTTTCGCAGTGGTTGTTGCCTAGAATGCGAGGATGGCGGGGGTCGAGATTGCCATGGTGGGAAAAATTTCGCCAGGAACGGTATGTTGGTAGAAAGTTGGTTGTGAAGGCTGGCCAGCAAGAGTGACAACTTGACCAACATGAGCATTATCCAGAACTAGTTGCAGATAGGTTGCCTTGGTACACAGAAAGACCAACACTGTGAAGGCACGTGATCGCATAGGGGTTCGTGGATAGAAACAAGGAACAGACGAGCGGAGATGATTGCATGGAGGATCACTAGGGAAGTGAAGACTCGGGGCAAGAGAAGTTTCCGGCAGTTATATTGAAGACTTACGCTTTGCTTCAACTCGTTTGTGTGGGCTTTGGTGAGCCTAGTGATGAGATTTTTGGCAAAAATCGAATGTAGTGGTGACAATGTTTGAAGAGTCATTCTCGGGTGGGAGTTTTGACGGAGATGGTAGTCACGTGATTTGGTTTAGTATCCAGGTGGGAGATTGTTGGGTTGTGGAGACAAAACCTAGAAGGAAAAGGAAATTAAATTTGAGTCATATAAGAAATCATGGAATTCCTTATTTGACTAGGTTGTAATTTAATTTTCCTTAAGATTCCTTATTTAAGTGGATTTAGGAATTTAATTATTCCGGGTTTCCTACTTAGTTTATGTTTTGGACATGTTGCCTATATAAACCAAGTGATGGCTATAAAGATTGCACACTAGAAAAATAGCCAGAGAGAATCTGTGAGTCACAAAAAGAGCCAAGTGAGTGCTAGCCCTTAGGGGGTGCCTTTAGGGGCATTCCATGTATGGGTAGAAGCATGTCTAGGGTTTTATGTGTGATAGGAGTGTTTATATGGAGAAGTTATTTCCTAGCAATATAGAGCGTAGGCTTTATTGTAAACAGACACAAATTGTGATATTAGTGAAATATCTTGGCTTGGCAGTGCCCCAGATGTAGTCATTGTTGTGACGATCTGGGTTAACAAATATTGTGTTCTTTTCTTGTTGATTACTTTCATATTATTCGTATGCATGGTTGTTGGGTCTCACTATTATCAGAATTGTATGGGCATGAACTGCACGGATATACCACAATTCCCCAACACCTATAATGTTCATTAGGGGTGTTCACGGTCCGTTCTGGTCCGGTTTTTGTTACTATCTCCGACCCAAAGTAAGTGTCCACCTTTTTTGCATGTTAGCACGAAGGAACTTTGAGCTATAATTTTAGGTTGATTTAATTATCATAATGAAAATATAAACTTGTTTCTTAGACACCATTATATATACTATCAAGAACAATTTTTAAATTTTCATTAACATAATTAAATCAACCTAAAGTTATTGCTCAAAGTTCCTTCGTGCTAACATGCAAAAAAGGTGGACACTTACTCTGGGACGGAGGGAGTAATATTTTACAAAACCGGAACCGGACCATTATACGGTTCTGTAAAAATTTAGATCCAGAACCAGACCAATACATAACAAAACCGATGTCATTGGTCCGGTTCTACTTGTATACAATTTTTTCCCTCAAGAAAATACATCTATATACACCAAAAACTAAAACAATTAAACATTGGTCTCAAACTCTCAACAAGGCAAAGTAAACTGCATGGAGTTTTATACGTATTCAACACAAAGTTATGGATCTTCCACTTCAAAGATAGAAGAACTAAAACAAAAAACTTAATGGGGGAAAAATAGTTAATACAATAACTTCATAATTTTCATTGCAAAACATAAAATTCTTGAATCAACCACAATCTGCCTCCTTCATCTAACAAACCACCACCCAATAACTCGAGAGAGAGAGAGAGAGATAGAGCTAGCGGATTTTGTGAAGTAGGGTTTTCTCAGTAGTCCGTACTCCATAATCCGTAGGACTATGTAAGTATTAGTAATACCGTAACAAATATATCTACTCCCTCTGTCCCAGACTAAGGTTCTTACTGTCCTTTTTGGTTTGTCCCAGACTAAGGTTCTTAGTTGCTTTATTACCTAAAATGGACCATGGGACCCACTTGTCATTCTCACAATAAAAACTCCCTACCCACTTTATCTCTCCTACTTTCTCTTACTTACTTTTTCATACTCACAACATTTTTACTTTTTCTTAATCTCCGTGTAAAGTCAAACTAAGAACCTTAGTCCGGGACGGAGGGAGTGTAATATTTATATATGTTATGATTATGATTGGTCCGGTCCGGTCCAGAACCGTAAAAATATTTATCAAAACCGGAACCAAACCAATAAATCGGTTTTATGGAAATTTGTAACCAGAACCAGACCAACACTATTAAACCGGTCCGGTTTTTATTGGTCTGGTCCGGTTCTGTGTTTTTTCTGCACAGCCCTAATTGTTCATACTCTTAAGTTTATTCTGCAAGTGTTCGGGATTCACACTTAATAAAAGATGTGATCGTCACGAAAGGATTCCAACCAAAATAAAACCAAGATTCGGAAAGTCCCTCGATGGACACGACGCAAATAATAGCCCTTAGTACTTGAAGTACGCCAATAGCAATCAACTCTATTTGAATTCCTCCCACATTTATCCTTATAAGTCTCTGTTATTTGCCATTTCACATAGCATAGTTGATATAGACAGAAGTCGAGTCTCTTTAAGTTGTCTCATGAATTTAAGCATTTTTTTTCTTTATTTACTTCTCAGGCGCAATGTATTTTCTCTCTTTGCTATATTTCATGTAGTTGAATGTTGTACCATTATTTCATATTGTATGTAGTTCAAAAATTTATTGCTTTAAAGTAAATATGAGTCACAGTTTTATAGATTGTGCAAGACCTTGTTCCTCCTTAACAAATACTTTTATCTTCCAGAGGTTGCATGAAGAGAATGAGAAGTTATTTGACCGATTGACTGAGAAAGCAGCTTTAGTAGCATCACCACAGGTAAATTTCCATTTTGGGACGGAGGGATTAGTATTTAGTCCGTAATTTTTTTTTTCTATTTATATTCATAAGTGAAAAAAGGTGCGTGCTTGTTTATATTTCCACCGAACAAGTATTTAGATCCACTAAAGTGAAAGTTCCTGTCTTTTCTTAGTATTTTATTTGTCATATCTATTATCTTCAAGTGTCTGCGTTGCTTGATGAACCACGTATATGTAATCATGGTTTTGCATTAAGGTCATTTTTGGACTTCTTCCGTCATGAGCAGTGACATATCCAAATATTTAACTTCAGGTAGTGCAAATTTTTTTTTTTTTTTTAAACAAACAATAAAATTTGGCAGCATATTTATAGCATAATTAAACATGTATTATTTCTATGGCCGCTACTCTCCCCTTCCCGGCCGGGAGCCCCCACACTCTGAGCTCTCTATGAAACCAGGGGCTCAGGAGTTCTCAATTTTGGATCAGCGTCATCATAATCTTTTTATTGACAGTGAAAATACTCAATCAATCATGATGTGATATGGCTTGGTTGCTATCTATAAATCCGCTGGCTTGGTTTCAATTCCAGCAGTGTGTTAGTAGATACAAAAAATTAAGTGCAGCACCTCAAATAATGAAGTTTTGAAACAGCTGAAGCTAACCTGTGAAGAAAGAGTATCATATCTAAATTTTGTTTTCTTATTTCCTCTTTCCCAGTGGCTTAATTCTTGACGGTTAGCCCACATGAGAGGGTGTACCAGAACTGATACACATAGTAGGCACCGTCTTCAATTGCTAAAGCTTTTAAATGAGTTGGAAATTTAACAAGAGGCATCAGTCCATCTCACTATGCCACTGTAAATCCTTCATTCTTTTCTTATGATGCCATGTAATCTCTTTCTTCACTTCTGGCTAGAAATTTTTATTCACCATGTGTGAGGGGATAAATAAATGTTAACCATGATGTTGCATACTTAACCACTACGAGTACACTGTGATTAGTTTCCGTGTACATAGTTATTTGTTGTACTTTATGCATTTAATTCACCAATGCTCCAAGGTTTGCTAATGGAATGCCTCTGGTATTTTTTGCTCTTTCAGATAGTTGTTCTCTCTAATTTGTTCATATTCATGCTCTTCTTGCACAGGTGTCAAACCCTTCACCCAAAGGGCCGGTTAATGTGCAGGCTCGAGACTTGGGAAGGTGAGGCTTTTTACATATTGTTCGAGATCATATCAGCTGACATTTTCCTTGTTGGATTTGACTGAGTCCTATTGTCGTTATACAGGAGTGATATTAGTAGCAAAGGACATTCTGCAGACGCTTCCCCTTTGCCTTCAGCTACAGAAAAGGTTGATGGTACTGTCGCTTTGGTTAAATCAAGTGCCGAGAGGGTCAAGTCAACACCAGCTGGAGAATACCTTACTTCTGCCCTGAATGACTTTGACCCAGATCAACATGACAGTCTTGCTGCCATTTCAGATGGAGCAAACAAGCTGTTGATGCTGGTATGGTTATCAATCACTTTTATTTGGTTCCTTGTGCTTCACAGGGCTTAATACTAAAAACTTGTTCCAGGTGGAGGCTATGCAAGTCCATTTCCCTTGTTTGTGTGTTATTCTTATTAAGGATGGGTGCTATACCATAGTGTTATAGATTGTTGTAGTGCTTGGGAATTATTCCCCTCTGGCACTGCTATATCGAGGATATTATTCTGGGAAGTTGGTAAGCAGGGGATGCACATGGAATAGATAGCACTTCTACCTTTCTGCATAGACCTAATACACCCCGGGAAGGGGTGGATGAGCTGAGGTTTCTTATATTATCTGTGTGAGGAGTACAAATTCTCTAGAGATGGTGGAGGTTTTGAAATAGATGAGAGAGAGATTTAAGGGTACCTGGAAGTTCATGGCCTTGCTCCATATTATTTGAGATTGGATTGGTATCTGATTTGATGGATGTTTTCATTTCTTCCAATAGTGAGGGTTTTCCAGTGTAAGTTTTGTGCCTCTTCTTTCCCTCGCTCATGTTAATGGAGGGCACAAGTTTCTTTGATCATAGATCAGTTACCTTTGGGGGCTGCACATGCAAACTGTTGCGAGGAGAGTAATGGAAACTTAAACCTTCCTGTTAGCTTGCCTGATTTCGAAATGCAAACTAGTATGTTGGAAACTGTTCTTGTTTAGGATGCATATTGGGGCTTTCCAAATTTTGGAGAATGGACTGACTACTTGTAAGTGGTTAGAAATATGGATCTCAATTAATTTATTTGCCAGCTTCTAGTTTCTTCTCAAGCTTTGGAGAGCTGAGGCAAAGTACTTGTGCCTTTTCCTACACTTGCTGGGTGATGTAATTCTCAAGTTGATCTATTCAAAGCATCTGTGTGGTGGTTGTGCAGTCTTTTGTTTTAATATTCTGAAGTATTCAGATTTTGCTGATGTTATTCCAGTTAAGTTGACCAAAAGGATATCCGGATTATAACCCTCACTGTCGCTCAGGCAGATGAAATTGATTTATCAGTTTTAGGCGTTGTTCTAGTGCCTTGTCTAAGGGCAAGCAGTTTGGCTGTTGGTGAAAGCATTTTCGAATGGCTTACTGCTGCGAATATATAGGGACCCTATTCCTTAAAGTATGACACTAGAAAGAAGTACTTTATTTGGTTATTCTACCATGTTATTCTCATCGTTTTTACTTACATGGCTGCTACATTTTGAATAAAGAAGCTCTATTAATGTTTGTGCGCACTTCCCCTCCCCCCCTTTTTTTTGTTTAGCTGCTTGTATGATCTGTTCCATTGGAGTCTTTTTGGTGAATTGGTGCTTTCTCTTATTATTTTTCCTGATAAAATACAGTTATAATGATGCAGGTTTTGGCTGCAGTCATTAAAGCCGGTGCTTCTAGAGAACATGAGATACTTGCTGAGATACGAGATGCTGTTTTTTCATTTATCCGTAAGATGGAGCCAAAGAGAGTAATGGATACCATGCTTGTTTCCCGTGTTAGGATTTTGTACATAAGATCATTGCTTGCAAGGTCTCCCGAGCTACAATCAATTAAGGTAACTAAAAATGTATATATTCACCTAAATATCATCATCTGGTATGTTGGTTGGATTGTGTTGCTTATCTTTTAATTTCAGGTACCTCCAGTTGAGCGATTTTTGGAGAAGCCTAATACTGGGCGCAGTAGAAGCTCCAGCAGGGGTAGCAGCCCTGGTAGATCTCCAGTGCGTTATGATTCCGGCTTTAAGAATGCTTTGATTGATGAGAATATTCAAGGATTTAAAGTGAATCTCAAACCAGAAAAGAAGTCAAAGCTGTCATCAGTAGTCCTCAAGATACGTGGAATCGATCAGGTGCGTTCTGCAGTAACGGCAAAATTCCTATTTGGTAATGCTGAGTGCTTTTTGAGGAATCTGTTCAGGGTTTTTCGTGACCAACTTCCTTATTTCTAAACAATGCTGAAATTACATTTAAGATTTCTGAGGCTTTATGTCAACTGAAAGTCTGAAACATTCATTTCTATTCAGGTCACTCTTGAGGCCTGCTTGTTAACTTGGTTCAGCTCTTGAATCTGAAGAGTATGTTAACAGTTCTTATAAGTTAGAATGATGTCTCAAAATAAATTAATCCTTCTTAAAATGACCAATAGTTATTAGTGAGACCAGAATTAATTCTTAATACGCTCATCTGTTTCGTTTGAAAAGGCATATATTCCTTTTTGGGCCTTCCCATGAAGTGTAACGTCCCCTTTTGGGCAGTCTTTTTTTTTTATCCAGTTGACTGTGCTAATCTTTATTTTGCGTCTAGTTTGAATTCAAATATTGCCTCCTAAATTGAATCCAAATATTTCGAGGGGAAATCTGGAGGATTATTCAATTTCAAACCCATTTTTCTTAGTATCTGGTCAATTGTTATCCTTCAATATGGTAGCCTTATCTAAACATTTCATCAAGTGAGACGTAAATGCCCTACAACGTCCTCATGAGTTTGCCACTGTGCTCCTTCTTCAGTTCCCGGTATCTGTTTCCAAGTAAAACCCTCGTGTGAGGGTCTGTAAGTACAAAATAGGAACTGAAAAACACTGAGCACAGTGAGTATGTCAGAGGTTAGGGCTTGTTATATATTGAAAATTGAGCAGCTTAAAGTTTTCAAATACCAGATGCTGTTTTAGAACTTAATTGCATTTTAACAAACCGACACTCTGGACTGTGCTTAGCCACATTTCAGTCTCAATTTAATACACCTATATCCATGCAAACCTCAGCCTCACTTCTATTTATGACATGAATATTAAGGCCACACTATTCATTATGCATTTTCATTTTTAAAAAATGGCTTTCTTAGCTTTAACAAAGGCATTGATATTCGTTGTTACTTTTTAAACGCAAGATGCAGAAGGTTTTCTTACCCTTCTCAAGAACATGTTAGTTGGACAATAGCTAGCAAACATACTCAGAACTTCACTATTCTTCCTTTCTTATTTATGTACTCCCTCCGTCCCTAAATGAATGTCCATTTTTTTTTTTTTCAAATTTGCTCTTGATCAATAGCAAATTTGAAAAAAAATAAAATCGGACATTCATATTTAGGGACAGAGGTAGTAGTATATTCAACAAAATTGGTAAATGTTGAACTGTATGTGTAGGAAACATGGAAACAACATGTTACTGGTGGAAAGCTTAGGGAAATAACTGAAGAAGCCAAAACCTTTGCCACTGGAAATAAGGCTCTTGCTGCTCTGTTTGTTCATACTCCTGCTGGAGAGCTACAGCGCCAAATTAGAACTTGGCTTGCAGAGAACTTTGACTTCCTTTCAGTCACTGGAGATGATTCTGGAGCTGGGGCAACAGGTCAGTTGGAGCTTCTTTCTACAGCAATAATGGACGGTTGGATGGCTGGGCTTGGTGCCGCCTTACCTCCCAGTACTGATGCACTTGGGCAGCTTTTAGCTGAGTATGCTAAGCGGGTCTTCAATTCTCAGTTGCAGCACTTGAAGGTAAACACACGAGGATTTGTAAATTAATGTTTCATGAACCTTATAAAATGCATAAATTGTCTGTCTTAATGCAAGGTTCTTAACTGACGGATAAGGATATGATTCACCTTCTTATATGTTACTTTGTCGGGCTGCCCTCTCTATACACACACAGACACACACGCATATTACTCCCTCCATCCCGTAATAAATGTCCTACTTTCTTTTCTAATCCGTCCCAAAATAAATTTCCATCATTTCCGATGGAGCCAAAGACTCACTATTTTTTGGCTTGGGAATATGATGGAATAAAGCAAAATGGGTCACTAAACTGTCTGCACTTCTTTGTGATGAAGCAGCAGTCAGTCCATGCAATTTTCGACGCAATTTTCATCATGGGTCATCTGGAAACAGCCTCTCTGTGCTTTAATACAGGGGCAAGGCTGCGTACATCCGACCCCCCCTTACCCCACCATAGGTGGGAGCCTTTGCGGCACTGGGGTAATGTTGTTGTTGTTGTTGTACAAGCAACACACACACAAGTAAAACATATTCCTTAAAAACGTTGACAAGTCAATTGCGACATTTATATTGGGATGGAGGGAGTATTTATTTTCCTCCTTTTCTTAGAAATTGGGTAAAATGAGAACGTTAACAGTGTTAGGTTGCAGCTAAATATGAGTGCACTGAAAACAGAAGAATCCAATGATTTACAATTGAAATGACTTCTGCAACTGGTTATGTCAATATCTCAATGAGGGTGATGGTTCACACATAACCTTTAGATATTTTCTTCCTTGTAACCAAAAAAAAACAAAAAAACATAACCTTTAGATCTACCTCATTGTAAATATAGCATCTATCACATATTGAATAAACGAAAGATGATCGGAAAGCTATAAAGACAAGATGATTCATGTTGCCAACTCAAAGTAATTGGGATAAAAGCTGACTTGAGTTCCATGGATTATTCTTCTTTTAACTGTATAGAGGTCTTTTTATATTGTTTTTATTTGCCTTCTTAAAATGATTTTTCACTTCTTCATGTGTTATTCATGTTTAATAACTTACACTGGTATTTTTTCAGGATATTGCAGGTACATTGGCAACCGAAGGGGCAGAAGACTCGGCTCAAGTGGGTAAATTGCGGTCAGCTCTGGAGTCTGTGGACCACAAAAGAAGAAAGGTAGTTAATTAGCACAACATCTATCTTTTTCTGTGCTTCCTGAGATTCTATAAATGTGTGTGCAGATTGTTTTATGATCCACATCCTTTTCGATATTCACCTGTTAACATGCATGTTTTTCTGTTGGCTTGCTTATAATCAGATTTTGCAACAAATGAAAAGTGATGCAACACTTCTAACATTAGAAGACGGTGGTTCACCCGTTCGGAATCCTTCCACTGCAGCTGAGGATGCTAGGCTAGCATCTTTAATTTCCCTTGATGGCATACTTAAGCAAGTGAAGGTTGTCCGCTTTCGATGCAACTTGGATTCTTATTTAGTTAATAATTTTTCTCACTTTAAAATGTTTAAAAAAAAGTAACAAATATTTATCTTATAGGATATAATGAGGCAATCCTCTGTGAATATGCTGAGTAGAAGCAAGAAGAAAGCATTGATGGCATCTTTGGATGAACTTACTGAAAGGATGCCTTCCCTGCTTGATATTGACCATCCATGTGCCCACAGGCAGATTACTGAAGCTCGTCATTATGTTGAGGTAATATCACTTCAAAGAAATATTATGTTCGTATATATTTGCTGTTTCCTTAAACTTCTCAAGGGTGCATCTTAGTCTGTCAAGTGGCACAATCCTTAACTTCTCAAGAATAAGCTCATTTTGGTCAATCACTGAGAAAAATTGAAGGAAAATTCTGCAATCTCTTGGGGATATATGCTCTTCTTTTTTTAATCTCTCCATCCCACTTAAAATGGTGGTGTTTGACCAAACGTGCAAATTAAGAAAAATGGTTGACAACTGTGTAATTCACAAAATTACCCTCCCAAACATTTGAATTCAAAACGATGAGGGAACATTCAGTTCAAGTTAGATGGGAAAGAGGGGTAGCGTAGTAAATTGGTTGCAAAATAGGACGGCCCAAAAAGGTAACTTACTCTTCAAGTTGGAGAAGCAAACAAGGAATCGGCATGTAGCTTATTTCTCCCATTTACCAAAGAGTTCTAGCTCAAGCGGTATCCTGTGTTAGCTTCCCATGTTGAGGTCACGATTTCGAATCCTGTTAGGGAGATTTGTGTTAGCCTACTTATAGATCCAGTTGTAGCCTTCATGGCATTATGAATCAATATAAATATTAAAAAAATCGATTTTTTTTCCCACTTCGCGTTTGATTGTCATAAAATTTTAAGAATGGTGTCTACCTTGTTTTGTTACTCGGTATAAATTGCACTAGAACCTTTTCCTTACTCAGAAACGCGACAATTTTTCGGAATCGGGCAAAATGGAAAACAAGATATTTATTTTGGGACGGAGGAGGGAGTATTATTTGGTCACAGAAATGCTAATTCTTAATTTTCCTTAAAAAATAATCTTGATTTCCATTTTTGTTTTGACAGTCAATACCCGAGGAGGATGATCCGCCACACGAGACATCAATTGTACCCAGGATTTCAACAGATTTATTACCCGGTCCGGACATCGACGTAGCACAATGGAACGTACTGCAATTCAACACAGGATCCACAACTCCATTCATAATCAAATGTGGGGCCAACTCAAGCTCCGAGCTAGTCATCAAGGCCGATGCCAAGGTTCAAGAACCCAAAGGAGGTGAAATCGTAAGGGTCGTTCCAAGACCAACTATTTTAGAAAACATGACATTGGATGAAATGAAAGAGGTATTTAACCGACTCCCAGAGGCTTTAAGTTTACTTGCCCTAGCTAGAACAGCTGATGGGACCCGGGCTCGGTATTCGAGACTGTACAGAACCCTTGCCATGAAAGTTCCTGCATTGAGGGACCTAGTTAGCGAGCTTGAGCAAGGCGGGGGGCTTAAAGATACAACAAGGTCATGATCGTGCGTACCAGAAGACTTGAAATGATGGTTTTTTCATCTTTGTAATGTTGTATTATCTTTTGGGGGTGTGGTTATATCGTTGGAGAGGCTCGCCCGGAGCAATTTAGGTTGTAATTTACTGCGAGATTTCGGCATTGGGGAACAATGTGCGTTTGTTGGAGGAACTTTAGTTATATGACTATTTATCTGCAAAGGTTTTTATTGTATATGTGATGATCACTGTTGCAACGTAAGTTCAGAGTGAAAATCTGACGCAGCACGGAAGCGATAGGTTTCGTGAGTAGCGCACTACACACAAGATTTCACAAGCGATGAAACCTCAAACGCAATAAACCTTGGAATCCACCAAAAAATAGAGATAAATCTCCAAGAACAAAGTTCAATTGAATAATAATAAGGTGTAACCCTAGAATAATGAAACTAAAGTATTTATACTACTAACTAAACCTTAGCAAATAATAAAGAAAGTCCTAATTTCAAAAGGAAACAAACAAAAATTAATAATGAATTGTTTTATCAAAAACTTAAAATAACTCGGCAACCCTAATCCACTCGGCGGCACCGGACGGGCGCTCGGCTTGGACCACGCGGGCGCTTGCATGAAAACAGAAGCATCAGCCGTTTTTGGACAAGGTAAGCGGGCGGGCGCTTGGTCTGGCGTTTGGTCTGCGTCGCTGCACTTCAGACCTCGATCTCCTCCTACATCAGTCACTCCCTCTTCAAAAGAACTCGTCCCCGAGTTCATCTCCGAAGCTTGGAAATTTCCGTCCCACTTGAATAAATATTTTGAATAGATCCGCTCCTTAAACACAATTTGACGCAGAACGAAATTTTCAAAAATAATCAAACCTTCAATATTTTTTTCTCGAACTGTTGCCTTTGAAACGGAATCTTCAACCATGGACATAAAATTATTACTAATATTCTCTCCTTTGAAATCTTCATTCATTATTTGTAGATCCTGATTCGCGGATTTGACTGCCACTATATCTTCTCCGTTTGAATCTGACTCTTTCTCTTCAATCGGATCGACGCGGTGGATATTTTCCCCGCGACGTTCTTCTTCAGCAATAATCTTGTTATTCTGCAACAATACCTCGAACTGAACCCGACGTTCTTCTTCAGCACGTTCATAGACTGCAGATCTACGCGCTTCCAGTTTCTGAATTTTGGCAGTGTAGTGATCGGCTTTGTCAGCAAAAAATTTGGCTTCCATCCTATGTCGCTGCCTAAGCACTCGCTCCCTTGCTGCTCGATTCAGATCTCTGATTGATTTATATTTCTGCACACGTCGATCATGCTTGTCCGCTTCGTCGAGTTCTTCGTCCTCTAACGCTAGGAAATACTGTTCCTGTTGTCGAGCACGATCCAATCGAAGATTGAATTCATGAATAACTTCGTCATCGGAACTGGAACTGGAATCCCCATCATCCCGAATCTCTGCCCTTTGCGGACGTCGATTTGGATCAACCCTGTCTCTCTCACCACGACGGTTTTGATTAACAGCGTTTCGCCCTTGTTGAGCAGCCACCAACGCTTCAATCTGCGTTGTCAAGGCGGCAATAGCGGTGGTTATGCCATCGATACCGGCCTTTATAGCTTGATCCCCCATAATACTTCAGTATGATGCAAAAGACAGGATATAGCCTGCTCTGATGCCAACTGACGCAGCACGGAAGCGATATGTTTCGTGAGTAGCGCACTACACACAAGATTTCACAAGCGATGAAACCTCAAACGCAATAAACCTTGGAATCCACCAAGAAATTGAGATAAATCTCCAAGAACAAAGTTCAATTGAATAATAATAAAGTGTAACCCTAGAATAATGAAACTAAAGTATTTATACTACTAACTAAACCCTAGCAAATAATAAAGAAAGTCCTAATTTCAAAAGGAAACAAACAAAAAGTAATAATGAATTGTTTTAACAAAACTTAAAATAACTCGGCAACCCTAATCCACTCGGCGGCACCGGGCGGGCGCTCGGCTTGGACCACGCGGGCGCTCGCATGAAAACAGAAGCATCAGCCGTTTTTGGACAGGTAAGCGAGCGCTCGGCTTATAGCGGGCGGGCGCTTGGTCTGGCGTTTGGTCTGCGTCGCTGCACTTCAGACCTCGATCTCCTCCTACATCAGTCACTCCCTTTTCAAAAGAACTCGTCCCCGAGTTCATCTCCGAAGCTTGGAAATTTCCGTCCCACTTGAATAAATATTTTGAATAGATCCACTCCTTAAGCACAATTTGACGCAGAACGAAATTTTCAAAAATAATCAAACCTTCAATATTTTTTTCTCAAACTGTTGCCTTTGAAACGGAATCTTCAACCATGGACATAGAATTATTACTAATTTTCTCTCCTTTGAAATCTTCATTCATTATTTGTAGATCCTGATTCGCGGATTTGACTGCCACTATATCTTCTCCGTTTGAATCTGACTCTTTCTCTTCAATCGGATCGACGCGGTGGATATTTTCCCCGCGACGTTCTTCTTCAGCAATAATCTTGTTATTCTGCAACAATACCTCGAACTGAACCCGATGTTCTTCTTCAGCACGTTCATAGACTGCAGATCTACGCGCTTCCAGTTTCTGAATTTTGGCAGTGTAGTGATTGGCTTTGTCAGCAAAAAAATTGGCTTCCATCCTATGTCACTGCCTAAGCACTCGCTCCCTTGCTGCTCGATTCAGATCTCTGATTGATTTATATTTCTGCACACGTCGATCATGCTTGTCCGCTTCGTCGAGTTCTTCGTCCTCTAACGCTAGGAAATACTGTTCCTGTTGTCGAGCACGATCCAATCGAAGATTGATTTCATGAATAACTTCGTCATCGGAACTGGAACTGGAATCCCCATCATCCCGAATCTCTGCCCTTTGCGGACGTCGATTTGGATTAACCCTGTCTCTCTCCGACGGTTTTGATTAACAGCGTTTTGCCCTTGTTGAGCAGCCACCAACGCTTCAATCTGCGTTGTCAAGGCGGCGATAGCGGTGGTTATGCCATCGATACCGGCCTTTATAGCTTGATTCCCCATAATACTTCAGTATGATGCAAAAGACAGGATATGGCCTGCTCTGATGCCAACTGACGCAGCACGGAAGCGATTGGTTTCGTGAGTAGCGCCCTACACACAAGATTTCACAAACGATGAAACCTCAAACGCAATAAACCTTGGAATCCACCAAGAAATAGATATAAATCTCCAAGAACAAAGTTCAAAATAATAATAATAAAGTGTAACCCTAGAATAATGAAACTACAGTATTTATACTACTAACTAAACCCTAGCAAATAATAAAGAAAGTCCTAATTTCAAAAGATAACAAACAAAAAGTAATAATGAATTGTTTTAACAAAAACTTAAAATAACTCGGCAACCCTAATCCACTCGGCGGCACCGGGCGGGCGCTCGGCTTGGACCACGCGGGCGCTCGCATGAAAACAGAAGCATCAGCCGTTTTTGGACAAGGTAAGCAGGCGCTCGGCTTATAGCGGGCGAGCGCTTGGTCTGGCGTTTGGTCTGCGTCGCTGCACTTCAGACCTCGATCTCCTCCCACATCAAAATCTCTTGTGGATATTTGGTGTTGAGCGATACTAGGGGCACACAACAAAGACACAAAATCATGCTCACACAATGACACAATGAGGCAGCGATATTTTATTGGTTGTAGCGATAGTGGACCCGCCACACTCTATTTAAAAACACCAATAAAATCACTACACCTAGGATTTTGTGAACTTTTTGTGCCCCTAGTATTATTCTTTGGTGTTTGATAACACGTTTGAATAATACTAGGGGCACAAAAAAGTCACAAAATCTTGCTCACAAAATCCTAAGGGTAATGATTTTATTGGTGTTTTTAAGTAAAGTGTGGCGGGTCCATTATCGATGCAACCAATAAAATATCGTCACCTCATTTTGTGAGCAAGATTTAGTGAGCTTATTTTGTGCCCCTTGCTCAACACGTTTTTAGTAAAGACGCAGCATCAAATCAAATCGACGGTAAAAATCTCCGTGTACCCATTTTGCATATATGGCGCAACTCATACAGCTGCGCTATACACTCTCTTCTTGTTCTTCTTTTCGGTTGATTTATTCTCCTTCCGTCTCGTCTTAGAATAAATATTCCTTCCGTTCTAAATTAATGTTTTTAGTTTGACTTTACATGAAGATTAAGAAGAAGTAAATGTTGTGAGTATGAAAGAGAAAGTGGGTAGGAAGTTTTTATTGTGAGAATGACAAGTGGGTCATACTTTCCATTTTAGGCAATAAAGTAAAGTAAGAACTTTAAATTGAGACAAACTTAAAAAGAAAAGAAAAGTAAGAACCTTAAAGCGGTACAGAGAGAGTATATTTTATCATGTGAAAAACTAGTAAAAAACGCGTTTAAGGGTGCGTAAAACGTGTTTTAAGTTTGGCGCGGTGGCATTTTTGTAATTAACGGGAAGTTGTTGTGCGCTGAACGGAAGTGCCAGTGATTGAGTAAAAAAGTGTCAGCACATGTACACTGGCACTTATTGATATTAACACTAGCAGTTTTTAATAAGTGCCAGTATCAATGTTAAAAAGTGCCAGTGTAATGACTGTCAATTATTAACACTACCACTGGCACTTTTAATAAGTGTCAGTATCAATGTAAAAAAGTGTCAGTGTACTCACTGGCAATTTTTAACATTATCACTGGCACTTAAGAAAAGTGCCAGTTTCATGTTTACAAAACGCCCGTATGAAATCACTGGCTATTTGTAATATTAACACTGGTCATTTATCATGGTTGCCAATATTTACGAAAATGCCACCCCTTGTTTCGAAGTATAATTGCCAGTGTCTTTGAAAAACACGTTTTTCCTTTGCTCAAGGAAAAACGCGTTTTTCACAAGACTCACTATTTTATCATATGTTTTAAAATAAATAGTTTTACTTTCTCAAAATATCTTTTTTTATATATACTTCATTTTTAATAAATTTTTTTTCATTTTATTTAATTTTATAATCTAATATAATTATATAATTTCATGCCTTTTTATTTTATTTAATATAATGTAATAATAATAAAAAACATATTAGATGAATGAAATAATAAAAATATTTTAAGAATATGCTTTTTGATGTAAAATTTAAAGCATGATGGTTGGAGATGATGTTACACATTTATTGCAAAATTTGCATCATTTCAAAAGTATAGTGCAATTCTTGTACCAAACCATTGGAGATGGTCTAAAATGTTTGGAAATTATATTGAAACAATTAATATGGGACTTGTGGCAATAATTGGTTTGCCCATACATGGATTCCCTTTATTATGAAGCATGAAAATAAATTAAGGACAGGCTACCGGATTTATACATGTGCACTGTAGAGCATAGCTCATTTGATACTTTTATTATTATTATTATTATTATTATTATTATTTTTAATAAATCACAATTTTATGTTTCTAATGCTACTAATATAAAAGATCTTGTTGATTTATATATCATGATCTCAGCTGAACGTATGGTGTGATTTGTCAGATATCCTGGATCACATCACATGCTCGACCAGATTTTCCGCCAAGAAAAATAGTACTCTCTCCGTCCCGATTTGAAAAGTAAAATAGGAAAGAAAAAGTGGATAGGAGTTTTTGTTGTGAGAATAACAAGTGGGTTTCATTATCCATTATAGGTAATAAAGTAAAGTAAAAACCTTAAATTGTGACAGACTAAAAATGAAAGTAAGAACCTTAACCAAAAACCTTATGGCCTAGCGGTATGTGTGAGTGTGTTAAGGGGCCTCCTTTAGTGGAGGTCCTGAATTCGACTCCTGCGGGATGTGTGTGGAGAACTATTTCAGTTGTAAGTTTGTAACCAAGTTTCTAGTCTAGGGTTTCTGAAACTTAGGGGAACTTAAGGCTCCGTTTGTTTCCCGTAAAACAATTTCCGGAAAATGATTTCCCGTAAAATGTTTTCCGGAAAATGAAAATGTTTTCCGGAAAATGACATAAACGTGTTTTTGGTTGTTGGTAAATCTAAGGAAAATGTTTTTCGGAAAACATTTTCATATGAAAATAATAATAATTTAATATGAGGAAAAGAATTATTATGAGAAAAAAATTGAATCTGGGTGGAGATTTTGGGTTGGGGTGGGATGGGTGGTTGTGGGGGTGGGGTAGGGGGTAGGTGGGGGTGGGGGTGGGGGAGGTGTTCAAAAATAATTTTAATATGAGTATTTTTTTTTTGGGTGGGGTGGGGGGTGGTGGGGTAGTGTGGGTAGGGAGCGCGAATGTGAGTTGTAAGAAAATAAGTTTAATAAGAGTAAAAAAAAATGGTGGGGGTGGGTTGGGTGAGGGGTGGGTGGGGTAGGGGTGAGTGGTGGGGTAGTGGGGAGCGGGGGAGGTGTTCAAAAATAATTTTAATATGAGTGATTTTTTTTTTTTTTGTGGGTGGGTGGGTGGGTGTAGGGTGGTTGGGAGGGTGGAGGTGTTCATTTTGTTTTAATATGAGTGAAAAGAAGTTTTTTTTTTTTTTTTTTTTTTTAGGGGGGGGGGGGTGGGGAGGTGGGGTGGGGTGGGTGCTGGGGTTGTTGGGGGTGGTGGAGATGTTCATTTTTTTTTTTTTTTTTTAATATGAGTGAAGATTTTTTTTTTTGGTCGGGTGGGGTGGTGGGGTAGGGTGGGGGTGGGTGGGTGCTGGGGTGGTGGAGATGTTCAATTTTTTTTAATGAGAAAGGAAGTTTTTTTTTTTTTTTTTTTTTTTTTGGTGGGGTGGGTGGGTGCTGGGGTAGTTGGGGGTGTTGGAGATGTTCAATTTTTTTTAATATGAGTGAAAAGAAGTTTTTTTTTTTTTTTGGGGGGGGGGTGGTGGGGTAGGGTGGGGTTGGGTGGTGGGGTAGTTGGGGGTGGTGGATAGGATGGACGAAGAGGGTGGTGTTAGAGGTGTAGTGGGTAGAGTGGGGTTTTATGGAGAGTTTGGTGTGAGTGAGAGAGTTAACATTTTCCGGAAAATGACTTACTTAGTAAAAATCCGTAAGTCATTTTACTTAGAAAAGAGGGAAAACCATTTTCCGAAAAATATTTTCCTCATTTTCCGGTGCGTAACAAACACCGGAGAAGTTTTTTTGTTTTAATATGAGTGAAAAGAAGTTTTTTTTTTTTTTTTTTTTTTAGGGGGGGGGGTGGGGAGGTGGGGTGGGGTGGGTGCTGGGGTTGTTGGGGGTGGTGGAGATGTTCATTTTTTTTTTTTTAATATGAGTGAAGATTTTTTTTTTTGGTCGGGTGGGGTGGTGGGGTAGGGTGGGGGTGGGTGGTGGGGTGGTGGAGATGTTCAATTTTTTTTTAATGAGAAAGGAAGTTTTTTTTATTTTTTTTGGTGGGGTGGGTGGGGGTGGGTGCTGGGGTAGTTGGGGGTGTTGGAGATGTTCAATTTTTTTTAATATGAGTGAAAGAAGTTTTTTTTTTTTTTTGGGGGGGGGGGTGGTGGGGTAGGGTGGGGTTGGGTGGTGGGGTAGTTGGGGGTGGTGGATAGGATGGATGAAGAGGGTGGTGTTAGAGGTGTAGTGGGTAGGGTGGGGTTTTATGGAGAGTTTGGTGTGAGTGAGAGAGTTAACATTTTCCGGAAAATGACTTACTTAGTAAAAATCCGTAAGTCATTTTACTTAGAAAAGAGGGAAAACCATTTTCCGAAAAATATTTTCCTCATTTTCCGGTGCGTAACAAACACCGGAGAATTGAGAAAACATTTTCCGAAAGTTATTTTACGCGAAACAAACGGAGCCTAAGTCATGGAATTAAACTATTATGAATCAATTATTATTCTGGGAGAAGTAGTAAAAAGTTTTCTTCATCAGACAATAAAAATTGCAGATAATTTATTAATAAATTTATGTAATGTGTTTTATTTGTTACCGTGATAAAATTTGCACTAAAGGGGCATTTGATTTTTCATTAAGAAGAGGCTCTTCATAGGTGAAGGTCTGAATTCGTTTGACGTCCAACCATCAATTTTTTTTTTCTCAATCCAGATCTGAATTTTTCAAATTTAGAATATCCACTTAATTTAATCCCGTGCATTTAAACCATCATTTGGACGAAAATGTCCTCGTCATACTTTCATCTTGACAAGACTACCCCTCCACTTCAACATCCACACCCTTTCTTCTCCACCGCCGTCCTCCCTGCATGAGCCTCATCTCCCAACATTACATGCGCACCCCCTCGATTTAGCGTCAAGGACCACCCCCATTTTATCTGGCAAAAATAAAATGCGACACTTATTATAGAAGAGAAGGGCGCTGCATATTATTACCCGAATTATTGAGTGCAAAAAATTGCACTATGTTGATACCCGATAAGTGGCATGTTTGTTAATCTCTCCACGTGTGTCACCGGGTCACATGTGAGGGGGAGTGTTGAAGCTTGACTTTGATATACATCTGTAGGAAATCATAAATGTGATCAACGATATCGCATAGGAGGATATGAAGGATTTGATAATATCTCCCCATATCTCCAAGATATTCTGTTGATCATCTTTTGATTAGGTATATCTTCTTCCTAGTTTAAATTATATTGTTTCCTAGATAAAATAAGTTTTCTTATTCTTAGGTATTACAAGTAGTATAAATAGGAGTCTTGTAATCAGTTTTTATTCAATCAAGAATAGAATTTAAGCATTGTTTATTTCATAAAGAATAAACATGAAATTTCTCTTCTAAAAAAAAAAAAAAAAGTCAAGCTTGCAAAGACGGCGCAAGAGGTTTGAGGAGACTTGCAAAAACGTGTTGAGATTAAGAGTACGCATAGGGCAGATAAGCTAAAGTGTGCTATAACCCGAACGAAGCAAGGAACGAAACAAATCTGTACAGCCGGAAAGCAGCCGTCAACCAGTTGATAAGTTAGTTGATCAGTCAAGTGTACAATCAGTTCTGCAGACAGAGAAGCCCAAGTGTACGTGTTGTGGAAAGATGTGCTATACTGTGGGAAACTGCTATCCGAAGGAAGTAAGAAGACGTGAAGGGGCAACACAGATTATGAGACACCTTGCAAACAAGGCGCAGGCGAACAGAGGTCTCTGGTTGGAATGGTTGAGTTTTTTTTTTAAGTTTCAAGTTGGGCGTTTGTATCCTTCACGCGCCAACTTGAGGGGGAGTGTAGGAAATCATAAATGTGATCAACGATATCGCATAGGAGGATATGAAGGATTTGATAATATCTCCCCATATCTCCAAAATATTCTGTTGGTCATCTTTTGATTAGGTATATCTCCTTCCTAGTTTAAATAATATTGTTTCCTAGATAAAATAAGTTTCCTTATTCTTAGGTATTACAAGTAGTATAAATAGGAGTCTTGTAATCAGTTTTTATTCAACAAGAAGAGAAACTTCATGTTTATAAAATAAACAATTCTTGAATTTCTATTCTTGATTGAATAAAAACTGATTACAAGACTCCTATTTATACTACTTGTAATACCTAAGAATAAGGAAACTTATTTTATCTAGGAAACAATATAATTTAAACTAGGAAGGAGATATACCTAATCAAAAGATGATCAACAAAATATCTTGGAGATATGGGGAGATATTATCAAATCCTTCATATCCTCCTATGCGATATCGTTGATCACATTTATGATTTCCTACACTCCCCCTCAAGTTGGCGCGTGAAGGATACAAACGCCCAACTTGAAACTTAAAAAAAAAACTCAACCATTCCAACCAGAGACCTCTGTTCGCCTGCGCCTTGTCTGCAAGGTGTCTCATAATCTGTGTTGCCCCTTCACGTCTTCTTACTTCCTTCGGATAGCAGTTTCCCACAATATAGCACATCTTTCCACAGCACGTACACTTGGGCTTCTCTGTCTGCAGAACTGATTGTACACTTGACTGATCAACTGACTGATCAACTAACTTATCAACTGGTTGACGGCTGCTTTCCGGCTGTATAGATTTGTTTCGTTCCTTGCTTCGTTCGGGTTATAGCACACTTTAGCTTATCTGCCCTATGCGTACTCTTAATCCCAACACGTTTTTGCAAGTCTCCTCAAACCTCTTGCGCCGTCTTTGCAAGCTTGACTTTTTTTTTTTTTTTTATATATTTATTTCCTTCTTCATGAAACCCTTCACCATCGCATTGCACCGTCTCCAAACCGATAATTCTGAATCTCAGCGGGTCTCGTTGCTGCCGTCATGGTTTTAGGAAGAAGGAACAAAGAAACGAAAAAAAAAAGAACCGAACAAAAAAATCGGAAAACAAAGATAAAAAATACTTGTGCGGAAGCGATTTGGATCAATCACAGCTCTGATACCATGATGAATTTGGCGTAGAGAAGGATGAACAAGAAGAGAAACTTCATGTTTATAAAATAAACAATTATTGAATTTCTATTCTTGATTGAATAAAAACTGATTACAAGACTCCTATTTATGCTACTTGTAATACCTAAGAATAAGGAAACTTATTTTATCTAGGAAACAATATAATTTAAACTAGGAAGGAGATATACCTAATCAAAAGATGATCAACAGAATATCTTGGAGATATGGGGAGATATTATCAAATCCTTCATATCCTCCTATGCGATATCGTTGATCACATTTATGATTTCCTACAGAAACAAAAGGGGTTTTTCCCCTAGCGTCCTCCATACACAAGTGTTATTCCGTTTTAATAAGGAGTTCTTAACAAATCTTAATTCCCCAGACACCCCTCACCCCATTTGACCAGTCAAATAAAACCCTTACCCAAGCCCTCTGTCTCCCCACCCCATTTTGATAATCTACGTTCTCTCTCTAGAAAACACACACGCGCACACACATACACACACTTGGTTTGTGCTCTCTCTGTTGGTAGTAGTGCCCTAGGCACGTTTAATAAACGTTGTAATTGTTATCATTTATTTCATATCAATAAAGAGATGTTTTGATTATTATTGTTGTTCATGTTTACTTATAATAATCTCCGTCCCTAGTACTTGTTAAGCACTAGTATAAAGGCTAAATGATCATGGGATGATCATGTTAGATTTATGGGTACTTGTTTCGAACAAGGTACTGGACATGACCCGCTGTATGAGATTTATGTCATGGTCCATGTTGTACATATATCTCATATTAGTTATGTCATTCGAATCCTTAGACATGAAGTTATTATAGTCTTCCACTTGATGAACATTATGTTTGACATATTCAAACGCTACATTTAACCGGGTAGTTATAAAGTGTATGATTGGCATAATCGGATTCACGTAGGGAAGAATAATAAGCTAAATGGATTTGTCCCTCTTCGGAGAGATCTCAAGCTTAGGCCTCTCGTAGGAATGATGTTGATGAAAATGTTCGGCCGGACTCAAATGAAGTGATTAGATCAATGTCATTTGGATTATCAACATATTCGGAATCGAGAAAGTATTGAACAAAACAAGTTGACCGTTTGACCATGACTTGTGTTCAATGAGATCGTGGACAAAGGGATTGTGACATATTCTAAAGGAATGTGAACTTGTATTTATATATACTATTTGGGTAGGTATGACGGTTTGCTAGAACCTAATCATATCTTATGGATTCATGTTTGAACCCATTGCCAACTTAGTATAATCCTAGAGGGTCACACACAATAGAACGAATCTTAAAAGGACTATATTGGAAAATTAAGGCTCTCTGATCCTGGTGTGCGACCGCACAAACCAGGCTGGGCGGCCGCACAGGTTTTGGGCGACCGCACACCTGATTTTGGGCGGCCGCACAGTGCCTCGGGACAAACTTCCTGATTTGATTAGGAAAAGGATTTTGGACGGGTTTTGACACAAGTTTCCTATTTGGAATAGGTTTAACTTGTATATAAACAGCCAAATTCGGGCCAGAACAATCCATAGCTTTTGTGCAAGTCTCCAAAGAGTTTGTGAGAGTTTTATTTTGTTCTAAGACATCCTAGATTGAAGAACAAAATATTACACAAATAATATTCAATATAGTTCATACTAATTGTGAAAACGTGTTTCACAATTTTGGTCTAGCAACCAAGATCAAGTGTTCTTGATATTCGTTCAAGGTGTGGATACTGCTAGAGGGTGAAGCTC
This sequence comes from Campanula takesimana, assembly GCA_026119855.1. Classification (NCBI taxonomy): domain Eukaryota; kingdom Viridiplantae; phylum Streptophyta; class Magnoliopsida; order Asterales; family Campanulaceae; genus Campanula; species Campanula takesimana. The sequence continues at coordinate 878,656 of JAOWBW010000245.1, read as the reverse complement.
ATCATCTTCAAAGTTCGTGTTCTTACTTGTTCGTGATTAAAGCTTCAATTTCTCCACCAAGATCAAAGACCAAATTCAAAGTCATCAAGGGTTAGTTTTCTAGTATTCATAATGCAAGTATTTGATTTAATCATATGAATGGATCTATAGGCTTTGGGTTTCATAAAATTTTAAATGCTATTTTCCGCTGCGCATGTTACTCCGAAACCCAACACTCTCTCTCTCTCACCGACGACGGCGACGACGACGACGATGACAGCCTTTTTCGTTTTATTACGCCGATGGTCTCTCTCTTCTCCGACCTGTCGCACCGCCGTTTCTCTCACTCCGGCTAGATATCTCTCTCTTTTCAGATCATATTCTACAACTCCGTCCGTTTCTCATTTCAGATCTGACCAACTCTACCTTCTGGCATCCTCCGATCGACTCTCTCGCTTAGTTTCTAGACACTCTTTCTCAAATCTAACTCTCCGGCGAACCTCGTACCTCCCAGATCTGGCCGGAATTTTCCAGATCTAGTCGGAATTTTCAGATCCGGCAGCGGTATATATTTTACTGAAATTGCGTCAATATGTTATGTAACTGAGTTGTTTCTATCACTGGTCACAGTTTTTTACATTCTTCTGCTCAACAATTAAAATTTAGGTGTTTGATTGGTCAACATTTACAGGAGTAGTTGACTCCGTAAAAGCCCCTGTTTTGAACTTTGGTTTTGGCTTCATAGCATGAAGATCTTAGATGCTGCTTTTGCCCAGTCACTTGCACAATGTAATTAGAAGAACAACTTTGAATTTTAGAACTCAATATATATATAGGGGGAGGATATTGTATCAAACACAGAGTTCACGTTGAATAATTTCCTTAATATGAATTTGATATTGTGAGCTTTCTACATGGTATCAGGCTTCACATACACAAGAAACTAATTCATGACTGGCGGCAGTGACTCTGGGGGCAATGGTGTCCCACCGCCTCCACCAAAAATCGAACTCAATTCCCCCTTTTATCTTGGTCCTCAAGATCGTCCTGGCGATTTTATTACTCCCACTCGTCTTCGCGGTGACAATTACGATGACTGGGCCGGCGATATTCAACTTGCTCTGGAGGCACGTCGTAAATTTGGCTTCCTTGATGGCACAATCACCACGTTTGTACCTCCCTGTACTCAGTCCGATTGGAATACTATTCATGCCATGATAGTGTCTTGGCTCTTGAATACTATCGATCCTGAGGTTAAAAGTACTCTTTCTAAATATCGCGATGCCCGACGATTATGGGATTCTTTAAAATCCAGATTTGAGCTTGTTAATGGTCCACGTATTCAGCAACTCAGGAGTTCAATTGCAAAATGTGAGCAGACTAAAACCATGCCCGTGGCTACATATTTCGGAAAATTGACAGCTTTGTGGGAGGAACTCCTCAAGCATGAGCCGTTAATTACCTGTGATTGTTGCACAGCCTGTACAACAGGGAATCAACACGAAGAACGTCGAGCTACAGGGATGCTTCATGAATTCTTAATGGGCTTGTACAGTATTATGCTTCACTTCGTACAGACATACTCTCTAAAGATCCTTTACCATCGCTTGACCGGGCATATCAACTCGTTTCACAAGCTGAACTTGTCCACCTTGCCAAACCATCCCAGCAAGATCCATCAGACATTGCTAGTTTTGCTATTCGTTCAGGATTAGGACGAGGTCGTGGGCGAGAGGACCGACGCGATAAATCCAATCTTCAATGCACTCACTGCAAGAAGAGTGGTCATGAAATCACATCCTGCTTTGAGTTGCATGGTTATGCTGAGTGGTGGGAGGAAAAGAATCGGGCAGCCGGATATGGTGGCCGGGGCAAACAGTCTAGTGGTCGCGGCAACGAATCTGCTTGTGGCACCAACACCTCAACGGGGTCTAATGCAGTGATTGGTACAGCAGTTGCTTATGGCAATCACAGTACTTCGTCCGGACCTTTCTCACCAGATCAATGGAAGGCTTTAGCTGGGCTCTTCGGTAACACTAAAATTTCTGATGATCGGTTGAATGGTAAGTTTAATTGTACTTTGTGGATTATTGATTCAGGTGCATCAAACATGTTACTGGAAATAAGACTTTATTGATCAATTCAAAGTCTATTTCTCATTCTCCTGTTCGGCTTCCCAACGACAATACAGTGGCTGCTGTTATGGAGGGTTCTGTTCATTTATCCCCAACGATTGTCCTTCATCATGTTCTCTTTGTCCCTACATTAAACTGCAATTTACTTTCTGTTTCATAGTTAAATAATGATCTCAATTGCACTGTTCAATTTACATCCTCTATGTGTGCTATACAGGACCAGTCGAGGAACCTGATTGGCACGGGTGATAGACGGGATGGACTTTACTACTTTGAAGGCACCAGTTCAGTTCACAGTGTTTCAGTTGATGACGACTCCTCTACTTTAACTCTCTGGCACAATCGAATGGGACATCCTTCTGAAAAAGTGGTGAAACTACTCCCTCCTGTGTTAAACTCTAAAGCTAGTTTAAATAAGGCTTGTGAAATTTGTTTTTGTTCCAAGCATTCTCGTGATTGTTTTCCTGTTAGTGCCACTAAATCTTCTCGCATGTTCGAGAAAATTCATTATGATTTGTGGGGTTCTTATAGACATGCCTCTTCTTGTGGTGCACATTATTTTTTAACCATAGTTGACGATTATTTGAGAGCTGTTTGGATTTATTTGCTGATTGATAAAACAAAGGTATTCTCCATGTTTATGGATTTTCTTGCTATGGTTGACAGACAATTTTCTCAAAAGGTTAAAATCGTTATAAGTGATAATGGCACTGAATTTAAATGCCTTCTTGATTATTTTTTCTCCACCGGTATTTCTTTTCAAACCTCCTGTGTGGGTACTCCTCAACAAAATGGGCGGGTTGAAAGGAAACACCGGCATATCTTAAATGTCGGACGAGCTTTGCGATTTCACGCAAACCTTCCGATTGATTTTTGGGAGGAATGTGTTCTTGCTGCTGCTCACTTGATCAATAGGACTCCCACACCTCTTCTACACAATAAAACTCCGTATGAAATGTTGTTTGGTCATCCACCTTCTTATGAGCCTATCAAAGTTTTTGGATCCTTATGTTTTGCTCATAACCAGAAAACCAAAGGCGACAAGTTTGCAAGTCGCAGCCGTAAGTGCATTTTTGTAGGTTACCCTTTAGGCAAAAAGGGATGGAAATTATATGATCTCGAGACCAAAGAGTTTTTTGTCTCTCGCGATGTTAAGTTCTTTGAATCTATCCTTCCGTTCCGTGATCCTAAACTCTCTGTCCATGGTAAGGCTGTTGACATAAGTGATTCTGACTTTGATTTGGATGAAAATGACTCTTTACCTTTCCCTCTTCCTGTCATACCCACTACACAACCAACTCCAAATCCTAATCTCTCATTCCCCTCTCCTCCTGAATGTGATTAGCCGGTTGTTGATGACACTCATCAGCAGGACAATTCTCCTCCTTTGATTGACTTCAAAGCCGAGTCCATCACAGATTCTGATGGTGCGCCTCCCGATGTCGTCGAGACTTCTCCTGTATCTTCTGCGCCTATAATGGGTCATGGCATGCGAGAAAAATACCCATCTGTTCTTTTGAATGATTATATTGCTCATGCCGTTACTGCACCTAGTCCATCCCCCGACACTCCCGTTCCACTCAGTTCCTCAGGTACTCCTTATCCTATAGCTCACTATGTAAATTGTGACAATTTTTCTGTGAAATATAAACAGTTTCTTGCAGCTATAACAGTTACCCCCGAGCCCAGGTCCTTTAAAGAGGCCATGAAACATGATGGCTGGAAACAGTCAATGCTTGCTGAAATTCGCGCATTGGAGGATAACGGAACCTGGACTATGGAACCCTTACCTCCCAGGAAACATGCATTGGGATCCCAGTAGGTCTATCGTAACAAATTTAATTCTGACGGTACTCTTGAAAGGATGAAATCTAGACTTGTGGTACTCGGAAATCATCAAAAGCAAGGGGTTGATTATACAGAAACCTTTGCTCCTGTCGCCAAAATGGTGACCGTTCGCGCTTTTTTAGCTGTTGCTGCTTCAAAAAATTGGGAACTCCATCAGATGGATGTCAATAATGCATTTTTGCATGGTGACCTTCACGAAGAAGTGTACATCAAACCCCCTCCTGGCTTTCCCTCTTCTAATCCCAATCTGGTATGTCGCTTACGTAAATATCTTTATGGGCTCAAGCAGGCTCCTCGTTGCTGGTTTGACAAGTTGGTAACTGCTTTAAAAGAATATGGTTTCCTCCAGTCTTACTCAGACCATTCTTTGTTCACCTTCTCTAGGGGCATGGTTTAACTCAATGTGATTGTGTATGTTGACGATCTAATTGTTTCTGGGAATGATTCCGCTGCTTTACAATCTTTTAAGTCCTATTTATGCGACTGTTTTAAAATGAAAGATCTAGGCCATCTTAAGTATTTTCTGGGTATTGAGGTAGCTAACAGTTCATTGGGATTATTTTTGTGCCAACGCAAATATACTTTAGATATTGTTTCTGAAGCAGGATTATTGGGTTCCAAACCTTCTGGTTTTCCAATTGAGCAGAATCATAAACTTGGCATGGCCACGGGCGCTCTTTTAACTAATCCCGAACAATATCGACATTTAGTCGGACGTCTTATCTATCTTGCTGTTACACGGCCCGATTTGGTATACTCTGTCCTTATTCTTTCTCAATTCATGCAGTCTCCTCGGCAAGAACATTGGGATGCTGCACTTCGCGTGGTTCGGTATCTCAAAGGCACTCCGGGCCAGGGTATCCTTCTTCGCTCTAACAGTGAGTTACAACTACATGGCTGGTGTGATTCGGATTGGGCGGAATTCCCAATCACTCGTCGCTCTCTTACTGGATGGTTGGTTTTCTTAGGTAATTCTCCTATTTTGTGGAAGACAAAGAAGCAACAGATAGTCTCTCGTTCTTTGGCTGAAGCTGAATATCGTTCCATGGCAGCTGTTACCTGTGAGTTGAAATGGTTGAAAGGTCTATTATTGAGTCTCGGTGTTCACCATCCTAAAGCAATTCCATTGTTTTGTGATAGCCAGTCGGCTCTTCAAATTGCCAAAAATCCTGTTAATCATGAACGTACGAAGCATATTGAAGTAGACTGTCACTTCATCCGTGATGCTGTTTCTAGATGTCTTATCGCTCCTTCTTATGTGCATACAAAGGAGCAGTTAGCATATGTCTTTACTAAAGCGCTCGGGAAACAACAATTTGATTTTTTATTGCACAAGTTGTGCATTTTCGACCCCAACGCTCCAACTTGAGGGGGGGGGGGGGTATTACGTACCAGCATGAGCACGGCCGTGTATGGGCTCAAGCAAGACCGTGCACCTTAGTTTTCTTGGGTTTATTTGGCTGGAATATTAACCACGTTTTGGTCTCCTAATCTAAATAGGACAAGTCCATAGTTTCCTAGTTAGTTTTGTTTTTCTAACTCTTTAAGGAGTTAATGTAACCCTATATATATTGGGGGAGGATATTGTATCAAACACAGAGTTCACATTGAATAATTTCCTCAATATGAATTTGATATTGTGAGCTTTCTACACTAACACACGTTCGGATCCATCATCACTCTAGCAGCCACCATTGATGCTCCTGCCCCACAACTATTTCTTCTCCATCTGAATTTCGCATTTCAATTAAGCCCGATTTCAATTGACATGATCCCAATTTCACTTGGGATTTTAACAATTTATTGTTAGAGATATACCTAAAGAAGTCTAGTTATTTAGTTTCCTAATTCTATTTGTATAGCTAGTTAGTTACTTGGTTGACAAGATACGAAACTTGGTAGTCAAGATGCTCGTGTATATATATCTTTGTTAGTATTGTAAATATTCAAGAGAGGTTCAATGCAAATAATTATTCCCTCAATATTTTCTATCATGGTATCGAGCTTAAGATCCAAATAATTTTTTCTTTTTTTTCTTCAAACCCTAGCTAACTCGCCGCCACCCCCCTCCCCTGCACAATTCTTCCACCGCCGCCTATGGCCTCTTCCTCCTCGGATCTCGCCTTGTTACCCAATGCCGGAGATCCATCTCACCCCCCTCATCCTCTCTCTCTCTCTCTCATGTCCTCCAACTCACACCCACCAACTACATCGCCTGGAAATCCCAAATCGAATCAACCCTACTTGGCCTTGATCTTTACAATTATCTTGATGGAACCCTAACCAAACCTGAAGAGACAATCACCATCACCACACCTGCAGTTGCCGCCACTGCCATGGAATCCGCCAAAACGGCTGTTTCAATCACTACTCGGAATCCTGCTTACACAACGTGGTTCCGACAGGACAAATTGCTGCTCTCCGCCCTCTCCGGCACTCTCTTACCGGCCCTAGTGCCACTCATCTCTCTCTGTTCCACCACCAATGCCGCCTGGCTTACCCTTACCAAAACATATGCCAATCCTTCGAAGGGCCATCTCAAGCAACTCAAGGACCGCCTACGTACTATCACCAAGGGCACTCGGTCTATCACTGAGTTCATGCAAGACATCAAGAACTATACCGACCAGCTTGCCTCTTTAGGCCGTCCCCTAGACCCTGATGACATTGTTGATCGCATTCTCAACCAAATCAATGATCCTGATTATGATAATGTCGTATCTGCCGTTCAGAACAAAGAAACCCCAATCACCTTTGACGAACTGCATGAGATGCTGATTAACCGAGAGCTCGCCATCAAACTTAAAGCCCGATACACCCCTACCCCCTTCCCTGCCTCGGTTAATGTCGCCAACAAACCCTACACCCAACCCCCCACTCGGCCCTACACCAATAACAACAACAACAACAACACAAACAACAACAATAACCGGATGTCTTCCTCCTCCAACAATCAACCCCGCAACTCGTATAACGGTAAATGTCAGTGGTGCCGTGAATAGAGTCACTCTCTATCTTACTGTCCCACCTTCCGCCGCCAGTTTCCAAATGCCACGGTCCCATCTCCACCATAAAATTCTCAACCTCGGAACAACACCAACTCTCGCTCCCACAACAACAACCGCCAGCCGCAACAACCCTCTCTTTATGCCACCATATCCTGCAACTCGACCCCTCCAACAAATTGGCTCTTAGATAGTGGTGCCACTCATCATGCCACTCATCATGCCACTAATGACCTCAACAATCTTTCTCTTCATTGCCCATACGATGGAACGAATGAGCTGTTTATTGGCGATGGTTCTGGCCTACAAATCTCCAACATTGGTTCCACCTCTCTCCTTATTCCTAGTTCTTCCTTTCGTCTTAATCATGTTTTGCATGTTCCCCAATTATCACGTAATATTATTTCCATCTCCAAATTATGTCATGATAATAATGCCTCTATCACCTTCTTATCTGATTCATTTGTTGTGAAGGACAATCAAACTGGGGCAATCCTCCTCCAAGGTCAACCTAAATCTGGCGTCTATGAATGGCATCCTACTCGTTCCGCTGTTCACTCTGCTTCAGTCTCTTCCACCTCCAGTTGGCATCATCGTTTGGGTCATCCGTCCTACTCTATTTTGCGTCATATTAGTAATAGTTGTCAGTTAGGTATCCCTACGTCTAGTAGTTTTCATTGCAATTCTTGCGATTGCAATAAGAGTATAAATTACCTTTCTTCAATAATACTATTCGTTCTTTTGGACCTCTTGATGTGTTATATAGTGATGTTTGGACATCTCCACTTTTGTCTCATGATGGTTTTAAGTACTACATTATTTTTGTTGATCATCACTCCAAATACTTTTGGTTTTATCCTCTCAAACGTAAAAATGATGCTACCTCTATCTTCACTCACTTTTAATCCTTGGTTGAGAAACACTTCGGTCGCTCCATCAAAACCATCTTACAGTGACAATGGTGATGAATATCTTGGTCTCCGTCCTCTCTTAGCATCCCATGGTATCCAACATCTCACCTCCCCTCCACACACCCCTGAACATAATGGATATTCTGAACATCGTCATCGCCACATTGTAGAAACCGGACTGTCCCTTCTCTCTTACGCCTCCATGTCCAGTGTCTATTGGACTCATGGGTTTGCCACTGCCTGTTATCTCATCAATCGCATGCCTACATCCACACTCAATCTTTACTCTACATACTCCATTCTCCATAATCAACAACCCAATTACCTTAAACTTCGTAGTTTTGGGTGTCTTTACTATCCGTGGCTCCGTCCGTACGCATCTCACAAACTCGACTCTCAGTCCACTCCATGTGTGTTTGTTGGATACTCCGCCACTCAGAGTGCCTATTATTGTCTCGACCCCAAAACCAATCACATCTATACCTCTCGCCATGTAAATTTTGTTGAGACGGAGTTCCTTTTTGCCTCTCAAGCCCCCACCGACCACTCCACTGTTGATCAATAGTGCACCATCTTACTACCATTACTTTCCCCTTCTACTCGGCCTCACCCTACTACTGCCTCACCAACAACTCAACACTCGACTCCACCCTCACCCCATAATCCCACCTCTCCGATTTCCCAAGGACCGATCGGTCAACCCACTAACCAGGTCGGTCCTCCCCTGCAACCTCACACAGAATCGATCGCTTCCTTGTCTGGACCGACCGGTCCCTCTGCCCAACCAACCGGTCCTTATGTCCCTTCTACCTCCACCTCATCCGAGGCCCCTACTTTGCCCCTTCAGTCCCGAGGACCAGTTACCAGTTCTCAGAATAATATACGGAAGCCTATCCGCAAGATCAATCTTCATGCCACTTCCCCTCTTGAGTCATTTGAACCGACCAACATCACCCAAGCATTGAAGAATCCCCGTTGGCGTCAAGCTATGTAGTCTGAATTTGATGCACTTCTTCGGAACAACACTTGGGAGCTTGTCCCTCCTTCCTCTTCTCAGAACTTAGTTGGGTGTAAATGGATTTTTCGTACTAAGTACAACCCTGATGGCTCTATTGATCACTACAAATCTCGGTTAGTTGCCAAAGGTTTTCATCAGCGACCGGGCATAGATTACTCTGAGAGTTTCAGGCCTGTGGTTAAACCTGCTACTGTTCACACCATTCTTACCATCGCTACAGTTCGTGGCTGGTCTCTTTGACAGGTTGACATTAATAATGCGTTTCTACAGGGTTCTCTTACTGAGGATGTGTACATGTCACAGCCTACTGGTTTTGCCGATTCTTCTCACTCATCTCATCAGTGGCGGTCCCAGGAATCACATCTAGTGGGTGCCAAAAAAATTACTTTGCTTAGTCACAAATTTTACTTAAGCTTATGCACGAAGAAATAAAAACAATAATTTTTACATTAGAGTAAGTCTCTTGTGAGACCGTTTCATGTGTGAGACGGGCCTCAATAAGAGTGGAAATGGGCTTGCCCCGCCCCGTTTACAAGAGCAAACCATTTGCTCTCTCAACAAAACTCGTCTCATACGTGAGACCGTCTCACACAAATTTATGTCTTTACATTATTGATGTATTAATAATGACATTATGTTAGGAAGCATTCAAAAGAGTAATTTATTTCGCATATGAGCCGAACTTTTTTATTTTTATCACAAACAAAAAAAGATAAAACAATAAATAAGAAAGAGAAATCATTTATGACAGCTACAGTAATGGTTAAAAGAACTCAAGTATAAATAAATTCTTAAAAAAAACAATTTATCATAGTAGATGAATTATTTTTTGAATAAATAAAAAATATTTGTTATAATTAAAGTGTTGATAAAAAAATTCAAATAAGATTTTGACAAGGCTAAAAGTGATTTGAACAACATATTGTATCGTAGCTAGTAGGATTTGGATTTTTAAAAAGAGTTCATTGATTGATAGAGAGGGGAAAAAGAGCTCATTGACAAATAATAAGGCTAAAAATCAATTGAACACAACGGTGGATAGTGGGTATTGAACCTTGGCCACCAAATAACTGACAAATCTCCTTCCCAACTGAGCTTGCTCCAACTTTAGTCTGCTCTACGCACAATGCAATATATGTCCAAAATATAGAAGTAAAAAATAAAAAATAAAATATCAAAAATTATTTTTTAAATTCAGTGGGTGCCGTCGCACCCACTCGTACCAAGGTGGGTCCGCCCCTGCATCTCATGTGTGCAAATTGAAGAAAGCTATATATGGTTTGAAGCAGGCCCTACGAGCATGGTATACTGAGGTTCGTACATATTTGCTACATCTTGGGTTCAAGAAATGTGTCACTGACTCCTCCTTATTTACTCTACATCATTCTCGTGGTATCTTATATCTACTTGTTTATGTGGATGATATTATTGTCACAGGTTTTCACAGTGATCTGCTCGAGTTATTTATCTCTCAGCTTTTTGTTCGGTTTTCTCTCAAGGATCTTGGGACACTTTCGTATTTTCTGGGTGTTGAGGTTATTCCACATTCTCATGGTATTCTTCTTAGCCAGCAAAAATATGTTCAGGATTTGTTACACAAGGCTCAGATGGATGAATCCAAACCCGTGCCTACTCCGATGGCACCTCAGCCTCCTCTTTCTACCTGATGTGGCGGATTTTGTATATATTATTTCCCTTATTTTCCTATGTATTTCATTCATTTTGATGTACTTAGACTAGATTTGATGTATTTGGGGCATTATTTATTATTTGGGCTTTTATTGTAATCTGAGGGTAGAACAGTCGTTTTTATTTATTTATTTTCCGAATGTAATTTTTGGTGAGCTTCAAAGTCATGTCTCAAGGATCAAGAATAGTCAAAGTCAAGGCAAAGTCAACCGGAGCGGAGGAGTACAAGACCAAACTGCAATTTTTGAAAGTTGGAGGACTGAATTGAAAATATGAAGACTCCAGGGACTGAATTGCAAAAGTCTGAAAGCTGGCCTCCGTACCGTACATGAAGTGCAGCCAGCGGGTGGACAGCGGGTGGATTAATTTGTTATTTTTCTTTTTCTTTTATTTTGATTCCATTTTTTTCATGTCCTTTATTAGTTTTTGAATTAGCTGAGATTAGGTCTCTCTCTCTTCACTGGAAAAAGTACGTTATTTTCTTTTTCTCTGGAGCTTGTAACCCTTTCATGGAGAACTAACTCCATAGCTTTGGATTGTGAGCTTGAACCTACTTTATTTCAATTGAGGTAATTTTCTTATTCTCTTGTTTTAATCTATTCATAATTTTGCTTGTTCTGATTTTAGGTTAATAATTAGGGTTTGTGGATTTGGCCAATTCACTAGTTCTTTTTTATGAATCTTTATGTGTCAGAATTAGGGTTTTCACCGTAGCATCTTCACGAATTGTGTATGTGCCATAGCAATTCGGGAAGTAGGCAAAATTAAGCGATTATCTAGTAACCTAGAAAGCGTTCTTGATCTTAGTCTCTTAAATTGAATCAATTAATCTTTAAATCTTTTCTGTGCCAGTCTAGGTTTAATTTTAATTAGGGTTTATAGTGAGTGTGCCACTGCTATAGACTAAACAGTAAGAAGAGACAGAGATTGAAAAACATCTCGTGATCTAGTGAATAGGATTAACGAAGAAAATGAAGTACCAATGAAATTGAAATAGAGGACGGGGATATGGATCAATCTGAAGTGCCTTTAAATCATTGTTTTAATCACATTTAGTTTAATTTCCCTTCTATGAATTAATTACAATCAAAATCAACCCCCAATCTGGTTAAGTGACTAGTGCATAAATAATCATCGTTCTTCGTGGATCGACCCTGACTTACCCTAATTACATTATTAGTGGACGAGTTTAGGTCTAATTTTGTAGGCGTGCGACTAAGCCTACCAAATTTTGGCGCCGTTACCGGAGAACGGTGTTTATTTTTTTACGTTCTTATTTTATTTCTTGTTCTTGTTCTTGTTCTTGTTCTTTTTATTTTTCTTTTTCTTTTTCTTTTTAGTTAATTTATTAATTTAGTTCTCTTGATATTTCTTTTTTACTTTCTGTTATATATATATATATATATATATATATATATATATATTTTAGTGTGGTACCTTGTACGGTCCACACCCGTTCTACTGATAATTGCTTGTGAGTCTTGAACTAGAAAGCATATGGCAGCGCAGACATTGAGGTAGAAAACTGCACCAAATTGGAGCGAGCAGCCTCATGCCGTCCAATTCCCTGCTTTACCCGATGTTGTCACTTTTGAGTTGAAGCCGGGTCTATTGAGCCAGTTACCACATTTTACTGGGATGCCCGGAGAGAACCCGAACCAACACACATCCTAGTTTGTTCAGATATGTTAGAGCATGAAGCCGACTACACTTCCTATCGAGCACCTGTTGCTTCGAGCGTATTCTTTCACCCTGAAAGATGATGCTAGTACATGGTACTATCATCTTCCTCCCAATAGAATTACCACTTGGCAGGATATGAAGGAGGTTTTTCTTGATGAGTTTTTCCCTCCAGATCAGATTAACATGATGAAGCGGGATATTAGTGACATGGAGCAGAGGTCAGATGAGACGTTATATGAATACTATAACAGGTTCCATAAGCTTTGCAGAAGTTACCCGTATCATGGATTTGATGATGAGCAGTTGATAGTTTAGTTCTATGGGGGGTTGACAATCATGGATAAACGTTTAGTGGATTCTTGTTGTGGGGGTAGTATTCTGAACAAAACAACTGAGGAGGCGAATGAGATAATTGATGAGTTGGCTAAGAGCACTCGGACACATGGCAGAAGATCGAGCTTCAGACAGGTTAGTGTAGTTGGGTCGAGTGGTGGTGTACAGAGTAAGCTGGAGACAGATGTAGAGGACCTTAAGGGGATGATGAAACAATTGTTGATGTGTCCACCACAGAGTCAGCAATATCCGACTAGTCAGTATAATCATTACGGACCACCATATGGGCAGCAGCAGCAGTATCAGAGTAACCCTCCGAGACAGTCTACGGATGATCTGCTTCACTCTTTAGCGCAGTCAGTGAGTATGATGAATGTCGCGCCCCAGACCCGTGGTCCTACTTGGCCCCACGCTCGGGACACGAGTGGAAGACGTCATAAAATACTTTTAGAAATTTTTCGAAATGTACTTTCATAAAAATTTAACACTTTAAAATAACTTTACAAACAACTTCCAAAAGGAAGTACTTAGCCCGAAGGCTTACAAACTTTGTTTACAAATGTACAAACACCGACATTATCCAAAATATAGGTGTTACAAGATGATAAAGTCAAGGAAACTCTACCCAAAAGGTTATACATCTAAGTAATGTAACCTGGACAAAACTCATATCCCAAACTCTTACCACTCCAACGTCCTCCCGTGCCAAGTGTCCTATCCCCTGGACCCGCCTTATCTAAAACAGTAAACAAATAAAGGGTGAGAATAAATCTCAGTAAGCTACTAAAATGCAACTACGTTACATGCTGATATGATAATCATAAAGAAATAATATCATCAAGTAATCACATAGCATATAATACATAACATGAGAGATAACATCAACTCATATACCACAATTACCACATAGACCACACTCCGGTGGATACCAAGCCAAGGTTTACCGAAGTAACATAACCATCTGAGTATACCATCTGAGAAAACCAGTTGAGAAAACCATCTGAGCAGCATAAATAGCTGAAGCCGGGATCCCGAAAACCAAACCATAACCAATAGAACCAAGTAACCAGAGAGGGAAATATGACACAAAGTCATAACCCAAATACTCACCAAAGGGAGCAATTCATCCCATCCAAGGCCAATCTGGACTAGGGAAACAAAGAAGGCGCAGTGGACACCTTATAGTGAACTTGGCTTGTGTGCCACTATAATTCTCCCACCGCCTGACTCAAAAGCTCCAATGGAAAACCTTATAGTGGACTTACCTGTACCACTATAATTCTTCCATCGGCTGACTCAGAAGCTCCAATGGAAAGCCTTATAGTGGACTTACCTGTACCACTATAATTCTTCCATTGGCTGACTCAACAACAAGACCGGCTGGACTTTTCACAAGAAGCACAGTAATGAATACTTGCTAAACAAAACCCGAGGCATTTAATCCAAGAAGGAACTAAGCCAAATACATCACAAGATGCACACAAAAGATTTCTCATAAAGATTCCATAATAAGGACATTTAGTCACAACCCAATCTTTTTCATTAACGACATAAAAGTCATACACATTCACGTTTGGGTCCTAAACAACCCCAAGGAAGACACAAACATTTGTCCTCTTGTACCCAAGTTAAACAAACTATCAAACCTGGAAAACAGGGGAGGTGCGCACGCCCCACCCAATAGGGTGCGCGCGCTCCCTTCCATCAGAAGCCTCACACTTTTTGGTCACTTAAGGGTGCGCGCGCCCCACCCAAAAGGGTGCGCTCGCTTCCCTTGATCAGACACTTTGCCTAGTTGATAACAATGGGGTGCGTGCGCCTCCTTATTTAGGGTGCGCGCGCCCCCTCCCATTTTGGGCCAAATCCCAGATTTCTTCTTTAGTTCAATTTTTACTCCTTCCGTCCCACAAGTATAACATATATACTACACAACATTAACAACTTACTTTAAGGTTACAAATTGGGTTTCCAAACCATTCCCATATTCAGCAAAAACCAATTCTATATACTCACTTTGTCCCAAAATTACAAGTATAGCAAATATTACCCAAATCACAAAATTAACAAGTAGAAGTATCAAATATAAATATAATTTTTCTAATATACCAATATACTAATTTAGGAATACTTTCATACATTTTCCCGTCCCAAGAATAATAGTATAATTTTATAATATACTTATTTAACATTTAATTCAAGTTAATATTTTACCATCCCACAAATAGGAGTATACTTTCACACACTTATATACTAACATTTTCACAATATAAACATACTCCATATACTCCCTTGCATACAAACCAAGTCACTTACCCAGTATAATTATACTCCCTTTGTCCCAAATAAACAAGTATCACAAATAAATTCATTTCACAATAATTTCACCACATATCACACATATAGCAAATATATGACCATTTTACTATTTAAGGGGAATTAGTAACTTACCTATTTCCGGAAAAAGTATCGCAGAAATATGTTTTGTTCGGGTAGAAATGACCTACTCAACGCTCTGATCATTTTTATATAATTAGTTTTTAAAACGGGTAAGTAAATAAAAAGAATTAAATCGAAATGGGTTGAACTTACTTTTTCTTCGATGAACACAGAGGGAGTAATGAAAAGAAAGAAATTGAATGTTGCACGCAGAGAGAGAGAGAGGTGAGGGATAAGAATGCTTTTGATATTTTCAAACTTTTCACTTTGGTCCTTCCACTTTCATTTTGAGCAAATAAGCCCCTGAACTTTAAAGTTACACTTTGGACCCTAAAGTTTCAACTAACTCATTTATTCCTTTTAACAAAATTTCTACTAACACTTTAACTAACTCATATGCTCAAATACTATATGCAAGTCATCAAAAATATTTTCTAACACATAAAATGCACACCTAAGTCAAATAAAAATCCCCAAAAATATAAAATAAATAGGAACGGGTTTTGGGGTCGTTACAATCACTCCCCCTTAAAGAAAATTCGTCCCGAATTTTAGGATTCACTTACCTCGACCCTCAAACAATCAAGGATACTTTCTTTTCATTCCAATCCCGAAGCTTTCAAGTAGATTCTTTCACATTATGGTTCCTCCACACAACTCTAATAAGAGGAATACTCTTAGTTCTCAATTCTCGAACTCTAAAATCAATCACTTGAACTGAATGCTCCTCATAAGACATACTCGGTTCAATATCCTCAGGAACCTCAGATAACACATGAGATGAATCATACATATACTTTCGAAGCATCGAAACATGGAACACATTATAAACCTTGTCAAGAGAAGGAAGTAACACAAGATGATAAGCCCAATCTCCAACTCTTCCCAAAATCTCAAAAGAACTGATATATTAAGCAAACTCCACGAGAAGTAAAAGTATATCCCACGAATTCTAAGAACCAACTGAACAAGTTCTCAACATATCCTCGAGAATCTGAATGGTTCTTTCTGACTGACCATCTGTCTGAGGATGAAAACCCGTACTAAATCCCAATTCTGAATTCAAAGCCTTCTGAATTGCTTACTAAAATCAAGATGTAAATAAGGAACCCATATCTAATACCATGCTCGTAGGCATCCCATGAAATCGAACTATCTTCTGAACAAATAAGTAACAACTAGAATTAACATTTATACCCTCAAAATAGATAAGGTGAGGAAACTTGGTAACCAATCCGCTATCAATCAACATCATTGTTCTCAACTATTCAGGGTAACTCCTTCAATGAAACCTTTCGCAATAGATTTATATCCACTCAAAAATCTCAAAGGTTTGTGACAAGCCAACTGATTACTGATATTTTACTTCCAGATTATTCGCAACTCAAAGACTTAGTTGAATGCTTAAAATTTCTCGTGTTAACAAATAAAATGTAACTCTTCAAGTAACTGTAGTTGAATTCCATTATGCATATTGGTTCCACTAAGTGTTGACTACATACTCTGTTACAAAAGTTAAAATTCCATTGATAATATTCTATGGTTGAAATCATTCAATAGTGTAGGAACTTAAAGCTTCCACAATCGCAAAATCACACCATGTATCAACTCACAAAAACTCCAATATATCGAATCCATTAAGCAATATCAATACTGAAGTTGTCATCAACTCTCGTTTCAACAATTAAAACTCGTTCCATTCTTACCAATCCATCGAGAAAGTGTATATTTCTATGTCATATAGTTAACAGTGTAGCTACCTTAGAAATCCATCAATGAATCTCTAACCATATGCTAATCTCAACAAGTTACATACCTCTGCTACTGAAGTAGAATTTTTTTTCAATTACTGTTGCTTCCATTGAAGGGTCAAAAACTATGCCTGAGTTGAAACTCCCTCAAAATAATATATCCTTTAACAAGAAGACATAATGCCTTGATTTTACAACTGATGCATCCCACGTAGATATGTTAAACAAAATGAATCCCTTGTCAAGAAATATCTCAAGCTAAAGCTTATACTCTTTTAACTCAAACGATGTTATAGGTATATTAAACTAAATATTAGCACTGTAGCATTGTACTGTAACAACTCAATATAACCCAATTTTCTCCTCAAGTAAGATGTACTACTCAATAAAGAATATATCTGAGATCTCACAAAGAAAGGATCAATCCTCCAATTTAGATGTAGATGTTCTACTACCAACCACGTAAACTAAATACCCGGCACAACCTTCTGATAACAATTTTCAGACTTTAATGCATAAATAACATGAATGCCCAACACATATATCTACCATGCTTAATTAAAGCACACTAACATATAAAACTCCACCATAATAATATCAAAATCTTGCTATGGCAAAATAAATAAACCAGTAAGTAAAACATGCTCATAAATTTGCACATCACAAGTGCGCAACACTCTATCAATCACCAAACACTCCCCCTTAAGATAAACACCTCTAACATATAAGGTAAAGACTCAGGAGACACATGCAATCGAGAAGCAAAATGCACAGACACATAAGAATGCGAAGATCCAGGGTCTATAAGTGTATGTGCCCTCAAACTAGACATAGAAATTATACCTCCAATCACATTAGAAGGATATGAAATCTGTTGTTGATTGATGGCAGAAACACTACCTTGTACCTTAACCTTCCCTGAAGCATCCCTCTTTTGGCCCTGAGAAGACCCAACTGCACTTCCTGATGCATGTACTCTAAATCTAGGGCAATCCTTCTGAAAATGACCCAACTGACCACATCTGAGGGTTCAACCTTGCTTTTATGCTCCACTATATCGTCAATTGTTTTCATTACAGTTTCAAACATACCTTGGAACATTGTTCGAACCTCTTCTCTAGCATTACCCAGCCCTGAAGGCCCCGACTGATCACCCTCTGTTCCAACCATCTTCAGTGATTACCTGCATAAAACACTCAACGTTACTCACTCTCTACCCAACTACCCTCCTAGGTCACTTAGTCATTCTAGACCATCTACAACCAGGCTCTGATACCAACTGTCGCGCCCCAGACCCGTGGTCCTACTTGGCCCCACGCTCGGGACACGAGTGGAAGACGTCATAAAATACTTTTAGAAATTTTTCGAAATGTACTTTCATAAAAATTTAACACTTTAAAATAACTTTACAAACAACTTCCAAAAGGAAGTACTTAGCCCGAAGGCTTACAAACTTTGTTTACAAATGTACAAACACCGACATTATCCAAAATATAGGTGTTACAAGATGATAAAGTCAAGGAAACTCTACCCAAAATGTTATACATCTAAGTAATGTAACCTTGACAAAACTCATATCCCAAACTCTTACCACTCCAACGTCCTCCCGTGCCAAGTGTCCTATCCCCTGGACCCGCCTTATCTAAAACAGTAAAAAAATAAAGGGTGAGAATAAATCTCAGTAAGCTACTAAAATGCAACTACGTTACATGCTGATATGATAATCATAAAGAAATAATATCAACAAGTAATCACATAGTATATAATACATAACATGAGAGATAACATCAACTCATATACCACAATTACCACATAGCCCACACTCCGGTGGATACCAAGCCAAGGTTTACCGAAGTAACATAACCATCTGAGAATACCATCTGAGAAAACCAGTTGAGAAAACCATCTGAGCAGCATAAATAGCTGAAGCCGGGATCCCGAAAACCAAACCATAACCAATAGAACCAAGTAACCAGAGAGGGAAATATGACACAAAGTCATAACCCAAGTACTCACCAAAGGGAGCAATTCATCCCATCCAAGGCCAATCTGGACTGGGGAAACAAAGAAGGCGCAGTGGACACCTTATAGTGAACTTGGCTTGTGTGCCACTATAATTCTCCCACCGCCTGACTCAAAAGCTCCAATGGAAAACCTTATAGTGGACTTACCTGTACCACTATAATTCTTCCATCGGCTGACTCAGAAGCTCCAATGGAAAGCCTTATAGTGGACTTACCTGTACCACTATAATTCTTCCATTGGCTGACTCAACAACAAGACCAGCTGGACTTTTCACAAGAAGCACAGTAATGAATACTTGCTAAACAAAACCCGAGGCATTTAATCCAAGAAGGAACTAAGCCAAATACATCACAAGATGCACACAAAAGATTTCTCATAAAGATTCCATAATAAGGACATTTAGTCACAACCCAATCTTTTTCATTAACGACATAAAAGTCATACACATTCACGTTTGGGTCCTAAACAACCCCAAGGACGACACAAACATTTGTCCTCTTGTACCCAAGTTAAACAAACTATCAAACCTGGAAAACAGGGGAGGTGCGCACGCCCCACCCAATAGGGTGCGCGCGCTCCCTTCCATCAGAAGCCTCACACTTTTTGGTCACTTAAGGGTGCGCGCGCCCCACCCAAAAGGGTGCGCTCGCTTCCCTTGATCAGACACTTTGCCTAGTTGATAACAATGGGGTGCGTGCGCCTCCTTATTTAGGGTGCGCGCGCCCCCTCCCATTTTGGGCCAAATCCCAGATTTCTTCTTTAGTTCAATTTTTACTCCTTCCGTCCCACAAGTATAACATATATACTACACAACATTAACAACTTACTTTAAGGTTACAAATTGGGTTTCCAAACCATTCCCATATTCAGCAAAAACCAATTCTATATACTCACTTTGTCCCAAAATTACAAGTATAGCAAATATTACCCAAATCACAAAATTAACAAGTAGAAGTATCAAATATAAATATAATTTTTCTAATATACCAATATACTAATTTAGGAATACTTTCATACATTTTCCCGTCCCAAGAATAATAGTATAATTTTATAATATACTTATTTAACATTTAATTCAAGTTAATATTTTACCGTCCCACAAATAGGAGTATACTTTCACACACTTATATACTAACATTTTCACAATATAAACATACTCCATATACTCCCTTGCATACAAACCAAGTCACTTACCCAGTATAATTATACTCCCTTTGTCCCAAATAAACAAGTATCACAAATAAATTCATTTCACAATAATTTCACCACATATCACACATATAGCAAATATATGACCATTTTACTATTTAAGGGGAATTAGTAACTTACCTATTTCCGGAAAAAGTATCGCAGAAATATGTTTTGTTCGGGTAGAAATGACCTACTCAACGCCCTGATCATTTTTATATAATTAGTTTTTAAAACGGGTAAGTAAATAAAAAGAATTAAATCGAAATGGGTTGAACTTACTTTTTCTTCGATGAACACAGAGGGAGTAATGAAAAGAAAGAAATTGAATGTTGCACGCAGAGAGAGAGAGAGAGAGGTGAGGGATAAGAATGCTTTTGATATTTTCAAACTTTTCACTTTGGTCCTTCCACTTTCATTTTGAGCAAATAAGCCCCTGAACTTTAAAGTTATACTTTGGACCCTAAAGTTTCAACTAACTCATTTATTCCTTTTAACAAAATTTCTACTAACACTTTAACTAACTCATATGCTCAAATACTATATGCAAGTCATAAAAATATTTTCTAACACATAAATGCACACCAAGTCAAATAAAAATCCCCAAAAATATAAAATAAATAGGAACGGGTTTTGGGGTTGTTACAATGAATGGTAATTTCCAACATTATCAACAGAAGACCGATGGGAGTATTAGTAATCTAGAGAGACAATTAGGGCAAATAGCTGATGCGGTTGGGAGACTAGAGGCTAGAGAGGCAGAGAAGGTACATTCTAGAACAGAACCGAACCGAACCCTAAGCAGAGTACATGTGCCATGACTTTGCGCAGCGGTAAGGAGATTGGGAAGGAAGTTGTACCGGAGGAGACAGTGAATGAGGTTGAGCAGGTTGTGTCTGAGGAGAAGACCCCGGAGGAGGAAAAGAAAGCTACACCAGAGCCCATAGTTTATGAGCCAGATGTTCCATTTCCTGAGGCCTTGAGAGAGCATCGCAAACCGGAGCCTGACAAGGCTATATTTGACACTTTCAAGAGGCTTGAGGTAAACATCACATTTTTAGACTTGCTTCAGACTGTCCCGAGATATGCTAAGTTCCTTAAGAAGTTATGTACTTTGAAAAGGGATCAAAAGGCGATGAGTCAGAAAAAGGTGAAGATGAAAGAGCATGTGTCTGCGGTCTATCATAAGAAGATGCCCAAGAAGTGTAGCGATCCGGGAATGTTTGTGATTCATGTATCTTTGGGTGATGATTCTGAGCATATAGCAATGCTTGACTTGGGTGCTTCAATCAATGTCATGCCTTATGCATTGTTTAAAAAGCTCAAGTTGGGACCTTTACAAGATACTAGGGTGGTGATTCAGTCGGCGGATAAATCTAATGCATACCCTAAGGGGAAAATTGAGGATGTTTTGGTCGGGTTGGTAAGTTTATATTTCCTGCTGATTTTTATGTTTTAGAGATGGGCACGGATCCTAAGGCTCCCATTCTGTTGGGGAGGCCATTTATGTCTATGGCTCATACTAAGTTGGATGTTTCCAACAGATCGTTGACTATGGAGTTTGATGGGGATTTAATGGAGTTCAACATTTTTTACCCCAAGAAAGTCCCTAAGGATGATGGTCAGTCACTATGTTTCATGGATGTTGTAGAACCAAAGGTAAACGATGTGTCCAATGTTAGTGGGAATGATGATGTGAGGATTGGTTTGAAGATTCCTGCAGTAAAACATGGACCATTTGTTGAGAGAGTACATGAGCAGAAGTTGAAAGATCTTCCTGAGCACCAAAGATATGCTTATTTGGGTGAGGAAGAAGTGATGATGGCTAGTGGTCCGATGGTGGTAGAAAAGTATGGAGCTTTGAGCACGATGACTGTAAGCGATTTATGAAGACAATTCGAGCTCAAATGGGATGGAGTGTGCACTAATGAGGTACCACTTATTCTCCTACATTTAAACTGTCCTTATTTTTACTCACTTTTACGCACTGAGGACACTGTGTAGTTTAAGCGTGGGGGAAGGTTTCGTAGTGTATAGTATGCATTTTTATTTCTAGATTAGGAGTTTTTCATTTCAAAAAAAAAAAAAAAAAAAGTCTGGCTGGGCAATAAAAAAAAAGGAGTCTGGCTGGGAATGATGAAAGAAAAAAGGTCTGGCTGGGCATGATGAAAAAAATAAAAATAAATAAATAAACAATTGGATAGGAGTTTCTATCAGCACGGCTGCTGCACTAGTGCTCACGAGTGGCTCCTTGGAGTAAATTTCTTTCTGCACGTATGGAGCACACAGGATCATGCATGCCCTCCATTGGCACAACTCGTGCACAATAGCACGACTCGTGAAATATTTTATTTTGATGAAAAGGCTAAGAATATGGGATTGAGAGTTACAAACCTAGGGGGGATGAACTTGGAGGTAAAAAAGAGTTTTTGTGATCAAGAAAAATAGAGGGAAAAAGGCTGCAATCCGTAACTGCCATAATGGGAGGCGCGTGCTTCCTGCTTTGGCTGGGAGAGGCACGCGCATCCCGTAAGCAGTGCCGGAGGCGCCCGCGGGAAAAAAATGACAGAATGACAGAAATGACTCTAAAGTTAACTCTGTTATTCAGTTTAGTCCAAAACTAACGGAATCAGTTAGGAACTTAACTGAAGTAACAGAAATTAACAAAAATAAGTTAAATAAAAATACTATGTATGCAATCGGGGTGAGAGGTCCAAGGCGGGATGTCTACAGAGCCCCGCGGCGATTTGGATTGCAAAGCAAAACACGTCGAAGAAAGAAAGACAACCGCCGAGGACATAGCCAAGAGAAAATAAAGACTCGATAAAAAGAAAAGACTCAATAAAGCAGACGTAAATAAGGAGAAAACGCCTCCTGTATAGGCGATTTTTTATGTAGTTGCGGTGGTCCTCCATGGGTGAGCCCATGCAAAGAGGTGGTCCCTAGACCGATGTAGATGTAGTTGCGGTGGTCCGCCATGGGTGAGCCCATGCAAGGAGGTGGTCCGTAGACTGATGTAGATGTAGTTGCGGTGATCCACCATGGGTGAGCCCATGTAAGGAGGTGGTCCGTGTTGGGTTTCGGAGTAACATGCGCAGCGGAATTAAGCATTTAAAATTTTATGAAACCCAAAGCCATAGATCCGTTCATATGATTAGATCAAATACAACAATATGAATACTAGAATACTAACCATTGATGCCTTTGATTTTACAACCTTGAATTCGATGGAGGCTTGAAACCTTGATCACGAACATAGTAAGAATCATGAATTTGAAGATGATAAGTTTCACCCTCTAGCGGTATCCACACCACGAACGAATATCAAGAACACTTGATCTTGGTTGCTAGACCAAAATTGTGAAACACGTTTTCACAATTAATATGAACTATATGAAATTTTATTTGTGTATTATTTTGTTCTTCAATCTAGGATGTCTTAAAACAAAATAAAACTCTCTCAAACTCTTTGGAGACTTGCACAAAAGCTTGGAACAAGTTCTGGCCGAATTTTGGTGTTTATATACAAGTAAGACCTATTCCAAATAGGAAACTTGTGTTTAAACCCGTCCAAAATTCTTTTCCAAATCAAATTAGGAAATCTGTCCCGACATGCTTGTGTGGCCACCCAAAACTAGCTGTGCGGTCGCCCAAAACTGTGCGGCCGCCTAGCCCAGTTTGTGCGGTCGCACAACATGGTTCAGAAGGCCATATTTTCCACTTTAGTCCTTTTTTAAGATTCGTTCTCTCGTGTGTGACCCTCTAGGATTATACTAAGTTGGCAATGGGTTCACACATGAAACCATAAGATATGATTAGGTTCTAGCAAACCGTCATACCTACCCAAATAGTATAACTAGATACAAGTTCGCATTCCTTTAGAATATGTCACAATCCCTTTGTCCACGATGTCTTTGAACACAAGTCATGGTCAATAAGTCAACTTGTTTTGTTCAATACTTTTCTCGATCCCGAATATGTTGATAATCCAAACGACATTGATCAAATCAATCCATTTGAGTTTGGCCAAACATTTCATCAACATCATTCCTTCGAGGGGCCCAAGATTGACATCTCTCCGAAGAGGGACAAATCCATTTAGCTTATTATTCTTCCCTATGTGAATCCGATTATGCCAATCATACCCTTTATAACTACCTGGTTAAAGGTAGCATTTGAATATGTCAAACATAATCTTCATCAAGTGGAAGACTATAATAACTTCATGTCTAAGGATTCAAATGACATAACTAATATGAGATTTATATATGACATTGACCATGACATAGATCTCATACCGCGGGTCATGTCCAGTACCTTGTTCCAAACAAGTACCCATAAATCTAACACGATCATCCCATGATCATTTAGCCTTTATACTAGTGCTTAACAAGCTCTAGGGACGAAGATTATTATAAGCAAACATGAGCATTAATAATAACCTAAACATCTCTTCATTAATATGAATATAATGATAACACATACAACGTTTAACAAACGTGCCTAGGGCACCAACACCAACAATCTCCCACTTGCCCTAGGCTCAATCTCCAGGTATCTAATACCCATGGACCTAACATGACCATCATGTTTAGCTTGTGGAAGTCCCTTTGCTAGCGTGTCCGCAACGTTATCATTAGTTGGTACTTTGCATATAATTACGTCTCTCTTATCAACGATTTCTCGAACGATATGAAAATGCCTAAGTATGTGTTTGGATTTAGGATGTGCTCTTGGTTCCCTTGCTTGATCAATAGTACCACTATTATTACTAATAAGGTCTATTGGATTAGCAATGCTAGGAACCATCTCAAGTTCAACAATGAACTTCTTAATCCAAACCACTTCTTTGGCAGCATCCAATGCGGCAATATACTTAGATTTAGTTGTAGAATTAGTGACTGTACTTTGCTTGGAACCATTCCAATTTACAGCTTCACTATTCGACACATGCACAAAATCCGATTGCGATTTTCTATTATCTTTGTCGGTTTGGAAGCATGTATCCGAGATCATCTTCCATACCTCCATAGATCATAAACTAATCTTTAGTCCTTCTAAAGTTCTTAAGAATCGCTTTTACAGCCACCCGGTGAATCTCGCCGATGTCGGATTGATATCTACTCATCATGCTCCAAGCATTTAGATATATCCGGCTTAGTACTTATCATGGCATGGTGGATCCAATCGCCGAAGCAAATGGCATCTCATTCATTTTCTCATGCTCATCTTTTGTCTTTAGGATATTGAGTCTTGCTTAGAAAAACTCCATGTAACACTGACAAATGTCCTCTCTTAGAATTTTCCTTGCGGAATCTTCTTATGACTTTGTCAATGTATGTACATTGGATTTAAACCATTTAGCTTCCTTGATATATGTCTATAGATCTTAATGCCAATGACTTATGCGGCTTCATCCATATTCTTCATTGCGAAACACTTTCTTAACCAAATATTTACAGATTAAAGTGTAGGAATATCGTTTCCAATGAGCAATATGTCATCCACATATTAGATAAGGAATAGCACCATGCTTCCACTAATATTCTTGTATATACAAGATTCATATTCGTTCTTGATTAAGCCAAACTTTATGACTTATCAAAACGGAGATTCCAACTCCCAAAAGATTGCTTCAATCCATCCAATGAATCTTCGCAACTTTCATACCTTTTAGAATTTTATTGACTATCAAAACCTTTAGGTAGTATCCAATACATCCTTAAGTGAGTTCCCGTTGAGGAACGCTTGTTTTGACATCATTTTGTCAAATTTCATATTCCAAATATGAACATGTGACTATGAAAATTCTAATAAGTTTCTTGCTACCCATGTAAGTTTTTCTCCAAGAAAAGTCATTCATCTCCTTTGGTTTTTTACACCTTAGGTTAGAATGATCAAGTTCCAAACTTGATTATTATACATGAATTGCCTTTTAGATTTTATGACTCCAAGCCATTAATCTAAATGTGTAGTTGATATTGCATCTTTGATAGGTGGTAAATACTTCATTCTAAATGAAATTTACCTCAATACTTTCTATTTTGAAATATCCAATATTTCTTCTAATAGATTGTATTTTATCATGTGTGAAAGTACTTGTATATCTTGAACGGATTTTCACAACCCCTTATGAAAACTTGTTCAACTTCCATCATAGGTTAAATACTATTTTCTAGGTCTCGAACCATTCGAGATATGTTTTACTCCCACTGATTCTTTTAGAGATAAACCTTTTATCTAGAAAAGTATCATCATAAGCAACAAACCATTTGTTTCTTATGAGTAAAATTTTATCCTCAAGTTTCCTTAGGATATCCCATGAAAATATATTTATTAGATTTAAATGTGAGTGTGTCCCAGACAACTCCTTTCCAAAAGGTCTCACCATCTTAAATCTTTATTAAAGACAAACCCAGCTTTTCTTTCACCTTTTAACCTCTTTTGATGGAATTCAAATTAGTGTAATCATAGCGGTTTCAAATACATAACCCCAAAACAAATAATGGAATATCATTCTGACATTATCATCTAATGAACCATACCCAATAAGGTTCTTATACTTCCATGTAGACACATCATTTAGAATGATGTTCTTAGTGAAGTTATTTTGTGAAACCATTTCACAACTTTAATGATGACTGTCAAATTCTTGGTTCAATTATTCATTATCATGATCCAATCAGAATCTTTGAATAGTTTTATCAAGTATAACCAAAATTCTCTTTTAGCATTGCTTCTTAATGCACCATATACATCAAAATGTATTAGGTTGACTAAGATATTAGTTTTTTACCAATCATAGTAAAAGATGTCTTGGTCCAAGTAAATAAGTTTGCAAAAATAATATGATTCCAAATCATATGACTTTAAAACTCCGTCCTATGGAATTTTAGATATGCATTTCTCATTTATTTGGTCAAAACAATAATGCATAGAGAATTTTAATTATTTATGTTATATCCTTTATTACTTGGTTCTTCAAGATTTAGGATATAAGATTTATTTATATGATAACACAATGAAGTAAATCATAATAAACAAAGCACCTTTCTTATTCCAAATAAAAAATAAATATCCTTCATTATCTTATAACAAAATAATATTTCCTACTTCATTAGTAAAGCCACTTTACAAGTGTTCTTATGAATAATGTTGCAACTCTTGCATCATTACCATTCATAGATCAATCTTTACTATAAGTAGTCTTTCAATTTATTAATTATTCTGGTATCCAATACCCAATAATTAAATTTAGAAAGATTAATTTATAACATAAATATCCCAAGTGGTAGTGTAGACACCCCGCCTTGGACCGCTCACCCCGATTGCACATTTGATTTTGTGTTTCTACCCATTTTAAGTGTTTCTCGTTAGTTTCTGTCACTTTCGTTAAGTTCCTGACTGACTTCGTTAAGTCCAGGGACTAAACTGAATGACAGGGCTGACTTTCTAGTCCATTCTGTTAAAATTGCCTTCTCTGAGTCGCGCGCCTCCCGCCCCCAAAGCAGGAAGCGCGCGCCTCTGGGCGTCAGTTACAGATTTCTGGCCAGGATTCTCTCCCTTGCTCAATTTACAGGATTTTGCCCGGGAAGGATTTCTTGGTGACTTAGTTTTGGCACCAAAAACACCCCTCTTTCACCTATAAAAAGCTCCCTTTACCTCCATTTTCAAGGACCGAAAATTGAACTTACAAAAACTATACCAAAATCACTTTCTAAAGGTTCTCCAAGGATCTCATCAAGCAATATTTGAAGGTCTTCAAATTGTAGGTAAAAGTCCATCTTTTCCTTTCTTTTCTACTTCATCTCCTCTCTCTCTTTTACTCTAATCAAATGTGCAATCACCCAAATCATTTTGGGACATGACTCTAATGATCACCTCATCTCATTGAGGTTGGTTAAGGAGTTATCTCCTACATTCCAAACTCTATTTTAAAACCCCCCTTTTTATGACTTAAAGAAGAAGAAGAAGAACGTTATCATTCATGTAGATTTTGATCAAGCAAGACCAACTTTAGTTGGGCGAGATGGGTGTTTCGGTACTTCCCATCTCGTAATCTAACCCCCGAACCTCAAAACAAAGAATCTCTGTTTTCGTAATCAAACTTAGGCTATAATCAATAGGTTTTTCTTATGTTCCTCAAAACATAGGTGGCGACTCTAAACAATCTAAAACAAGTTAGACATCCTAGGATAATTCACGCGCTCTAGCCAAGCCGTGGCTCCCCGGGGTATCTACAGTGGCGACTCTGCAGGGGAAGATTTGAGGGTTAAACTTGCATCTGATCAAAATCTACATCTTTTCTGGGCATTCTGATTCCTGATGGGGGAGGCGCGCGCGTCTGGCCTCTTCAGCCTAAGGCGCGCGCATCCCGCATCAAGGACCAGAATCGCCCACTTCTTCATGTTCTTCATCTTCTTCTTCTGCTATTCTGCACTAATCATTTCTGCAGGGGTTACAATACGCACATAGGACCAGGGCAATCCCCTGAGTCCAAAATCTGACATTCTGACAGGTGTGCCCAGAAGCGCGCGCCTCCTAATAGCATTGCGCCATGCACGCGCGTCTCACATCAACACTCAGAGGCGCACGCTTCTGGGTTGGTTCCCAGAACAGAAACAGGTTTCAGTGACTGAGCAGAACAGTGGGGTGTGGGCACAGTTGCCTGCATCAGAGCAGAATTGAACCCTCAGACTGTTTTAATTTTGTGTTTTATTTACCGGTCACACGGGTGATTCGGGAGTTGTAATTTATGTGCTTATGTGTTTTGTTTGTTTTTCTTTCTTTTCAAAAAAAAAAAAAATATAAATTTTTTTTTGTCACCTGTTAGACCTCACACTACATGCACATATTCCTATGAACTGCTCACTATCGAGTCGCACAAGTCCAACCCCAAACCCGTCGAGGCCCGTCCTAGAAAGTTTCAAGCTCCACCAGACCTTGGCTCTTTCGAAGCGGTAAACCTCAGCCCGTGGCGTAGTTCAAGACTACATGTCGGGGGTGACCTTTGAGCCTCATATTCAAGCCGAGCACAAACCACACAATTCTAGTTAGGGTCTAACACTCCGTGACTCAAGTCGGTTTCCATGTACCGAGATTTCCCTAAACTAATGTCTTCAAATCATACATGCCAACTTGTTGAAACGGACGCAATAAAAATCCGTCCCCAAAAGTGGTTATTTTGGACGAAAATAAATTCCGTCCCCGCATGTATGCTTTACTACATTAATTTAGTTTAATCCCGATACATGTAGGATTCACAAGCGCGATGGAATCCGATGAGTATATGGGACCGCGAGATGGTCTATATACTAGTGTGACGATTCCATTATTTTCTTAGAAACCCCAAAAGGGATCCATTCCCTCCGACTTATAAAAAAAAAAAAAAGGAGTCTTTTCTTATGTGGTTCGAGTCGTGTGCCCAACTGCGTGTTCTAAGCCTCTTCATGGACCGCAAGAGTTACTCAAGACTGACAAGGGCCTCTTCTGCAATATAGGTTCAATTGGTACTTACAGAGTCTACCGGGATTCGGCAAATCGGTTAGTCCGTGAAGAGATCACTCCAACAGCTCCTACATCAACCATGACCGGCAGCAGCAACACCATGTCTCTCGAACAGCTCTCAACTATGGTCCAACTCCTCCAAGAGCAAGTCTCCACCCTTAATAAGGAGGCACAAAGCAAAGACGACATTTGGCAATCCCACCTCGACAGCCAAAGGGAGGCCCACGAGGCCGAGATGGAGCTAATGAAAGAAAAGCTCACTAACCTTGCCAAGGGGAAGAACAAGAACAATGATGATGAATCCGAATGGACCGAGGGTTTGTTAAAAAGTCCTTATGTCAACACCCGCACCAAGAAAATGGGAGAGCCGAGTTCTGAGAACAATGAACCCAAAATGGTGGATTCTATCATGGCCTACATCGACCAAAAATTCAACGGGCTCAACATGGGGAAAGGCTCCGACACAAGCCTTTATCAATCATCCATCCTCATGAGTACTATGGCCGCTCTTCCCGATAAGTTCAAGATGCCCGACATAAGCAAATTCAAGGGCAACTCTTGTCATATGGCTCACATTGAGACTTATATTTGGGCAATGGTTCCGAAGAAGGTCTCCCCCAAGGTGATGGCTCAATGCTTTCCTCTCACTCTCGAGGGGGCGGCAAAAGATTGGTATGCTACTCTCCCGCTCACTGTCCGTCTTGATTAGGACTCCGCCATGCTTGCCTTCAAGAACCAATACCAAGGCAACACCACTCACCGGCCCACAAGGAAAGAGCTAGAGAACACTACTCAAAGAGACAACGAGTCCTTCATCGACTTCACAAGGAGATGGAATGACAAACTCTCTGAAATTGTTGAGAGGCCGAACACAAAAGAGCAAATGGACATCTTTCTCAAGTGTCTCAAGATTGATCTCCGCACCCACCTAAGTGGGGCTTGCTACTCCGACTTCTCCCAAATATATGAGGCGGGGGTACGCATGGATGACTTGCTCAAGGAGATCAAGAAGACCACTCCTACTTACCGATACAAGGCCGCTTCCAACTCCACAAAAGAGGCCTCGGTCAACGCCGTCACTATTGACAAGGGGAATTACAAAAAGGTTCCTCCGCCCCAAGGGAAGAAGTCTCGAAATGACCGTGTCTACACGCCTCTCCAAGGCATGACTCAAACCGAAGTGTTCGAGGTCCTCAAAGCGAAGGGTCAAGTCACACCCGTGCAAGGGTACCAACCCAAGACGGTCCACCCCAATCATGCTCACCACAAATATTGTGGCTACCACCAATATAATGGCCACACCACCGAGGATTGCTTCGTTCTCCGCAATGTCATTCAAGATCTCATAGATAAGAAAGAATTTGTAGTGACTAATGACGAACATGTCAATGTAATAGAGATAGGAGAACTCGAGGGGACCACCCATTCAATCCCAATTGTGAATGGGGGCCACAATGTTATGAATAAACTTGACAATTCTTGTTATGTAGTGACTTACGATGAGGTAATGAGGGAAGTACTAGAGAATAGGAAAAAGAAGCAAGATGGGAACGTCAACATGCTAACTCGATCCGGTCGAGTCATAGCAAGCAACCCTTCCACTTCCGCACCAAGATCCTCTTCTCAAAGGCCACAAGCTCGCGACACTCCCGAAGACCCTCTAATTGTCCAACTCAAGAAAACTCAAGCCAACATCTCTATTTGGGACCTCATTGCATCCTCAAAGAAACACCGAGATCTTGTCATCCTCAATCTCGATGATACATCAGTTTCTCCTGATACTACTCCCGAGGACCTCACGGCAATGATTGGTCACATTCATTTTGGCAACGTCATCACCTTTGCCGATATGGACCTTCCACCATTTGGTTCCGACCACAACGAAGCTATTTACCTCAAGATACGAGCGAGGGGGAGGCCCGTCTCAAGAGTCTTAGTGGACGGTGGTTCCGCACTCAATCTCATGCCTGGCAGAATCATGGGCATACTGGGGCTCAAGGATTCCGATTTGAAGCCTTCTACTCAAGTAATCCGAGGTTATGACAGCACCGCCCGTACAGTCATGGGTATGATCGAAATAGAGATTGAGTTTGGGAGCATGGTCATGCCCGTTCCATTCCAAGTGCTTGATATCCCGGCCTCGTTCAACTT
Organism: Campanula takesimana; assembly: GCA_026119855.1. Taxonomy (NCBI): domain Eukaryota; kingdom Viridiplantae; phylum Streptophyta; class Magnoliopsida; order Asterales; family Campanulaceae; genus Campanula; species Campanula takesimana. The sequence continues at coordinate 846,997 of JAOWBW010000245.1, read as the reverse complement.
ACTTTTGGGTCGACCATGGATTCACAGTGCTAATGCCGTACCGTCAACTCTCCACCAATGTGTCAAGATCCGAAATGGTGATGAAATAGTGACCGTCATGGCCGAAAACGTCACTATCCACAGAAAAGGTGAGCCTGTCCACCAAGTTCAGCACGGTCTACCAGACTCCACTCTCTCCGGCGTCTCAATCAACGCCATTGACAAAGTAGGGGGAAACGGATCATGGACCCCCAGCAATCACAAAGTCCTCCGCATAATGAGGAATATGGACTACTTCCCTGGTTTAGGCCTAGGGAAATATCAACAAGGGATCCTACATCCTGTGCAAGTCCCATTCGTCAAAGACACCTTCGGTTTGGGGTACGAGCCTTCCAAAGAAGACTTGAAACAAGAGCAAGTGATCAAGAACGAAAAGGCCCGAGCTCGTAAAGAAGGCCGTCGTTACGAGGTCCCTAATCTAAATCCTTACCGCAAGACTTTGAATGGCTATTTTGTCCGCCAAGGGGAAGACGTTCCATACATGATCTTTCCCGAGCCATGGGTTAACAATAAGGGTGTCAAAAAGCCCGGTCTCGAAATTTTCTCCGATTGTGAGATCCAAAATCCGAAAGGGAATCAACTCCCATGTCGCCCCGTGAATGGTGGGGAAGGAAGGTGACTATAGAATCCGAGACAGAAATCACCGTGGGGGAAGAACTAACAGATTTAGCCTCCATGTTCGAAGAGCTTGCCATAATGAATGAATGCCAAGTCAACGCCATCCATGACACCGTCATCATGAACGAGACTATCAGTGAGATCCCGCCAAGCTCCGAGCCGATCAACAATTGGTATTCTACGAAAGGGCCCGTGGTATCTGAAGAATTCTTAGTCCAAGAAATGGGTTGCATGCCCCGCACAGCAACAAAGGAAGAGCGGCTCACACTTACATTCGAGTCCGAGAGTTTCTCTAATACCCTCACCCAAGAGGATTTGGAGGCCATAGCCGAGCGTGTGTTTCCTTTCTTTGCTAATGAAAAATTTGATATTTCTGAGTACCCTGAGATTGCAAACATCATAAATGATGAATTAACTAATAATGAACTTAACGAACAAGTTAATAACGATTCAAATTATGATGAAATAGACCACGAAAACACAACATACTTAAATGAACTTGCTCAACAAGTCCGTAGTCGTGGTGAAAATGGTCCAAAGGCTGACGAAGAATTGCATGTTGTTAATATGGGTAACGAAGAAGAACCAAGAGAGACTAAGATCGGAAGCTTCTTCAAGGGGGACGACAGAGACAGACTGACTGCACTACTACGGAAGTTCGTAGATGTGTTCGCATGGTCATACAAAGACATGCCGGGTTTGGACAGAAAGGTAGCGGAGCATAGAATTCCGATCAGAGAAGATGCCAGGCCAGCAAAGCAGAAGCTCAGAAAGATCAAGCCAGAATGGTCTCTGCAAGTCAAGGAAGAGATTGAGAAGCTCCTCAGTGTGGGTTTCATCAAGGTTATCGAGTATCCGACATGGTTAGCCAACATCGTGACAGTCAGAAAGGCAAACGGCAAAGTTCGAGTTTGTGTGGACTTCCGGGATTTGAACAGAGCTGCCCCAAAGGATGATTTTCCACTCCCTAATATCGACATGCTAGTCGACTCCACTGCTGCCTACGAGGTTCGCTCATTCGTGGATGGATTCGCTGGGTACAATCAGATTCTCATGGCCGAGGAAGATCAACATAAGACAGCCTTCACAACACCGTGGGGTACCTTTTGCTACACAGTCATGCCATTTGGGTTAAGAAATGCTAGGGCTTCCTACCAAAGAGCCGTGACAGACTTGTTCCATGATATGATTCACAAAGAAATCGAGGTCTATGTGGACGACATGATCATTCACTCTAAAGGGACCGATGGTCAACATTTAATCGATCTCCGCAAGTTCTTCGAAAGGCTTCGTCAACACAAGATGAGGCTCAACCCTGCAAAATGCACGTTCGGGGTTATCCGAGGCAAAGTCCTTGGTTATATGGTCACTGAAAGGGGAATTGAAGCAGACCCCTCCAAAATCAAGGCAATCATTGACATGCCTCCTCCAAAGATGCAGAAAGATATCAAGGGTTTCATGGGCAGATTGCAATACATCAGTCGGTTTGTGCACCAACTCACTTCCATGTGCGAGCCAATCTTCAAGCTACTCAAGAAGAATGTGGCTTTAGAATGGACCGACGCGTGCCAAGAAGCCTTCGACCAAGTGAAGCATTACTTGACGTGCCCTCCTGTTCTAGTTCCGCCGCACAAGGAGAAACCTCTTTTGCTCTATCTCACTGTCAATGATGAAGCCCTAGGGGCTATGTTAGCACAAGAGCAACGAGAGTCCACAAAGGAGAACGCCATTATTTTGTCAGTCGCCGATTCCAAGGAGGCGAAAAGAACTACTCTGTCTTAGAGAAGTCATGTGCAGCATTGGTTTGGGTCACTCAAAAGCTCAAACACTATATGGAAGCTTTTCCGATGAAGCTAGTAGCAAAGGTGGACCCGCTCCGCTACATCTTCGAGAAGCCTCTCATGTCAACAAGAATAGCCAAATGGTACTTCATGCTCGCCGGCTATGATATCACTTACGTCACACTAAAATCCGTCAGGGGGAAAGTGTTCAGTGACCAGCTTGCCGAATTCCCGTGTGACGAAGTGAAGGGGGAAGATGTACAGTTCCCCGACGAGCATTTAATTTGTACTGCAAATGAGGAAATTAAGTGGCAACTTTTTTTCGATGGCGCCGCCAATAAACACGGCTTTGGTATAGGAGTATTGCTTGTCGATCCAAAAGACATCTACACTCCCATTGCCATCCGTCTGGAATTCGAAGCTACCAACAACATTGCCGAGTACGAAGCATGCATAGCAGGGCTCGAAGCAGCTCTCGAAAGAAACGTCACAGAACTAGAAGTATTCGGCGACTCTTTGCTCCTTATCAATCAGCAATCGGGTAAATGGCGAACCCAAGACCCGACTCTCCAACAGTATGGTCAGCACCTTGAGGAACTGGTTGAACAATTCCAAGAGATCACTTTCAACTACCTGCCAAGGGATAAAAATCGCTTCGCCGATGCATTGGCCACTATAGCTTCATTAGTCGAAATGCCCAAAGGGAAAATGGTGAAGCCTTTCAAAATTGCCCGAAGGAACAGTCCGGCATATTCCATGAGTATCGAGATCAACGAGGTTCAGACAAACTCTCCGTGGTATTCGGATATCATGAATTTCCTCAAAGATGGCACTTACCCCGAGAATAGCAATAAGAAGTCTCAAGCAGCTCTGCAAAGGCTAGCCTCTTGGTACGTACTAATTGGGGACCGAGTCTATAAAAGGCACCACGATGGGATCAATCTCTTATGCGCCAATGAGGCCGAAGCTCAAGAGATAATGTGTGAAGTGCACGAAGGAGAATGTGGACCCCACATGAATGGGTTTATGCTAGTCAAGAAGATACTTCGCATTGGTTACTATTGGAGCACTATGGAACGAGACTGTATCGAGAAAGTCAAAAGGTGTGCCAAGTGCCAATTCCATGCTAATCTGCAACATGCTCCACCCTCGCAACTTTACAACATGGTCACACCTTGGCCTTTCTCTTGTTGGGGGATAGACATCATCGGTAAAGTTCATCCTGCCGGGAGCAATGGGCAGTCATTCGTCCTAGTGGCAGTCGACTACTTTACGAAGTGGGTCGAAGCACAAGCCTATCGGACCCTCAACGCAAAAAAAGTGGCCGAATTTGTAAAGATTAATATCATGTGCCGATACGGCGTGCCTCATGAAATCATTTCCGACAACGGCTCTCACTTTGAGAAGGAAATGGATGCACTTTTGGTAGAATACAAGATCACCAAGCACAAGTCATCTCCTTACCGTCCCCAAGCAAATGGCGCGGTTGAAGCAGCAAATAAAACCATCGAGACCATCGTCAAGAAAATGGCCTCAACAGGAAGGGATTGGCCCGAGAAGCTACCATTAGCATTGTGGGGCTACCGCACATCAATACGATCCGCAACAGGAGAAACTCCTTATGCATTAGTCTATGGTTCTGAAGCCGTACTCCCTATCGAACTTGAAGTCCCATCTCTACGGGTCCTCCTCGAGAATCAAGTCAACGAGGTCAACTGGATGCGAAGTCGATACGAACAGCTAGCCTTACTTGACGAGAAAAGGTTAAGAGCACTCGAACGCACGAGGGCATATCAGCAAAGGATGGCAAGAGCTTTCAACAAAAGGGTGAAGCCTCGAAACATCAATGTGGGAGATTTGGTCTTAAGACAACATCTCCTAACGCCACGAATCCCCTGGGGAAATGGGGACCCCGATGGATCGGTCCGTACGTGGTCAAGAAGATACTAAGCGGCGGTGCAGTCCGGCTCGTGGATTTGGATGGTGACCAGCTGCCAAAGGAGGTCAACCTCGACAAGCTCAAGAGGTTCTACGCTTAATAAACAAAGACCATAAAAAAATAAAAAAAAATAAAATTGCTCGCTAGGTTGAAAACCCGCAAGGGCGGCCTAGGCAAAAATTAGAGCACGTGCAAAAAAGAAGCCCGCTAGATTGAAAACCCGAGAGGGCGGTCTAGGCAAAAAACAGGGTGCACACAAAAAAAAAAAAAAAAAAAAAATAATAAAAAAATGGTCTTTGTTTGTTTGAACTACGAAGACCTGAGCCTCCCAACTGGAGGAACGTAGGCAACCTTCGGGTGCGGTCTAAAACATATCAAAAATACCCAATTCACTTCAAATAACAAAATGCAATTCTTATTCATTCAATGAATTATTCAAACCATTACAACGGATTTATTGAGCAACAAAAGACATCAAAATATTAAATCCTAAAACAAAGTGGTCTAATTGCAATCTCTTGGGGTACAAAGAAAAATCTAATCTTTCTTAGGTTTGGGAACCCATTGCTTCTTGTTATACCCTTTAGTCTTCTTGGATGGGGACGGAACATTCTTGGGACCGCCAAGACGGGAGAAAACACTAGGACGGGACGGAGCTTCATCAACGGCTTTCCCTTTGCCCTTATCAAGCGGAGCCTTAGCAGGGACAACCATGGGACGCTTCCACACATAGGAGGAATTTCCCTTACCTTTCTTCTTCTTGGGAAAGTGACGGGGTCTATAGTCCCGCACATGAACCACCGGTCTCACGGGGTCAACAACATCGTCATTGGGCCTTCCCAAACGATCAAAAACGCTCGGACGCTTCTCCACCATCGGGACGGACCCCACAGCTGGAACGACATTCACCACTGGAATGGACTTCTCACCCTCGGGGACGGAAACCTTAACTTCAAAGGAGAAAGTCATTGGGGCCATTATAACAAGAATTTTGTGGTTTAAGAGGAGAAAGTGTTTGCAAAAGAATGCTGTGTGACCATTCTGGTCGAAAATGGTTCAAAATTTATAGCTGTTGGAACATTCTGATCAGAAAAAGAAAGGGGCTGTAATTCAGCAGGCCAGAAGCGCACGCCTCCGACCAAGGCTGCACAATGCGCGCGCCTCCCACAAGCAAGGCCCGACACGCGCGCCTTTGACAGCAGTTCAGACAGAAACAACCCTTGTCAGTTCAGAACAGAACCCAAGCACTTCAACATATCCAACCTGCAGCAAAGTAGATCCCAGCAACAAAAAGGAGTTCAAGCATCAACAACAAGCATCCTTTGGGCACACATTTGTTTGTAAAGAGTCGACATCTAAGATCGAGTCGCTAATAGAACATAAAATGAGTAGTAAGATAACTAGGATTGTAAATACATGTTAAATGTTATTACAGGCAAAAATAAAAATGTTTTCAATCCCTCATCCTCTCAGCCGCAACAGCTCGGGCACGTCATCACCAACACTGTGCTCACCCCCTGTTACCGCTCTCGGTCTCCTCATCGTCATTATCATCCTCATCCTCATCATCATTATCATTATCCTCAGACTCAGATGTCTCAACCACAACATCAGGACAGGTCCTCTTGGCAGCTCTCCCCGACGAACTAGCGCCACCCCGGCTCTGGCTACCCTCTCAGCTCAGACTTCTACTATGGCTACCTCCGTGGCTCAGACTCCTGCTCAACGACTGCCTCGCCGAAGAGACATCCTCATCAATGTCCAGTGCAGCATCCCTGCAGCCTCGTCCCATGCCCCGAGCACCTCGGGCAGCTCCTCTCGCAGCACCAGAGACAGCACCAGCAGCATCTCTAGTCATGGCAGCAATATCCCTGCACAGCTCCAGCACCCTCTCCTCCAGCTGGCGGAGCCTCCGCCTCATTCCTTTGTTCTGCCTACCCAAGTGCCTATAAGCATCTACAGGCACCTGTTGCAACAAAGAATAGGAAAAGGAAATTACATCAATACAAAGGACAGAAAAACAAGACTGGAACTGAGAAATGCAAAGATGGTCAGAAAAACATACCACAGCAGCCTGAGCGGGAGGCTCTCTCTCCGGTGACATATCCTCGGGAACAATCTCCCTCTGCTCCTCAAAGACCCCGAAGTTGGAATAAGTGTAATAAGGAGGAGGCAAAGGAGGATCAAAACAATACCCGGCACTGATAGTATAAAACCGAGCGGAGGTCGAAGGAGCAGCCTGTGATCTCCTCGGATCAGCAAACATAAAGCCCTGCATCAAGTTGTTCTCCCTGAAGAGGCCATAATCCTGGTCCAAGTGAATATAAGGGATGGCATCAACCCCCACCATATATGCCGTGCGATCAGCCTTTGAAAGTGACCTCCAGTTACGAGGGCAGAAAGGAGGAACGTCTGGAACTGCAGGACGAGGGGGGGTGTAAAAGTCTGTCACCTGGGTACCATGCTGCCAGAACACTCTGTCCCCCAAATACAGAGCCATGCACTCACCCGAACTCATCAAAAGCCGAGAACGGGTAGGAATAAGAGTGTGCTCAAACCAGTGCTAAACTGATCTCCACGAATACAAAGAGAAGGCAACAGACTCAGTCCTCAAGGTGTCCAAGTGCCGTCGGGCCGAAGTAAGACTAATGGGGTTCGTGCCAGTCTTCACATTCCTCTCCTTATACGCCCACCGTGCGCAGTCCGGATACTGGGGCTGGCCTTCCTTGGCAATCTTGAAATCCCTCAGATTCAGGATAGCAAAAGCCCAAAGCTGTAGACAAGAGGCAGAAACAAAGTTAATGACAGTCAACGAAAAAGGCAGTTATAACCAAGGCAAGGAGAATATAAAAGGGACAGTAAGGGGTATAGCTCCCACAGCAAGCTGAAGCCCGTAACCGAGCTAGTGGTCGAGCGGCTGGTCAAATCCATGCCGTGGTAACAAGCAGCTAAGCCCGCTGCGCCCCAGTTATACTGGCCAATCTGGTCCAAATCCACTAACAAGTCAAGCAGAGCCAAAGAGGCCGAAGATCCCCCGTTGGCAAACAGAGTATGGGATAACAAGTACCAAATAAAGCAACGAGCCACGGCATCGACCCGATCAGCAGTAATACCTCGAGCCTCTGCCATCAAGATGCTGAAATAAGCCCGGATTCGCCCCCATGTCACTCGAGAATTCTTAACCTCGAACCGGCAGTCAACCAAGGCCAGTAACTCGTCCGGAGTCCGAGCAGCCCCTCTCAAACCAAAAGGGACAGGCACCCCCATGAACGGTAAGCCCGTCAAAGCTGTGAAATCGGTAGGCGTCATAGTCACCTCGCCCATGGGTAAGTGGAAGGTATGGGTGGTGTCCCACCATCTTTCCCTCAACGCCTGGACCACATCGGGGTCATTCTTCAAAGCTGGGAGGCTAGTGACAAAAAGACCAAAATGAGTCCCTGTGACTCGGGCCCGAACATTCTCAGGCAACCTCTTCCATATAGAGATGGGCCCATGAGCCCCACCGCGAATCTCTGTCAGACGGGTCCACTCCTGAAAGGAAAGAAGGAACATCAAAAATTTCATCAGCATGACTGCTAAAAAACGGGTGAACTCAACACAGAGATTTCAATGGCAGAACAATATATAAGCAAGTATGTGAACATGAAAATGGGCGCCCCAACATGTTTCTTACAACAAATCAGCAACAACAAACAACATGCAAAGAATGATCAATAAAGCTGCTACAACAATATTTTGGGTAAAGAAAACAGAACTTCATGAAACCCGAAATCAACAAGAAAGGTGAGGCATTCTTACCAAACCCGAAGCACGAAGTGAGAAATGTGGGTATGAGGCCGGAAAGTAAGAAAGCTCGGGTCCATAGCTTCAACCCCAATTTCGGGCTCCTCGCCCTGTGGCATCTCGAACGGAGGTGATTGCTGACGATCCGACATCGTTTCTGTGGCGGAATTGATCCTAGAGCAGCAAAAAAGTGTTTTGGGGTAATTTCTCTACGAAAATTGGGCTTAGAATTTGGAGGGTTCTTCAAATTTTTGAAAACTGGCCGAAAATAGCGAACAACCTGTTTAAATATGCTGAACTTATGCGCCAGGCGCGTTCCCCCCGACATACTCATCCGAGGCGCGCGTGTCCCATAACGAGGCCCGGACGCGCGCTCTTCCCATCATCATGCAGTTTCAGAAGCAGTCTCCCATGCAAGAATCCATGCACGGCATCAATGTTTCCCCACGGATTCCAAACTCCCTAAGTTCTGCCATGGGTGACATACCCCCCTCAAGGGTCAATCTCAATATTTCATCCCCAGCAGGAAAATTTTCTGGTCGCGGTCAACTGTACCCGCACCCCATAATTCAAAAAGTCAGGAGTAACTCCAAGTGGCACGAGACTTCAAAGCAATGCCTCATCAACAGATTTCACTAACGGATTCGTCTTCAAAGGTTCACTAACAGCCTCATCAACGGATTTCACTAACGGATTCGTCCTCAAAGGTTCACTAACGGCCTCTCCGAAGGTTCACTAACGGCCTCCTCAAAGGTTCACTAACGGCCTCTTCAAAGGTTCACTAACGGCCTCATCAACGGATTTCACTAACGGATTCGTCCTCAAAGGTTCACTAACGGCCTCTCCGAAGGTTCACTAACGGCCTCCTCAAAGGTTCACTAATGGCCTCTTTAAAGGTTCACTAACGGCCCCATCAACGGATTTCACTAACGGATTCGTCCTCAAAGGTTCACTAATGGCCTCTCCGAAGGTTCACTAACGGCCTCCTAAAAGGTTCACTAACGGCCTCATCAACGGATTTCACTAACAGATTCGTCCTCAAAGGTTCACTAACGGCCTCTTCAAAGGTTCACCAACGGCCTCATCAACGAATTTCACTAACGGATTCGTCCTCAAAGGTTCACCAACGGCCTCCTCAAGGGTTCACCAACGGCCTCCTCAAGGGTTCACTAACGGCCTCCTCAAAGGTTCACTAACGGCCTCATTCAACATATTCAGCCGGTAGGTTCACCTAATGGATCATGCCACCCCTTCTATCAACAAAAGCCGCTCACACAGGGAGCGCACCACTATCTCTCGCAATTTCAAATTCCTGCTTTCATCGAGTCTTTGCTTTTTCTTGGTGATTTCCTCGGCGGGTGTTTTTAACTTTCGTCGACGCGTTTTGCTTTGCAATCCATGTCGCCGAGGGGCTCTGTAGACACCCCGCCTTGGACCGCTCATCCCGATTGCACATTTGATTTTGTGTTTCTACCCATTTTAAGTGTTTCTCGTTAGTTTCTGTCACTTCCGTTAAGTTCCTGACTGACTTCGTTAAGTCCAGGGACTAAACTGAATGACAGGGCTGACTTTCTAGTCCATTCTATCAAAATTGCCATCTCTGAGTCGCGCGCCTCCGACAGGAGGAGCCAGGCGCGCGCGCCTCCCGCCCCCAAAGCAGGAAGCGCGCGCCTCTGGGCGTCAGTTACAGATTTCTGGCCAGGATTCTCTCCCTTGCTCAATTTACAGGATTTTGCCCAGGAAGGATTTCTTGGTGACTGAGTTTTGGCACCAAAAACACCCCTCTTTCACCTATAAAAAGCTCCCTTTACCTCCATTTTCAAGGACCGAAAATTGAACTTACAAAAACTATACCAAAATCACTTTCTAAAGGTTCTCCAAGGATCTCATCAAGCAATATTTGAAGGTCTTCAAATTGTAGGTAAAAGTCCATCTTTTCCTTTCTTTTCTACTTCATCTCCTCTCTCTCTTTTACTCTAATCAAATGTGCAATCACCCATAATTATTTCCTTTAGTTTTGACAACGCTTGTATTACCTTTCTTTTGGCTATTGGCCCTTTTCCATCATAACCATGAGCATTGGAGAACCTTTCTCCACATTCTTTATCTCCGCAGTTTTAAGCATATCATGCGACTCGGAGAGATTCTTTATTCATTACATATATGTTATAGTTCATCACAAAGTGATTTGTGATTATAACTCTTTAGCAGTGAATTAAGAATAAGATCCATGGCTAGCTCCAATTCAATTGGACTGCTAAGTTTCTCAAGATGCTCTACGTAGCCTTTTATCTTAAGCATGTGTGGTTCCACTTGTTGCCTTTTACTCCTTTTGCAAGAAGTGAATGCAACAATGGTTTAATACTCTCTTGCTTAGATTGCTCTTTGAAACATGTAACTCAACTCCACGCTTATCTAATAAGCTTCCACAAGTTCCAAACTTTGTTGGAGTTTTGAGCGCATAATCGCGAGCATGAGTCAACTCACATTCCCAGAATCATACTCATGATTCTTGTGATTGTCTATTCTGGCATTGGGTTCTTTAGGAATAGGCCCATCAAGAATTTACAACCCATCTTCTTGCCTTAGAACGATTCTTAGGCTCAGGATCCAATCCATGAAGTTTGTACCATTCTCTTGAAGCTTATCCTTATCAAGGATTGATCGCAACGATTTTAAGTTGTCATTATCTACAACTTATGCAAAATTTCCAAAATTTTACAAGTACCAATCTCATTAAAGAGATAAATAATGTATTTTCCAAAAATACTCCCACTAAATTATACAACCTTCTTTATACATCCAATGTATAGTATAATTTAAATGGGTTAAGATCCCGCTTTAATTTAATTTTAAGTACGCTTTGGCGCACCGCTCAAAATCAAATTAATTAGGTAGACAACTCTTGTCAATCATATCTCATATGACTCTCAGTTCTTTTCATGAGATTCTTTAAGAAATCCAATTTCAAAAAGCATGTTAAATCTCATATTTGCCTTAAGCCCAAAACTGTTTTGACGCTTAATTAAGTCCAACCATTTTAAACGCATAGGAAACTCTTATTCACTCATCTTGCTCATACATGAATAAAATCAATGCACCTCACTTTGGCGAGCCCACATGAAAATACCTGTGTACTTACAAGTGTTTTAATCATGGCATGGCAAAAAGGACTTAAAACTTTCTTGAAGGTTCATCACCATATAGCATACAACACATTTATGAGCACACAAGATAAACATGTTACGCATCAAGTTTAGCCACTAAATTAATAATCATTAATTTAAGCATAATATTTATGTGTCATTAGTTTCTCTATGATTATGAGGATGAGACTATTTGAACTTTGGTTATCATCTCCAAATCAAGACAACAAGAAGTGCGGCCGAACTAAGCCATTGGCAACCACAATTCCGCACTAATTCAAGAAACCAAGAAAGTAGTCCATGTGGCCGAAACTAAGCAATAGATGGTCTCGATGAACGTATGCCAATTGCATCCACAATTTCCACATGGATCTCCAATCATTGAATCAAGAACTTTGTTTCTCAATTTTAGCAATTATGATTCTAACTTCGTTTTATCTTTGAAACTTTGATTGCAATCAAGTTTGGGAAACACAATCTCGATGAACATAGATTAGCCATCCAAACCTTGAATCAATCTCAGAATCAAACGACTAAAACAAATAGGAATTCAAACCAACTAAATCCACCCCGCGACCCAAAAAGAACCCCAGCCCAGACCAGAAGGTCCGGCCGGGTCCTTACTTTGGTCCGGTCAGACCTACCTCAAAATTCCAGCCTCTGACCTTCACTGTGCGGCCTCCCAAGAAAGACTGTGCGGTCGCCCAAACATGTGTGGCCGCCCACGTTTTTCTGTGCGGTCGCACAGTAGTATCAGAATGATTTTCAGAGTTCGAAAATTTGTCTCAAAATTGTTTTCCCCGATTATTAAAACTTTGATCCAATCAAAAATTAATAATCAAACAATTCAGAATCCAACATAATTTTTAGTGCGATTCAATAGTGCGATTAAAGTTGTAAAACAATAAACCACATAGAATCATATAACACATAAACATCATATAATCCAATATTCATATCAAGCTAGGCATACAAACAATTTATATACACACAACATGATCTAAGTATTGAAATAATCAACATGAACGGGGCTCTGATACCACTGCTGGGTTTCGGAGTAACATGCGCAGCGGAATTAAGCATTTAAAATTTTATGAAACCCAAAGCCATAGATCTGTTCATATGATTAGATCAAATACAACAATATGAATACTAGAATACTAACCATTGATGCCTTTGATTTTACAACCTTGAATTCGATGGAGGCTTGAAACCTTGATCACGAACATAGTAAGAATCACGAATTTGAAGATGATAAGTTTCACCCTCTAGCGGTATCCACACCACGAACGAATATCAAGAACACTTGATCTTGGTTGCTAGACCAAAATTGTGAAACACGTTTTCACAATTAATATGAACTATATGGAATTTTATTTGTGTATTATTTTGTTCTTCAATCTAGGATGTCTTAGAACAAACTAAAACTCTCTCAAACTTTTTGGAGACTTGCACAAAATTTTGGAACAAGTTCTGGCCGAATTTTGGTGTTTATATACAAGTAAGACCTATTCCAAATAGGAAACTTGTGTTTAAACCCGTCCAAAATTCTTTTCCAAATCAAATTAGGAAATCTGTCCCGACATGCTTGTGCGGCCGCCCAAAACTAGCTGTGCGGTCGCCCAAAACTGTGCGGCCGCCTAGCCCAGTTTGTGCGGTCGCACAACATGGTTCAGAAGGCCATATTTTCCATTTTAGTCCTTTTTTAAGATTCGTTCTCTAGTGTGTGACCCTCTAGTATTATACTAAGTTGGCAATGGGTTCAAACATGAAACCATAAGATATGATTAGGTTCTAGCAAACCGTCATACCTACCCAAATAGTATAACTAGATACAAGTTCGCATTCCTTTAGAATAAGTCAACTTGTTTTGTTCAATACTTTTCTCGATCCCGAATATGTTGATAATCCAAACGACACTGATCCAATCAATCCATTTGAGTTTGGCCAAACATTTCATCAACATCATTCCTTCGAGGGCCCCAAGATTGACATCTCTTCGAAGAGGGACAAATCCATTTAGCTTATTATTCTTCCCTACGTGAATCCGATTATGCCAATCATTCCCTTTATAACTACCTGGTTAAAGGTAGCGTTTGAATATGTCAAACATAATCTTCATCAAGTGGAAGACTATAATAACTTCATGTCTAAGGATTCAAATGACATAACTAATATGAGATTTATATATGACATTGACCATGACATAGATCTCATACCGCGGGTCATGTCCAGTATCTTGTTCCAAACAAGTACCCATAAATCTAACACGATCATCCCATGATCATTTAGCCTTTATACTAGTGCTTAACAAGATCTAGGGACGAAGATTATTATAAGCAAACATGAGCATTAATAATAACCTAAATATCTCTTCATTAATATGAATATAATGATAACACATACAACGTTTAACAAACGTGCCTAGGGCACCAACACCAATAGTCCGTAGATCGATGTTGATGTAGTTGCGGTGATCCGCCATGGGTGAGCCCATACAAGGAGGTGGTCCGTAGACCGATGCTGATGTAGTTGCGGTGGTCCGCCATGGGTGAGCGCATGCAAGGAGGTGGTCCGTAGACCGATGCTAACGTAGTTGCGGTGATCCGCCATGGGAAAGCCTATGCAAGGAAGTGGTCCTTAGACCGATGCTGACGTAGTTGCGGTGATCCACCATGGGAAAGCCCATGCAAGGAGGTGGTCCGTAGACCGATGTTGACGTAGTTGCGGTGATCCGCCATGGGAAAGCCCATACAAGGAAGTGGTCCGTAGATCGATACTGACGTAGTTGCGGTGATCCGCCATGGGAAAGCCCATGCAAGGAGGTGGTCCGTAGACCGATGTAGATGTAGTTGCGGTGGTATCGGATGCTAAGAGGCTCACTCACTTGTTATGTGTGTGCTTTGCAGATATATGTGTTTGTGTGTGAAAATGCGTGAAATGTGAAATTGTGGTTGTGGTGTGTTGTGATTTGAAAAGCAGAGATTGGTTGAGAGAGAGATTTTGCAAGAATGGAGAAATTTCTTTTGAGTGCTGTGTGATTTTGAGGAAAGTTTCGGATGTATTCATACCTTCACTTACCATGGCCGCTTGATGGATTTCTGATGTTGCGGAGGATGTTTTTACAGAGAATGTTGGTGAGATGGCATTTCTGGATGATGGGTTGGTCGCGCCAAAAGGTTGCCTACGTATCCCTTGAAGAGAATCAGACCAGCGTATTTCAAGGATGATGGAGAACGCTGGGGAAGAATCTAGGAGCAAAGCAAAATGAAGCACATAGTTTTACGCAAGTAAGAAAAAGAAAAAGAAAAAGAAAAATCTCTTTGTCATTTTTTTTTAGTTCGTGGGTGAACCATTTTAACCATTGTGTGTTCGTAAAGCCAACCCAAGATCAAATCATGTTCGGTCGAAGTCCGGATTGCCTCACTTGAATTCTGTTATCGCTGTTGTGCCCAACGAAGATTGATGTCTAGCCCCAAGAGATTTGTTGATTATGGGGATTCAAAAGACTTTCGATGCCGAGATACCAAAGGGGTTGTTGTAAAGCCCCTAGAACGCCTTTGATGCCAAACCTTAAGTGACTCGTGAAGCCCCAAGATAAATCAGTCCTTGGCCCATTCAAATAAATTACCCTTTGTTGTTGACGTGAGCAAGCCCCAAGAGAAGATTATTAACACCAAGCTTCGAGAGATTGCCAATCCCCAAATGTCATGTACTTGTTGTTTGTGAGCTTCAAGATGGTGGAATGTGAAGACCTTTCGATGTAAAGCCCCAAATTATCTTGGAATTGGCTTGGCATTGAGAGCGGATGCACCGTCGGGTAGAATTCTTGATAGAGATCTCCTTCTTTCTCTTACTGGGGATATGAATAGCCTCATTATGGTCGGTACCCAAATGGCGGAAAGCTTATGTCAAAAGATGCAGTAATGTCTTGTCGAGGTCGTGGATGATAAGGTCTTGGTGTGATAAGGTCCCAAATAGGTATGCTTGCTTGAGTCTTCTTGTGTTAAACTAATAACGGATCTTCGGATACAACTCGTGCGGATGCAACTTGTGCTTTTGATCTCAGAGAAGGGGGTGCTGAATTGCAGAAACATTGTGATTGACCACGACATTTCCCGCTATAACCCTGTTTTGATAGAGTTTAGCATATTGAATATTTTTCCTTTTTTCTATGACTTTCTTCATAACCTCGTCGTAAGTCAAAACATAAGAATCATCAAATTCATTCATAAAATCGGAGCCCTCCTTTCAAACCAGAAGACCTTTGACGTGAAGTACTAAGAGACCCTTGAAGCTTGATCGCTTTCATGAAGCCATAAGACTACTCCCAAATTGCATTGCTCGGGTATCATCCCCCCAAAAGATTACCAATTACGAAGCCCCAATATTTCCCTTTGCTCGGATTAATGTAATGCCGTAGCCTAAAAGATTGTAGATTGCGAAGCCCCTTGAGACCTTCGGTGCCAAAATAATTGAGGAAGCTTCCAATGTTGCATATGACTTTGCTAGGGCCATTGTTGGGAGGTGAAGTGAATTGCTTCTTGCCAAGGAGACTTTCAAACTTGAGTGTAGCCCCTAGAGTGCCACCATTGATTATAAGTAGAGAAAGAAAGGCCTATCATTGATTGGGGGAATATGAACGAGCACACATGACAAGAAGGCTTCTCGGCATTCCCTTTGAGATACTTTGAGGATAGTCTCACACATCTTTCTTGTGCGTAGCCCCTAGGGCTCATTAACTGTCAAATGAAGTAAAAGAAGCTCTCGTTCTTGAGTCACATAGCCCCTAGGGCGTCATTATTTGTCGAGCAAGAGACTCGTCCTCGTGTGGGGGGGAACAAACATAAGAGGATATGGCAAGAGCTACTCCATTTCTCGGGAAGCCTTTTGACATACTGTAGAGGCACATTCTTGGAGAAGCTTGAAAACTAAGTCACATGTTGTTGTTGGATATTATGCCCTAGGCCCTTGAGAAAGGTCTATGTGTTATATCATAGCTTCATTGTTATAGAGATAACAAACCTGATTATTATATCTTTTGCATGTTTATTTTAATAATCATTGTCCCTAGCACATGTGAAGGGCTAGCATGAGTTTAATGGATAATCATATGATGATTATAGCGCATAGGATGCGGACTAAACTTGTGGGTACATGTTGGAGAACAAGTACTGGATAGACCCGTTATGAGATTTATGTCATGGTCAAATGTCATAATTAAATCTCATAAAAGTTATATCATTTATCCTTAGACCTGAGATTATCATAGTCTTCCACATGATGAACATTATGTTTGATGTACTCAAACGCTACCCCTAACCGGGTGGTTATAAAGGCTACGATTGGCATAATCGGATTCCTGTAGGGAAGAATGATAAGTCAAGATGGGATTTGTCCCTCTCTCAAGAGAGATATCTGCTTGGCCACTTGATGAGTGAGATTGATAATAGTGTACGGCCCTACCCAAATGAATTGAAGCGTTCAATGTTATTTGCTCATATCAATTTACTCGAGATCGAGAAAGCATTGGACAACATAAGTTGACGTGGACCATGACTTATGTCCAATATGATATCGTGTGACAAAGGGATTGTGATATTTTCTATAAGGTTACTTTGGTCTTTCAAAGTTATACTAATTGGGTAGTCATAATGGCTTGCTAGAGTCCGCTTATGACTTACGGGTTCTGACTCGTCCGGACTCGTTGCCAACTTAGTATAATCCTATTGGGTCACACACAATAGAACGGATTGAATAAGGCACAGAAAACGGGAAAAAACTGGATCCTGCTGGAAGGATCCCTACGGATGGTTTGGGAGCCACCCAACCAATCCGTACGGATGGTTTGTCCAGCCAAAAACAGTTTGTTCAAGACTTCTTGTTTGACAAGGAATCATGAGTCTCAAAAGGAATTAGGTTAATACCCTATTATATATGTGTGCAGTCGGGTTTGAGAATGCTAATGGTTGATTTTAGAAATCATAACATGTTGTTTGAGAAACAATTACACACATATAGAGGGGATTATTAGTTTTGAGATTTAGAATCATCATAACTCAATAATCAATGGAGCAAAATAATTCCTATGAAGAAATCGTTTCTTCATCAAGCCTTGGGTCTAGCAATCCAGATCAAGAAGGTGTTCTTGATATCCGTTTGACGTGTGGATACCGATGGAGGGTGTTTCCTTTAGCACCTTAAAGTCCGTGTTCATGGATTCAATCTTTAAGGGTATATTTCTTTCATCTTGTATTTAATTTAATCAACATGCACGGATCCGGGCTCTTGGGTGTTTGATTTTATCTGTTTATTCTGCTGCACATGATGCATCAAAACCCAACAGTGGTATCAGAGCCCCGTTCATTGTTGATTATTTTAGTATATCATGTTAAAATTGTTTAATTCGATTATATAATATCTACATGATAATAATATGAACATGTGATTTGAGTTTTATATATGAGATATAAAATTTATGAGCATGAATATGGGGATTATGTAATTATTGTATTGATTTGATCCATATGAATAATTTCATGTTTGGGATATCAATAAATAATTGGATTATGTGTATTGATAATTTGGATCTAATTTGTGTATGTAATAAATTGTTTATTCACGGTATTGATTAGATCTAATTAAATTCGTAATCTGTAAATTCATGTTTCTGTAATCTGATTATGTATAAACATGATATTGGATTTGGTCGAATTTCTGAAATTCTGAAAAAACTGGAAATCTGGGATCCTACCAATGGATCCGTACGGATGGTTTGGATGATGCCAAACTGATCCGTACGGATAGTTTGGAAATTCTCAGATTTGATTTTGTTTTCTGGTGTTCAGATTATTCTGTAAATTATTTACAGAATTCGAATATGGAAACTGGAAACTGCTTTCAGACGGCTGGTTTTCAAAACCGTGTTTCCTGAAACAGTTTTCGGTCGAAGAATTCAAAAGGAATTGCAGAAATCAGAGTTCTAAAGAGTTTAGAACTGCTGTAATCTGTGAGATTAAAAGACAATGAAAGATCTTGAAACAAGTATCCAATCTATACGGGAATGTGGATGCCTTTTGGCTTAGTTTCGACCGTATAGAGATGTTGCTTTGTTTCTTGATCTTAGCACGGAAATGTGGATGCTTTTTGGCTTAGTTTCGGCCGTGCGGTTTGTGCTTTCAATTTCAAGATGCTCTGCGGATACAGTTTCAGAATTCTGAAGAGTTCAGAGTTTATGTGACCTGTATGAAAGAGCTGTACGGATAAATCTGGATGCTTCCAGAAACATCCATACGGATGGTTTGGGCATTACTGATTCTGATCTGTTTCAGACGGCAGGTTTTGGAAACCGTGTTTCCTGAAACAGATTTAAGTTCAGAAGTCCAAGCTGTTAATGAGATCAGAATCTTAAAGGAGTTTAAGATTGGCGTAATCTTAAAGTTTCAGAATTTATCCCTATACAAAGTGCAAATAGTTTGCAGAGAAGGAAACTATATTTTGATTAATTCATTGCATGGACCAATGGCAGGCTTACGCCTTGTTTCTGGGAATGCGAATGAAACATCCAATCTGTAAATCGTTTACAGATAATTTAATTTCCGTCCCCACAATGTTGCTTCATAATTAAATCACAAGATTTTGCTTCTGTTAATTAATTTGATTAGTTAACCTTGATTATGCAAATAATATATTATATTATGATATAATTAAATATATGATGCATATCTCTAAGCAAATAAACCTTCTTAAAACTTAAGTCATGTGCCAATCCATCATTAAAACACTTGTGAGTACACCGGGTATTTTTATGTGGGCTCTGCCAAAGCGAGGTGCATTAATTCTATCAGTGTATGAGCAAGATGAGGAATGAGAGTTTCCTATACGTTTAACGTGGTTTGACTTAATTAGGATATCAAAAGACAAAGTTTTGGGCCTAAGACACAAGATGAGATTAAAACATGTCTGACATAAGATGTCTAACAAATCTCATAAAGGATCTAAGAATCATATATGATATGATTGACAAAGAGTTGTCTACCTAATTAATTTAATTTTGAGCAGTATCGCCAAAGCGGACTTGAAATTAAATTAAAGTTGGATCTTAGCGTACTTAAATTATATTATACAATTGTTGTATTTGAAGGTGTATAATTTAGTGGGAGTATTTATGAAATACATTATATGTCTCTAAATGATAATGGTATGAAATATATGTGTATATTTATTTTCATATTTTGTAGAATGTCTTAAACTATAATCATGTATAATCACTGCAATAGACCCCACTTTAAGAAGAATAAGATTAACTTCCATGACCTAGTCATGAGCTTAAGAATTGTTCTAAAGCAAGATCGGAAGTTATGAATTCTTAATAAATCCTATTCCTAAGAAACCTTATGCATTAAGGGTGGACAAAGACATTTATTAGAAACATGTGGATGATTCTATAGATGTCAACTGTCCTACGACTTGCTGTCATATGATCGGAACTTTAGAAGTATCTGAAACATATGAATGCTTATGCGATAAGCAATTATATAGGAAGCGTTCCTACAAGCAAGAAAGGCAAATAAAGTTTGAAATTGATTAATAACCTAACATTCATGTGATGAATGAAAGGTATATTAATAAGTTCTCATGTTTTGAACATGAAGAGACATATTAATTACCTTAGTTGGCTTGATAATCAAGTTAGTTTGGAACTAACAACGGATTTGGTATTAATTCATAAGCGACATTCGATGTTTAAAGTGATATGTCTTAATATCAAATGGAAATATTCTCAAACTCTAAAGGTTAATAAGGACAAGGATTTAAGATAAAGGCAAGACAAAAGTTATCAAGCCTAAAAAAAATATTTGTGGCTAAACCTAAAATCCAAAGGATATAATTTCTACCATGGTAATAAGATTGACCGTCAGAGAAATTGCAATTTAAATTAAAAGATCAAAAGGAAGGGTAGTAGGACTACCACTTCAAGTATTTATGTTAAAAATTCTACTTAAAAGGGTAGAGATTAACCTATGTGTTAATAATGATGCAATTGTTGCAACATTAATCATAGGAACTTGCGACGTGTCTTTACCTAGTAGGTTCATATTTGTTTTGAACAAATGTTGAGATGTTCCTACTTTAAGTATAAATATTATTTTGGTTTCTTCATTAGAAGATTATGGACATTTCTTATTTCGAATAAGAAAGTGTTCCATTAAATATGATTTTCCTTATTGTATTGCTAATCATATAATGGGACTTAATATCCTTATCTTGGAAGAACAAAATAATGAGCATAACGTAAATAATGGAAATCTGAATATAAGGATGTAATCGTTACATTCTTAAAAAGCATTAATGTCTATATCAAATGATAAGAAACACATATCTAAAATTCCATGGGACGGACTTTTAAATTCATATGATTTCGAATCATGTGATAGATGTGAATCTTAGAAATTGATCAAGACATCTTTTACTAATAGTAGTAAGAGGAAGTACTCTTTTGAACTTATACATTTTGATGTATGTAGTTTATTAAAGTAACAATGCTAGAAAGGATTTCAACACGTCATGGCAAAAGTATTGATGTACTCTGATTAGATCAAAGTAATGAATCTTTGAGCCTTGGACTCGATGAGAATTCTGCAGAAAGTCTGCAATTTAAGAAAAACAGAATTTGGAAACATCAGCCGTACGTATGATGTTCCAGAAGTTTACAGATTGTCTGTAAAATACAGTTTTTCATCTCATAATAAGTCAAACTGATCTTTAATTATCCTTCTGGATTATGTGCTGGAAACAGCTGCGCTTACACTAAATTGAGATTCGTCTAAGGAGGTTCGTTATACCATATAAGATATGGAATGAAAGAAAACTTGGTTTGTCTTTCATAAACATTTGTGATGTGATACTTTTGAGAAAAGTTTTGTCTTGGACAAAATCACACCTAAATCTAATAAATGTATTTTATGGGATATCTTAATGATATTAATCTTACACCCTTTAGAGTAAAAAATTGTTTGTTACTCTAAATAGTACTTTCTAGATAAATCGTTTATCTCTAAAGAACTAGTGGGAGTAAAATGTATCTTGAAGAGTTCGAGACCCAAAAATGACATGGAACCTAAGATGGATGTTGAACAAATATTGACAAGGAATTGTGGAAATTCGTTCAAGTAGACACAAGAAATTTGCATAACTGATAGGATACTATCTATAACAAGAAATATTGATTTCTCGTAATAGAAAGTAATTAAGAAAATATCATTGCTAATGATTGACCTATTACCTATCAAGATGCAAAGTCCGCTCTGAAGTTAGATTAATGACTTGGAGTCATAAAATCTAAAAGTGTATATTGATAAAGTACGACTAATTGAGTAAAGTTAATTCATAATGCTGATTATGATAAAACTTTATCACCCATAGTCATGCTTAATATTATTAGAATTCTTATTGTCATGACTTCATATTTTGAATATGAAATATGAAAAATGGATATCAAAATAGCATTCCTTAACAGGAACATACTTTAGGATGTGTTTGATACAACCTAAAAGTTTTGATATATAAAATTATAATAAAATATGTAAGTTGCAGAAATTCATGAGATGGATTAAAGCAAACTACTTAGAGTGAAATTTCATTTTGATGAAGTATTCAAAGAGTTTGAATTCATCAAAGATGAGACTTGTGATTACAATAAATTTAGTGGGAGCGTAATATTATTCCTATTCATATATATATGTTGTTGACATATAATTCATTCTGAAAGAGTTTCTAAATGAAAGACTTGGATAAAAGCCACCTATATCATTGGAATTTTGATTTATGAAGATAAATCTAAAACGTTGTTTGGTTAAAGTCAAAGTACTAGTAAAGACACGATAGTGAAAAGTTCACTATGCAAGACTCTTGGAGAGGTTACTTGTGAAAGTCTAATGAGCAAGAGTACATGATTAGGATTCCATATGCTTCGGCAATTGGATCTATCATGTAAGCCATGTTAATGTACTAATACCGGATGTCTCATATACTTGGAGTATGATGAGATAATACCAATCGGATCCTAGTGAAAGTCACTAGTTAAGAAACATCCTTAAGTACTTTAGAAGAACTAAAGGATGCATTCTTGATCTTTGATGGAATATAAGATGATCCTATAAATAGTTACAAAGATGCATTCTTACAAACCATCAAAGATAAATATTGCAGTATAAATACATGTCTAAGTTTAATAATGGTGTTAGAAGAGTTCTAAGTATACCATTACTATTCTACAAAAGGTTGAGTATCTAGTCGCATGGGATGCAACTAGAAAATTGTTTGAATAAGATAACAATTAGTAAACTAGAAATTGTTTTTAGTGTCACTAATTTTATGGACCTTCATTGTGCCAATAATTGTTATTGCACAATCTAAGGGGATAATGTCTTATCTAAACATATACTTGGACGTTTCTATCTTCTTCGAAAAATCATCAAAGATAGGAGATGTCTAAATATGCAAAGTACCATATGATGATAACAAGGATAATCATCTTACATAAGCCTGCTTACAACTATGATGGAGATCATAACTAGCTCAATAGGTATTGGATACGCGTTGATTGGGCCTAGTGCAAATGGGAGATTGTTGGATATTATGCCCTAGGCCCTTGAGAAAGGCCTATGCGTTATATCATAGCTTCATTGTTATAGAGATAACAAACCCGATTATTATATCTTTTGCATGTTTATTTTAATAATCATTGTCCCTAGCACTTGTGAAGGGATAGCATGAGTTTAATGGATAATCATATGATGATTATAGCGCATAGGATGCGGATTAAACTTGTGGGTACATGTTGGAGAACAAGTACTGGATAGACCCGTTATGAGATTTATGTCATGGTCAAATGTCATAATTAAATCTCATAATAGTTATATCATTTATCCTTAGACCTGAGATTATCATAGTCTTCCACATGATGAACATTATGTTTGACGTACTCAAACGCTACCCCTAACCGGGTGGTTATAAAGGCTACAATTGGCATAATCAGATTCCTGTAGGGAAGAATGATAAGTCAAGATGGGATTTGTCCCTCTCTCAAGAGAGATATCTGCTTGATCACTCGATGAGTGAGATTGATAATAGTGTACGGCCCTACCCAAATAAATTGAAGCATTCAATGTTATTTGCTAATATCAATCTACTCGAGATCGAGAAAGCATTGGACAACATAAGTTGACGTGGACCATGACTTATGTCCAATATGATATCGTGTGACAAAGGGATTGTGATATGTTCTATAAGGTTACTTTCGGCTTTCAAAGTTATACTAATTGGGTTGTCATAATGGCTTGCTAGAGTCCGCTTATGACTTACGAGTTCTGACTCGTCTCGACTCGTTGCCAACTTAGTATAATCCTATTGGGTCACACACAATAGAACATATTGAATAAGGCACAGAAAACGGGAAAAACTGGATCCTGCTGGAAGGATTCGTACGAATGGTTTGGGAGCCTCCCAACCAATCTGTACGGATGGTTTGTCCGGCCGAAAACAGTTTGTTCAAGAAAGTGTTCTTGTTTGACAAGGAATCATGAGTCCCAAAAGGAATTAGGTTAATACCCTATTATATATGTGTGCAGTCGGGTTTGAGAATGCTAATGGTTGATTTTAGAAATCATAACATGTTGTTTGAGAAACAATTACACACATATAGAGGGGATTATTAGTTTTGAGATTTAGAATCATCATAACTCAATAATCAATGGAGCAAAATAATTCCTATGAAGAAATTGTTTCTTCATCAAGCCTTGGGTCTAGCAATCCAGATCAAGACGGTGTTCTTGATATCCGTTCAACGTGTGGATACCGATGGAGGGTTTTTCCTTTAGCACCTTAAAGTCCGTGTTCATGGATTCGATCTTCAAGGGTATGTTTCTTTCATCTTGTATTTAATTTAATCAACATGCACGGATCCGGGCTCTTGGGTGTTTGATTTTATCTGTTTATTCCGCTGCGCATGATGCATTAAAACCTAACAGTTGCCATTTGCTACCCAAACCAATTGACTTACTAGGGACTATTTGTGCAATCTCGTACCCTTCAATGATGGGATCATTCTCGGATGGATCTTGGTTACCATGGGGCTTCTTTCACATGAATCCAAAAATAGATATTGCAAGAACAACCTCTCTTATGCCAATAACCCAGAACGACCTTTGATTGTGCCGTATCTTGTCGAGCCCTTTGCAAATTACGAAGTTGACTCAGTGGGGAATTGACTTGCTCGGGAGATTCAATGTAGAACTTGTGCGGTCGTCTTCTTTAGAGGCCGGGGATCTCCATTTCTCTTTCTCTTCTCTCTCTCACTCTCTCTCTTTTTTTTTTATGACGCACCCTGTTTTTTGCCTAGACCTCCCTTTTGGGTTTTCAATCTAGCGGGCATCTCTTTTGCGTCCTCATTTTTCTTGACTCAATTAATGAGGAAGTGTTCATTGACTTTAGCTGAGGATGAGAGACATGTGATTTTGCGGTGGAGACCTTTTGTCACTAATGATGAGTGACATTGACTTGACTAGGGCAGTAGCCCCTAGTATCGACATGTATTTTTATTTATTGAATGACTCACGAAGGCAAGTGAGTCATTAAGAGAGAAGAGAAAGAAAGCCCCAATTTGATTGCAAGAAATTGGGAGTATCGCTGAAAGATAAGAAGCCCCTAGACTCGATAAAGAACACAAAGTGATTCCAAATCTAAGAAAGTTGTTCAATCTTTTTGGTGATTAACTCATTGGAAAATGAATCGTACAAAGATGTCTTAACAAGTTCGAGATGAAGGCCAATCACCATAATGCACTAGGGCTAAACACATCTTCTTTCTTGCATGAGACCAGACACGAAGGTTGCCTACGTTCCTCCAGTGTAGAGAGGCTCAGGCCACCGTAGTTCTTGTTGATGCTCCTTTCGTTGTGAGGAATTGTTGTTGCTTCGTCTTTTGTTGGGGGATTGATGTTGATCTTGTACTTCTTTGATTGAGGGGGAATTTTTTTTTTTTTTTTGTGCTCTAACTTTTGCCTATGTTGTTTTGAAGATTCAACCTAGCGAGTTTTTTTTTTATATATATATTTTTTGTTCCCCCTTGAAAATTTTGCTTGATGTTGCTCCACCTTGTTTTGCTTCTTGGTTTCGTCGTTGATGTTGTTTCCTTCGTTGCGATGTTTAGCCCCTAGGCGTTCAAGTGATGGCCTTCGTTTTAAAACTTGTTTAGACATCTTTTCATCATTTTTCCAAGAATTAAATTGAACAACTTGGAAGAGTGTATGAGGATAAGAACGACTTTTATTTTATAATTGACTCAAAATTTAACATGGGACGAGAGAAAATTTAATGCACACTTAAGAGGACTTTTGACTCATTTTATTATTCCTATTACTAGGTAGAGAAAGAGAAACGGAGATTGTTGTCGTCATCCTTGTCGTTGCAGTTCTCCTTGTGGCATGATCTCTTGTTGAAGCCCCAATTCAAACCTCTTCTCTGATGAGTTTTTGCATGTTGCCACTCTCTAACGGTTTCTCTTCACCCACAGTAAATTCACCATTGTCGATCAAATCTTGGATGATGTTTCGGAGAAGGAAGCATCCCTCGGTAGTATGGCCGCTATGCTTGTGGTAGTTGCACCATTCACTATGTGCATGATTCTTTGGTATCATCTTGGGCTTGTATCCTTCCAAAGGCTTGACCTTTCCACTTGCC
Source organism: Campanula takesimana (assembly GCA_026119855.1). Classification (NCBI taxonomy): domain Eukaryota; kingdom Viridiplantae; phylum Streptophyta; class Magnoliopsida; order Asterales; family Campanulaceae; genus Campanula; species Campanula takesimana. The sequence goes on along the minus strand of JAOWBW010000245.1, from coordinate 820,950 downwards.
ACCAAAGTTTCAAATGCTTCGGCTTGGGTCATCCTTAGGAGAGGAGTGAAAACTTTCTTGTTGGCGGTACTTTTGTGGCTTTTGAGGGACGGGCCACTTGGGCATGTTTTACCATTGAACTTTGCCTTGTTGTCGGTGAGCTCTTGCAAACGGGCCTTGAATTCGGAAACCTCTTCCTCGTGAATTCTCCTCTCGAGATCAAAACGGGCTCGCCACAAATCATCCTTGCGGTGGGCATCCTCGGCAAGTCTATACATTTGTTCCCCCATGGCTCTTATTATGTTGAAAAGCCCTTCGTTGGACACGGAAATGTACTCACCCTTGTTGTTGTTGCCGTTGGAAGCCATTGGACCTATTGAAAGAACACGGTTGATCTTAGGTTAGCCCACAAACACCTTTTGAGTAAAATAATTTCACCCACAAACAAGAGAAAAGACTCAACCACATAAAGAAAAAGATTTTTTTTTTTTTTTTTTACAAAAGTAGGAAGGACGGAGTCCTTTTTGGGGTTTCTAAAAAAATAGTGGAATCGTCACACTAGTTTATAGACCTTCTCGCGGTCTCATATACTCATCAGATTTCACCACGCTTGTGATACCTACATGTGACGAGATTAAACTAAATTAATGTCATAAAGCATACATGCGGGGACGGTGTAGACACCCCGCCTTGGACCGCTCACCCCGATTGCACACTTGGTTTTGTGTTTCTCCCTCTTCTAAGTGTTTTCTGTTAGTTCTGTTACTTTGGTTAAGTTCCAAACAGACTCCGTTAAGTCCCGGGACTAAACTGAATAACGGTTCTAACTTTCTAGTCCTTTCTGTCAAAAATTGCTTCTCAGAGTCGCGCGCCTCTGCCCCTTGAGGCCAGACGCGCGCACCTTCCGCCGCCTAGGTGGGATGCGCGCGCTTCTGGGGCGTGTCAGTTACAGATTCTGCCCAAGAATCTCTCCCTTGCTCATTATACATGATTTTGCCCGGGAAAGATTTCTTGGAGACTCCGTTTGGCTCTAAAAACAGTCCTTCTTCAACTATAAAAACCCCTCCAATCCATCATTGGAAGAGGACCTTGAAAAATCATTACTTTTAGACCTTTTACTAACTTCTCTCCTAGACCTTTTCTTGGGATTTCTTCAACTAAGGATTCAATCTCTTCTTCAAGGCTTTACAAGAGGTTCTTTTTGGAAGGATACTATAGGTAAATGTCTTAAACATTTCTCTCTTCTTCTTCTTCTTCTTCTTCTTCTTCTTCTTCTTCTTCTTCTTCTTCTTCCTCAATCAAATGTGCAATCACCCAAAACAATTTGGGACATGACACCAACGGTCCTTTCATTACATTGAATTGGCCTAGGAGTCATCTCCCTACATTTTAACTCTAAAAATCCCTTTTTATCATCATTTTAATAGGAAAAATACATTTATCTTTAAAATTGAATTATGAACAAACAAGACCGACGTTGCTCGGGCGAAATGGGTGTTTAAGTACTTCCAATTTCGTAACCTAACCCCCGAACCCCTCATCCCAAAGAATCTCTGTTTTCGTAAATCAAACTTAGGCTTACAAACATTAGGTTTTCTTACGTTCCTCAAAAACGTGGGTGGCGACTCTAAAACACAATTAGACATCCTAGGGTAGCCCACGCGCTCGAGCCTAAGGCCGTGGCCTCCGCCCCCGGGGTATCTACAGTGGCGACTCCGCTGGGGACAGCTTGAGGGTTAAACTTGTATTTCTGTTCATAATTCACTTTTCTGGGCATTCTGGAAATTGACATGGGAAGCGCGCGCCTCGGACCTTCATGGTCCAAAGCGCGCGCATCCCGCGTCAAATTCCAGAATCGCCCACCTTCCATGTGTTCTTCCTATTCTTCCTATTATTTTGTGCTAACAAACATTGCAGGGGTTCCATCACACAATCAGGACCAGGGCAATCCCCTGAGTCTATAAGTTTCTGATAATCTGACAGGTGAGCCCAGAAGCGGGCGCCTCCCAGATATAATGCGCCAGGCGCGCGCTTCCCAGAACACTAGCCCGAGGCGCACGCTTCTGGGTCAATTTCCAGGGCAACAACAAGTTTCAGTGACTAAACAAAACAGTGGGGTGTGGGCACAGTTGCCTGCATCAGAACAGAATTGAACCCTTGGACTTTTTAATTTTGTGTTTTATTTACTGGTCACACGGGTGATTCGGGAGTTGTAATTTACGTGCTTATGTGTTTTTTTTTTATCTTTGCTTTTCAAAAAAATAAAAAATAAATAAAAAATAAAAAAATTTTGTCACGTGATAGACCTCACACTACATGCACATTACTCCTATAAACTGCTCACTATCGAGTCGCACAAGTCCGACCCCAAACCCGTCGAGGCCCGTCCTAGAAAGTTTCAAGCTCCACTCGACCTTGGCTCTTTCGAAGCGGTAAACCTCAGCCCATGGCGTAGTTCATGACTACATGCCGGGGGTGACCTTTAAGCCTCTCTTTAAGCCGAGCACAAACCACACAATTCTAGTTAGGGTCTAACACTCCGTGACCAAGTCGGTTTCCATGTACCGAGATTTCCCTAAACTAATGTTTTCAAATCATACATGCCAATTTGTTGAAACGGACGCAATAAAAATCCGTCCCCAAAAGTGGTTATTTTGGACGAAAATAAAAATCCGTCCCCGCATGTATGCTTTACTACATTAATTTAGTTTAATCCCGACACATGTAGGATTCACAAACGTGGTGGAATCCGATGAGTATATGGGACCGCGAGATGGTCTATATACTAGTGTGACGATTCCATTATCTTATTAGAAACCCCAAAAGGGACCCATTCCCTCCGACTTATAAAAAAAAAGAGTCTTTTTCTTATGTGGTTCGAGTCGTGTGCCCAAATGTGTGTTCTCAACCTCTTCATGGACCGAAAGTGTGAACCGAGACTGACAAGGGCTACTTCTCCAATTATAGGTCCGATTGGTACTCTCCGCATCTACAGAGATTCATCCAACAGGCTTGTCCGTGAACCGATCACTCCAACAGCTTTTACATCATCAATGGCCGGCGACTCCAGCACCAAAAACGCCATGACTCTCGAACAGCTTTCTGCCATGGTTCAAACGCTCCAACAACAAGTCTCTACCCTTAACCAAGACGCTCAAACCAAAGAAGACTTGTGGCAAGCTCATGTCGACAGTCAAAGGGAGGCCCACGAGGCCGAGGTTGACCAACTGAAAGCCAAGCTCCTCAAGCTCTCCAAGAATAAAGGGGTTAATGACAATGAGGAATCCGAGTGGACCGAGGGTTTGTTTGAAATCCCATATGTCAGTGCCCGTACCAAAAAAGTGGGGAAACCAAGCACCGACAACAACGACCCCAAAATGGTCGATTCCATCATGGCCTACATTGATCAGAAATTTGATGGCCTCAACATGGGAAAAGGCTCCAACATAAGCCTTTATCAGTCATCCATCCTCATGAGCACGATGGCCGCTCTCCCCGAAAAATTCAAGATGCCCGACATTAGCAAGTTTAAGGGCAACTCATGCCCAATGGCTCACATCGAGACTTATATTTGGGCTATGGTTCCGAAGAAGGTCTCCCCGAAAGTTATGGCTCAATGCTTTCCTCTCACCCTCGAGGGGGCGGCAAAAGATTGGTATGCAACTCTCCCGCTCACTGTCCGTCTTGATTGGGATGCCGCTATGCTTGCCTTCAAAAGTCAATATCAAGGCAACACCACTCACCGGCCCACAAGGAAAGAGCTCGAGAACACCACTCAAAGAGACAACGAGTCCTTCATTGACTTCACAAGGAGATGGAATGACAAGCTTTCTGAAATTGTTGAGAGGCCAAACACAAAAGAGCAAATGGACATCTTTCTCAAGTGTCTCAAGATTGATGTCCGCACCCACCTAAGTGGGGCTTGCTACTCCGACTTCTCCCAAATGTATGAGGCGGGGGTACGCATGGATGACTTGCTCAAGGAGATTAAGAAAACCACTCCTACTTACCGATACAAGGCCGCCTCTAGTTCAAACAAAGAGGCTTCTGTTAATGCCGTTACTACTGACAAGGGGAATTACAAGAATTTCCTCCACCACAAGGCAAGCGGTTCCAAAACGACCGCGTCTACACTCCTCTCAATGGCATGACCATCACCGAGGCCTATGAAGCTCTAAAGGCCAAGGGGCAAATGACTCCTCTCCAAGGGTACAAGCAACCACAACCGCTCCGTCCCAATCATGCCCACCACAAATGGTGTGACTACCATCAATGCACCGGCCACCTCACCGAAGATTGTTTATCCATCCGCAACACCATCCAAGACCTCATAGACAAGAAGGAATTCATAATCCCTAATGAGGGTGGTGTCAATGTAATAGAGGTAGGAGAGTTTGAAGGAACCACTCATTTGATCCCAATTGTGAATGAGGGCTCCGACGATATGAATAAATTTGATAATTCTTGTTATGTTGTGAATTATGATGAGATTATGAGGGAAGTCTTAGAGAATAGGAAGAAGAAGCTACAAGGGACCGTGAACGTGCTCACTCGCAGTGGCCGAGTAACAACGAGCACAATCCCTCCCAATACCGCCGCAACCAACACCTCTTCTCAAAGATCGCAAGCACACGACATACCCGAAGATCCTTTGTTAACACACCTCAAGAAGACGCAAGCCAACATATCCATCTGGGACCTTATTGCATCATCAAAGAAACACCGAGACCTCGTCATCAAGAACTTGGATGACACATCAGTCTCTCCCGACATGACACCCGAGGACCTCACAGCAATGATAGGTCACATTCACTTCGGCAATGTCATCACTTTTGCCGACATGGACCTCCCACCATTTGGGTCCGAACACAATGAAGCCATCTACCTCAAAGTAAGGGCAAGAGGGAGACCCATCTCAAGAGTTATAGTAGACGGTGGTTCTGCACTCAACTTAATGCCTTTCCAAGTCATGGGCATACTGGGGCTCAAAAGCTCCGATTTACAACCCTCCGCACAAGTCATTAGAGGGTACGACAGCACTGCCCGTACAGTCATGGGAATGATAGAAGTTGATATCGAATTTGGAAGCATGATCATGTCCGTCCCATTCCAAGTACTTGATGTCCCTGCTTCATTCAACTTACTTTTGGGCAGACCTTGGATTCACAGTTCCAATGCGGTACCTTCCACTCTCCATCAGTGTGTCAAGATCAGAAATGGGGACGAGATAGTCACCATCATGGCCGAGAATATCACCATCCACAGAAATAGGGGACAACCCGTTCACCAAGTCCAACACGGGATAGAAGATGCCACCCTCTCCGGCATCAACACCATCGACAAAGAAGGGGGAAGCAGACAATGGACCCTCGACAATCCTAAAATCCTCCGCATGATGAGGAACATGAATCACTTTCCCGGTCTAGGCTTAGGGAAGCATCAACAAGGGATATTGCACCCCGTAGAAGTCCCTTTTGTCAAGAACAAGTTTGGTCTGGGGTACGAGCCTACCGAAGATGACTTGAAGTACGAGCAAGCAGTCAAGAATCAAAATACCCGAGCTCGCAAAGAAGGGCGACAATATGAAATCCCAAACTTGAGGCCTTACCGCAACACACTAAACGGCTATTTTGTTCGTCAAGGGGAAAATGTTCCGTACATGATTTTTCCCGAACCGTGGGTTAACGACAAGGGCGTCAGAAAGCCCGGTCTTGAGATCTTCACTGATTGTGAAATACCGACACAAGAAAGGGAACTTACTCCAATGTCACCCCGAGAGTGGTGGGGCAAGAAAGTAACTATAAAGTCCGAGGTAGAAATTACCGTGGGGGAAGAACTATCCGATCTAGCCTCCATGTTCGAAGAATTTTCCATCATGGACGATTGTCAAGTCAACGCCATCTATGACACTGTTGTCAGAAAGGAAACCATCAGTGAAATCCTGCCAAGTTCCGAGCCAATCAACAACTGGTATTCAACGAAGGGGCCAGTAGTATCCGAGGATTTCTTGATCCGAGAAATGGGTTGTACCCCGTACAGCAACAAAGGAAGAGCGGCTCACACTTACTTTCGAGTCTAAGAGTGTTTCTAATACCCTCACCCAAGAGGATATGGAGGCAATAGCCGAGCGTGTGTTTCCTTTCTTTGCTAATGAAAAATTTGATATTTCTGAGTACCCCGAGATTGCAAACATCATAAATGATGAATTAACTAATAATAAACTTAATGAACAAGTTAATAACGATTCAAATTATGATGAAATAGACCACGAAAACATAACATACCTAAATGAACTAGCTCAACAGGTTCGTTGTCGTGGTGAAAATGGTCCAGGGGCTGATGAGGAATTGCATATTGTTAATCTGGGTACCGACGAAGAGCCGAAAGAAACAAAGATTGGCAGCTTCTTCAAGGGGGAAGACAAAGACAGATTGGCTGCACTGCTCAGAGAATTTGTGGATGTTTTCGCATGGTCGTACAAAGACATGCCGGGTTTGGACAGAAAGGTCGTGGAGCACAGAATTCCGATCAGAGAAGACGCCAAGCCAGTAAAGCAGAAGCTCAGAAAGATCAAGCCAGAATGGTCTCTACAAGTCAAAGAAGAGATTGAAAAGCTCCTCAGTGTGGGTTTCATCAAAGTCATTGAATATCCGACTTGGCTAGCCAACATTGTGACAGTCAGAAAGGCAAACGGCAAGGTTCGGGTTTGTGTGGACTTCCGGGATTTGAACAAAGCTTCTCCGAAAGATGATTTTCCACTACCAAACATCGACATGCTCGTCGATTCAATTGCCAACTATGAAGTCCGCTTATTTGTGGACGGTTTTGCCGGTTAGAATCAGATTCTCATGTCCAAAGAGGATCAACACAAGACAGCTTTCACAACTCCGTGGGGGACCTTCTGCTACACAGTCATGCCGTTCGGACTAAGGAACGCTGGGGATAGTTACCAGAGGGCTGTTACGGACCTATTCCATGACATGATTCATAAAGAGATCGAGGTCTATGTAGACGACATGATCATCCATTCGAAGGGAACCAACGGTCAACATTTGATCGATCTTCACAAGTTCTTTGAAAGGCTTCGACAACACAAAATGAGACTCAATCCAGCAAAGTGCACTTTTGGGGTCATCAGAGGAAAGGTTCTAGGTTACATGGTCACTCAAAGAGGAATTGAAGCCGATCCCTCCAAGATCAAGGCAATCATTGACATGCCTCCCCCAAAGACGCAGAAAGAAATCAAAGGTTTCATGGGCAGACTTCAATACATCAGTCAGTTTGTGCACCAACTCACTTCCATGTGTGAGCCAATCTTCAAGCTACTAAAAAAGAATGTGGCTCTAGAATGGACCGATGCGTGCCAAGAAGCCTTCGACCAAGTGAAGCATTACTTGACATGCCCTCCAGTTTTGGTTCCACCGCACAAAGAGAAGCCTCTCTTGCTCTATCTCACTGTCAATAATGAAGCCCTAGGGGCTATGTTAGCACAAGAACAGCGAGACTCCACAAAAGAGAATGCTATCTACTTTGTCAGCCACCAGTTTCAAGGAGCTGAAAAGAACTACTCTGTCTTAGAGAAGTCTTGTGCTGCATTGGTCTGGGTCACTCAAAAGCTCAAACATTATATGGAGGCCTTCCCAATCAAGTTGGTAGCAAAAGTGGACCCGCTCTGCTACATCTTCGAGAAGCCTTTCATGTCAACAAGAATAGCCAAATGGTATTACATGCTCGCCGGCTACGATATCACTTACGTCAAACTCAAATCCATCAGGGGGAAAGTGTTCAGTGATCAGCTTACTGAATTTCCGTGTGACGAACCGTGTGACGAACCGTGTGACGAAGTGAAGGGGGAAGACGTACAGTTCCCCGACGAGCATTTAATTTGTGCTACAACAGAAGAAAATAAGTGGCAACTTTTTTTCGATGGCGCAGCCAATAAACATGGATATGGCATAGGGATGTTACTTGTTGATCCAAAGGACATGTATACTCTAATCGCTATCCGCCTCGAATTTGAAGCCACTAACAACACCGCTGAATACGAAGCATGCATAGCGGGGCTCGAAGCAGCCCTCGAAAGAAATGTCACAAGTTTATAAGTATTCGGTGATTCCTTGCTCATCATCAATCAGACATCCCGAAAGTGGAAGATTCAAGACTTAACTTTGCAACGGTATGGTCAACATCTCGAGGAGTTGGTTGAACAGTTTCAAGAAATCACCTTCAACTACCTGCCAAGGGATAAAAACCGTTTTGCTGATGCACTAGCTACCATCGCTTCACTGGTCGAAATACCTGAGGGTAAAATGGTGAAACCCTTCAAAATTTCCCGACGAAACAGTCCGGCATACTGCATGAGTATCGAGATCAACGAGGTCCAAGAAAACTCCCCGTGGTATGCGGATATCATGAGTTTCCTCAAGGATGGTACTTATCCCGAGAATAGCAATAAGAAGTCTCAAATGGCATTGCAAAGACTAGCCTCCCGATATGTACTGATTGGGGACAGAGTCTACAAAAGACACCACGAAGGGATCAATCTCCTATACGCAAATGAGACCGAAGCTCAAGAAATAATGCATGAGATCCACGAAGGTGAATGTGGGCCCCACGGGTTTATGTTAACCAAGAAGATACTCCGCATGTGTTATTATTGGAGTACCATGGAAAGGGACTGCATCGAGAAAGTCAAAAGGTGCGCCAAATGCCAATTCCACGCCAATCTACAGCACGCTCCACCCTCACAGCTTTACAATATGACCACGCCTTGGCCTTTCTCTTGTTGGGGCATAGACATCATCGGCAAAGTTCACCCTACTGGAAGCAACGGACAATCTTTCGTCCTAGTAGCAGTGGACTATTTTACAAAATGGGTCGAAGCACAGGCTTACCGAGTTCTCAACGCCAAGAAAGTGGCCGAATTCGTGAAAACCCACATCATGTGCCGATACGGCGTTCCTCATGAGATCATCTCAGACAACGGTTCTCACTTCGAGAAAGAGATGGACACACTCCTGGTAGAATACAAGATTACTAAGCACAAGTCATCTCCATACCGCCCCCAAGCAAACGGCGCGGTCGAGGCAGCTAATAAGACAATCGAGATCATTGTGAAGAAGATGGCCTCCACTGGAAGGGATTAGCCCGAAAAGCTACCTCTAGCATTGTGAGGCTACCGCACGTCAATACGGACAGCGACTGGAGAAACTCCTTATGCACTGGTATATAGGTCCGAAGCTGTACTACCAATAGAGCTCGAAGTTCCATCCCTACGGGTCCTCCTTGAGAACCAAGTCAATGAAGTTGATTGGATGCAAAGTTGATATGAACAGTTAGCCCTAATTGACGAGAAAAGGCTAAGGGCAATCGAACGTACGAGGGCCTATCAACAAAGAATGGCTAGGGATTTCAACAAAAAGGTGAAGCCCTGAAACATCAGCGTTGGAGATTTGGTCCTAAGACAACACCCTCCTAATGCCATGAACCCCCTTGGAAAATGGGGACCCCGATGGATCGGTCCATACGTAGTCAAGAAGATACTAAGCGGTGGTGCAGTCCGACTCGTGGACTTAGATGGAGATCAGCTGCCAAAGGAAGTCAACCTCGACAAATTGAAGAGATTTTACGTCTAATAAACGAAGACCAAAAAAAAAAAAAAAAAAAAAGAGAAAGCTCGCTAGGTTGAAAACCCGCAAGGGCGGCCTAGGCAAAAATTAGAGCACGTGCAAAAAAGAAGCCCGCTAGATTGAAAACCCGAAAGGGCGGTCTAAGCAAAAAACAGGGTGCACAAAAAAAAAAATGGTCTTCGTTTGTTTGAACTACGGAGACCTGAGCCTCTACACTGGAGGAACGTAGGCAACCTTTGGGTGCGATCTAAAACATAAACAAATACCAAAATCATTTCAAATTAACGAGATGCAATTTTTATTCATTCACTAAATCATCTTTATCATTATAACGGAAATGTTGAGCTATTAAAAGACATTAAAAACATTAAACCCTAACAAGTGGTCTATTTTAATTGCAATCTCTCGGGGGTACTAGGAAAAATCTAATTTTCTCTTGGCCTTTGAAGGACCACCCGAACGACCATCAATCCTACTCTTCTTGGGAGGCCTAGGGACACTGATGCGGACCGATATCTTCTGCGCAACCGAGCGCCTCCGAGCATAAAAGTCATCCAACGGGGTACCGAAAGGGTCGGTCAGAATGTTGTTCACATTAGCGGCAGCTTCCTTGTACCTCAAAGCACTACTGGGCTCAAAGTCCCTTCCTAGCAACTCAGCCCGAAGAGCATCTACCCAAGTAATGCCGCGGTAGACGGTACCAAGCAAATGATCCAAATAACTCTCGGGAAGAAAAATACTACCCCGGTGTAATGGAGCGGAAACCCAATGTCTACGATCATCTCCCCAAGACAACTGAAGCTCATTCGAGAAATCCGGACCCATATAAGAAACTGGACGAAGTACCCCATTCTTCGGGAAAGGAATTATTTGCTGACGACCGAATTGTCTCAAAACCCGTTCTGGCTGATAAAACGAAGAGTCCCTCAATACGGGTAAAACCACATGCTGAAAACCAAAAATCCACTCCACAAAAGGGCGAAGACCCCAAGGGCACCACTCAATGTCAGCTGTAAGACGAGAAGCAAAAAATCTCCTCGAACCCTCTTCGGTCAAATCTCTAATCAGCAACCGTCGCCTATGAACAGCAAAAGGAGAAAGGTCGCCATCATACGCATAAAGCCTGAAATGCTCCCGAAGCCATATGGTCAAAAGCAAGGGGCTTCCTCGTCGCATCTCGCCCGTACGGCGCAATTCGTCCAAACCATGCAATGTCTCTCCTATAATGAGCGGAATTATGCTAAATCGCTGTCCCTTCGCCTGCAACACGATTTCAGCCAACTGCGCATCCGCAGTACCCAGAGGAGTGACAAACAAAACCTCGCTGAAAAGGCAGACAGCCATGGCATTTCTCTTAAAGGACTGAACCGCGACATCTTCCGAATGCAAACTGAAAAATATCGGAAGCTCAGTAATGTCAGCAACGGTCCCGTGCATCATTTTCTTCACCTCTCCAACAGGGAGATTCAGGAGGCCAACCCAAGAGTCAACAACACCGCGGTGATACTTGGGGACGGCAATACGACTGGCCAAAGGCATACCCAGAATGTCCCCAAAATCATCGACAGTCGGCACCATTTCATTAGCCGAAAAGTTGAATTCATGGCTATCACAATCCCAAAAAGCTGCAGCAGCCTTCAACAAGTCCCAATCCGGCTTCAATGTCTGTAAAGTGAAGAGAATTCGAAACCCGAAATCTTTGATGAAAGCATTTTTTGGATGGGTCCTGAAAGAATACACGAAGGTCGACAAATCCCTCTCGTAACCCTTGACAACCTCGGCATCAAGACTAAAGGGGTTAGAAGCCATGGGAAATAAGATCACAATTGAGCAATAAAATGTTGTTCAAAAAATGGCAAAAGAGAGCTGTTGGAATCAAATTGTCGACCAAAAGCTGATATTATAGCTATTGGGAAATCTTTTGGTCAGCAAACATCAGGCCCTGAATTTCACCTCCCAGAGGTGCGTGCCTCTCGACACTGGTTCACAAGGCGCGCGCGTCCCGTGACCAAAGCCAGACGCGCGCGCGTTTGACAGCAGACAGAAACAGAACATACCCTTGTCAGTTCAAGAAGGAAGCCCAGGCATGTTCAAGCTCATTCAACCTGCAGAAAAGATCAATCCCAACAACAGGAGAAGCTCAAAATGACGACAACAAACACTCGGCTGGGCACACATTAATTTGGTCTGCCCTTAATGTAACGCCCATCCTTATTCTCATTAAATATGTGACTTACTTGTTAAATACATGAACTTGCATATTTTGTGTTAGTTTTACTTGGGTTAAATTCTTAACTGATTTAGAATATTAAGGTGGTTAAATGTCTAGTTTTGACTTTAGGGTCATTTGTGAAAATTTGACTTTAGGGGCCTTTTTGTTAAAAGTGAAACTCGAGGGGCCTAAGTGTCATTATTTGAAAGTTGTAAGTATATATTCCTTTTCCTTCTCTGAGAAAGCATTCTCAAACTTTCTTACGCTCTCTCTGTGTGAAAACAAAAGCTAGGGTTAAAAGTTTACCCTATTCTCGACTCCTCGAGCTTAATTATCCCTCCGTTCTTGATTCTGATCCCGGATAAATATTCATGGCGTTGAATAGAGCGTTCCAGGCCGAACAGAAATTTATTTGGGTAACTTTGATTTTTGACTAGGTAAGTTATTAGCTCCCCCTTGCTTGTAATAACATTCATATATGTTATTTTTGATACTTGTGCTTGTCAATTTCGTGTTTGGGGCAATTTCTGTGATACTTGTAATTTTGGGACAAAGGGAGTATATCCTACTGGGTAAAATGATGAAAGAACTTGAAATAAGTTGTTCTGCACTTTTAGCAATGTTATAATGTTAGTAAAAAGTTACTCCTACGCTTGGGGACGGAGAATTTTAGGCCTGGAAAGAAATTTGGGGTTTGCTGAAAATCGCACCAAGCGCCCGCCTGGTGGTCCTCCAGGCGCCCGCCATTTTCAACAGAAGTTTTGGGTTTCAAGATTTTATGATCAAGACCATAAAATCTTGTACATGACTTGAACATCCAAAGAATTGGATTAAGACTTGAATATAAGATAATAAAATCTTGTACATGACTTGATGCCAATACATATGTATGGTAAGGAACTAGAAAGTGCTATGAACAAGCACTAACTTGTATGAGACATGTTCTTGTTGTGTATGTGCAAACATTGCATATAGTTACTTGATAACAAGGTGACTTCTTGATTACTTGAAGCATGTTCCTTGTTGAGCTAGTCCACTACTTTTGGATTAGTTCTTCTCCCGTAGTTCAAGTAAAATACCTACTTGTACATTCTTGTGTGAGTCCAGCTGGTTCTCCTTGCTTGTTCGGAAATATATAGGTTCACGCTTGTTGCGAGAGCTGGGGCTTAAGTGACAATCGGGTCCCTATGTATTTGCGCTTGACCCCTTACTACCGGCCATAGTAAGGGCATAGCTTCCTTAGTTGGAGCAATACGCCTGACTTAAGTGAATGCTAAACTTTTGAACACCTCGTGAACACCTCGTGAGTCTTGATCATGAGAATGACACTGGTTTCCGGGTCTTCTAATATATACTGAATAATCAGTTTCTTGTTATTGATCTTGATTGTCAAAGTAATACAAGCTAAGACAACAATGGTATTCTTGGGAGGAATAAAGAAAGAAGCATTATCCTTTATAGCTTGCTTGTTTAGCCTTATGTGCTACTTGATGAGTGGCTTAGCCTCTCATATACTTGTTACTTGATGATACTTGATACATGATTACTTGAGTATCTACTTGAATTGCATGATAACATGTCATGTAGTTGCATCTAATAGCTTATTGAGATTTATCTCACCCCGTTTCTTGTTTAATTGTTTTCCTTAGATCAAAGGAAGGATAGTGCGCAGTGAGGCTCGACATAGCTGGGAGCTTACTACGCAAGTCGTGATTATTTTGGGGCTTGTGTCCTTTTACTCTTGGTGAGGACGATGTATTATGGGTTGTATAACTCCTTATTTTAGGGGTAGACAGTTTTGTTCAGTTCTTATTATCACTAGACATCTTGTATAGTACTCTTGATGCCAGCACATGAGCTAGGCATGTTTCCGCTGTGTATGTATTTAAGTTTGGTTTTAATTTTCTTGTCTAGAACTCGTGTTGTGAGCTAGTATAGCTCCTTACTCTTGATTATATATATCATGTCAGTTTGTTATAAACAGTGGTCATCCAGTTTCTTGTTAAGTTTCTTGTTCCTTGTTAGTCTCTCCCACCGGGTTTGAGGTTCTATTAGGGGATCCCGGGACCTGGGGGCGTGTCAGGTTGGTATCAGAGCTACCCTGGTTTAGCTACCCTGTTTAGCTACCTTGGTTTGCTCTAAGTCTAGATAGGGTCTATGGCCTAGGTATGGGTTAGTCTTGGGGTGTTATTAACGCCGAGTGTTTACCTACAGGTACAATGAGTTCTGAAGGTACAAGTGGTAGTAATCAGCTGAGATCTGTAACTCCTCAAGAAGAGATGGTTGATAATGTAGAATGGGATTATCCTAATCGCCTTACAAGGTTCTTGAAGTTGAAACCTCATAGCTTTGACGGGGAATTTGATGCTAAGAAGGCAGAGGAGTGGATTGAGAGTATTGAGAAGATCTTTATAGCCTTGAGATGTGCAGGTGGTGATAAGGTAACCTTTGCAACCTTTAAACTTGAGAAAGCCGCTGAACATTGGTGGCAAGTGTTGAATAAAAGTTGGGAACTGGAAGGGGTACCACAGACTTGGGAGAATTTTCTTAAAGCATTTAAGTCACAGTTTATTCCAATAGTAGTCCAAGACAGAAAAAAGATGGAATTTCTTAATCTGGAGCAGGGAAGCTTGACAGTGGGACAATACTCAACCAAGTTCACAGAATTGGCGAGGTATTGTGATCACTTAGTTCCAAATGAGACCAAGAAGGCACAGAGGTTTGTGAAAGGGTTGAGGACTGAGTATAGGAAGCAACTTCTTTCTCTACAGCTTACTAGTTATCATCAAGCAGTGGAGAAGGCTTATGCTATTGAAAATGACATCGAAGAACACAAGGTGAAGTTGGGAACAACCATGACTGGTCGTGTATCAGAGAAAGCTCAGGGATCTAGTTCTAAAGGTGGTAAATCTAGCCGCCAAGATCGTCGATTCCGACAGCCAACTGAAAGTAAAGGTAGTGTATCAACTGGTTCGAGGACAACAGTCCAAGGTCCCAGGAAAGTATGTGGTTATTGTTCGAAAGAAGGCCATTCTGAAGACAAGTGTTGGCTAAAGCAAAGAAAGTGTTTATCTTGTGGTGAAACTAGGCACTTTGTCACGAATTGTCCTAAAGGCAAAGGAAATCAAGTTGGGGGTACAAGTCAACAGGCTTCAGGTTCCAAGAGAGATAGTGGGGGTCGACCAAAAGTTCAGGGTCGAGTGTTTGCTCTAGATCAGCAGGGTGTAGCTGAGTCTTCTGCGGTCATAGGAGGTACTATATTACTTTCTAGTATGAGAGCGCGAGTCTTGATAGATCCAGGCTCATCTCATTCTTATGTGGCATCTCATTTTGTGTCGCATTTGCATGTTCTTCCTGATTCTATGCCTTATGTGCTAGAAGTATCTTCCCCTATGGGAGATTGCATGTTTGCTTCTGAGGTTTACAAGAAATGTGAGGTTCTTGTGGGTGATCATGCCCTTCTTGTTGACCTAGTCGTGTTACCTATTAGGGACTTTGACGTGATTCTTGGCATGGATTGGCTTTATGTGCATCATGCATCTGTTGATTGTTATAGGAAAGTAGTAACTTTTTCTATACCTGGTTTGCCTGATTTTACCTTTGAAGGTGATAGGCCTTTATGTGCTATATATGTTATTTTTGCTTTAAAAGCTAGAAAATTTTTATCTCGTGGTTGTGCCGGGTATCTCGCATGTGTGCTTGATTAGAGTTTATCTGTTCCTAAGATGGAAGATATTCCTGTTGTGTCTGAATTTTCAGATGTGTTCTCTTCTGAGTATAGCATGCCACCTGATCGAGAGCTTGAGTTCTGTATTGAGTTATTACCAGGTACAACACCAATCTCTAAAGCACCTTATAGAATGGCTCCAGCTGAGTTGAGAGAGTTAAAAACACAGCTTGAGGAATTGCTTGAAAGGGGCTTCATCAGGCCTAGTGTATCACCGTGGGGTGCACCAGTGTTATTTGTCAGAAAGAAAGATGGGACTCTGCGATTGTGTATTGATTACAGAGATCTTAATCAGGTAACTATCAAGAACAAATATCCGTTACCTCATATTGATGACTTGTTTGATCAACTTCGGGGTTCAGTAATGTACTCGAAGCTTGACTTGAGAAGTGGTTATCATCAGTTGAAAATCAGATCTGAGGATATACCAAAGACAGCTTTCCGTACCAGGTATGGGCATTATGAGTTTATTGTTATGCCATTCGGTTTGACAAATGCTCCAGCTGTATTTATGGATTTGATGAACCGTATCTTCAAGCCATATCTTGATTGTTTCGTGGTGGTATTCATTGATGATATTCTTGTGTATTCTAAATCACGGGCTAAGCATGAACAACATCTCAGAGTGGTATTGCAAGTTCTTCGTGAGAAACAATTATTTGCAAAATTCAGCAAATGTGCTTTCTGGTTAGAAGAGGTTTCATTCTTGGGGCATGTTGTGTCTGCTACTGGTATTGCAGTAGATCCTTCCAAAGTTGAAGCAGTTGTAAACTGGAAGAGGCCAACTACAGTGACAGAGATTCGTAGTTTCTTGGGCTTGGCTAGTTATTATCAGAGGTTCATTGAGGGATTCTCCAAGATTTCTACTCCTTTGACTAATATGACTCGGAAAGCTATTTCTTTTGAGTGGAGTGACAAATGTGAAGCAAGTTTTCAGGAGTTGAAAAGGCGCTTGACGATAGCTCCAGTCTTGGCTTTGCCTAGTGGTTCTGAGAATTTCATGGTTTATACTGATGCTTCTAAAGAAGGATTGGGTTGTGTTTTAATGCAATATGGCAAGGTAATAGCTTATGCTTCTCGAAAATTATCTCCTTATGAAAAGAACTATCCTACTCATGATTTAGTGTTGGCTGCGATTATTTTTGCTTTGCATAAATGGAGGCATTACTTGTATGGAACCAAATTTGAAGTCTTTACTGATCATAAGAGCTTGAAGTACTTGTTTTCTCAGAAAGAAATTAACATGACACAACGTAGATGGATGGAGAAATTGAAAGATCATGATTGTACTATCATTTATCATCCAGGGAAGGCAAATGTTGTGGCAGATGCACTGAGCAGAAAGACTTATATTTCTTGCTTGATGATTCGTGAATGTAAATTGTTAGAAGACTTGTGTGATTGGAGTCCTTGTGAATCTAAACATGGAGTTATTTTTGCTAATATAAAGGCTACTTCAGACTTACTCCAACAGATCAAAGAAGCTCAGGTAATTGATTATGAATTGCAGAAAATCATTAGTGGAATGAATGAAGGAAAGCAACCAGATTTTTCTTTCAACAATGATGGAATTCTTACCTTTCGAGGCAGAGTTTGTATTCCAGTTGATCTTGAGATAAAGAAGAAAGTTCTTAAAGAGGCTCACAAAGCCAAGTATACTATTCATCCTGGAAGCACTAAAATGTACCAAGACTTGAAGAAACATTTCTGGTGGAACAATATGAAAAGAGAAATTGCTGAGTATGTATCCAAATGTTTGACTTGTCAACAAGTAAAAGTGGAGCATCAACATCCAGCAGGTTTGTTGCAACCATTAGAAATTCCATAGTGGAAATGGGAGCATATTACTATGGATTTTGTGACTGGTTTACCACGTACCAGACGAGGCCATGATGCTGTTTGGGTTATAGTGGATAGGTTGACTAAATCAGCTCACTTCTTGTCTGTTTCCATGGGATATTCATTGTCTCAGTTGGCATCTTTGTATGTTCAGGAGATTGTTCGACTCCATGGAGTTCCTGTGAGTATTGTATCTGACAGAGATCCTCGTTTTACTTCTCGATTCTGGCAGGCTCTTCAGGGTGCCATGGGTACTAAATTGAATTTCAGTACAGCTTTTCATCCTCAATCTGATGGGAAATCTGAGAGACTTATACAGATTCTCGAGGATATGTTACGTGCTTGTGTTGTGGATTTAAAAGGTAGTTGGGATACTCATCTTCCTTTGGCTGAGTTTGCTTATAACAACAGTTATCAGTCTAGCATTGAAATGGCTCCATATGAGGCTCTTTATGGCAGAAAATGTCGATCTCCTATATGCTGGGATGAAGTGGGAGAAGCTAGACTCTTGGGTCCTGAAATGGTTCAACAGTCAGTTGAGAGTGTGAAACTCATTCGAGATAGATTACGCACAGCTCAGAGTAGACAAAAGAGTTATGCAGATCATCGTAGAAGGGATCCTGAATTTTAGGTAGGTGACTTTGTATTCTTTAAGGTCTCTCCTCGTAGAGGTATAAAGAGATTTGGGAATAAAGGAAAGTTATCTCCTCGTTATATCGGTCCATTTGAAATTCTTGAAAGAGTTGGGAAGTTGGCTTATAGAGTGGCTTTACCACCTTCTTTATCTGGTATTCATGATGTATTCCATGTATCTATGCTTCGCAAGTATATGGCGGATGAGTCGCATGTTCTTGAGTATGAGGCTATTCCATTTCAGCCTGATTTGTCTTATGAGGAACAACCTGTTAAAATTCTTGACTGGAAAGAGCAAGTTCTGCGTACCAAAAGGATTCCTATTGTGAAGGTCCTTTGGAGGAATCATGAAATAGAAGAGACTACTTGGGAAACCGAGAAAGAGATGCGAGATAAATACCCGAGCCTATTTGAAAACTTTTGTAAGTAAAATTCGTGGGCGAATTTTCTTTAAGGTGGGGAGGATGTAACGCCCATCCTTATTCTCATTAAATATGTGACTTACTTGTTAAATACATGAACTTGCATATTATGTGTTAGTTTTACTTGGGTTAAATTCTTAACTGCTTTAGAATATTAAGGTGGTTAAATGTCTAGTTTTGACTTTAGGGTCATTTGTGAAAATTTGACTTTAGGGGCCTTTTTGTTAAAAGTGAAACTTGAGGGGCCTAAGTGTCATTGTTTGAAAGTTGTAAGTATATCTTCCTTTTCCTTCTCTGAGAGAGCATTCTCAAACTTTCTTACGCTCTCTCTGTGTGAAAACAAAATCTAGGGTTAAAAGTTTACCCTATTCTCGACTCATCGAGCTTAATTATCCCTCCGTTCTTGATTCTGATCCCGGATAAATATTTGTGGCGTTGAATAGGTGCCCGCCCGGTCCCCTGTTCCAACTAAAGTGTTTTAAATCTAAATTGAAATGAAAGCTTATCCCTCCTAAGGCATGGAGCCTTGGTATAAGATGTCCTAGCAAGTGTATATGTACCTTTTGGGGCATTAGAACTGAGTCTTGAACATGAACACTTAAACAACTCAAATGAGAACTTAAGTATAAGAATAGTAACTCTTCTTTATGTCTTGAAAGTGCTATGAACAAGCACTAATGTGTTATGCTTGTCTTGAAACCAATGATTGTGCACCTTAGGGGCGTTAGCACAAAGTTTTAGACTTGAACATCCTAAGAATAGGATTAAGATTTTGTAAGAATAAACGTATAACTCTGATACATGCTTGAATATCCAAAGATTGGACTTATAATTTAAAGTATAAGACCATAAAATCTTGTACATGACTTGAACATCCAAAGAATTGGATTAAGACTTGAATATAAGATAATAAAATCTTGTACATGACTTGATGTCAATACATATGTATGGTAAGGAACTAGAAAGTGCTATGAATAAGCACTAACTTGTATGAGACGTGTTCTTGTTGTGTATGTGCAAACATTGCATATAGTTGCTTGATAACAAGGTGACTTCTTGATTACTTGAAGCATGTTCCTTGTTGAGCTAGTCCACTACTTTTGGATTAGTTCTTCTCCCGTAGTTCAAGTAAATACCTACTTGTACATTCTTGTGTGAGTCCAGCTGGTTCTCCTTGCTTGTTCGGAAATATATAGGTTCACGCTTGTCGCGAGAGCTGGGGCTTAAGTGACAATCGGGTCCCTATGTATTTGCACTTGACCCCTTACTACCGGCCATAGTAAGTGTATAGCTTCCTTGGTTGGAGCAATACGCCTGACTTAAGTGAATGCTAAACTCTTGAACACCTCGTGAACACCTCATGAGTCTTGATCATGAGAATGACACTGGTTACCGGGTCTTCTGATATATACTGAATAATCAGTTTCTTGTTATTGATCCTGATTGTCAAAGTAATACAAGCTACGACAACAATGGTATTCTTGGGAGGAATAAGGAAGGAAGCAATATCCTTTATAGCTTGCTTGTTTAGCCTTATGTGCTACTTGATGAGTGGCTTAGCCTCTCATATACTTGTTACTTGATGATACTTGATACATGATTACTTGAGTATCTACTTGAATTGCATGATAACATGACATCTTGGTGAGGACGATGTATTATGGGTTGTATAACTCCTTATTTTGGGGGTAGACAGTTTTGTTCAGTTCTTATTGTCACTAGACATCTTGTATAGTACTCTTGATGCCAGCACATGAGCTAGGCATGTTTCCGCTGTGTATGTATTTAAGTTTGGTTTTAATTTTCTTGTCTAGAACTCGTGTTGTGAGCTAGTATAGCTCCTTACTCTTGAGTATATATATCATGTCAGTTTGTTATAAACAGTGGTCATCCAGTTTCTTGTTAAGTTTCTTGTTCCTCGTTAGTCACTCCCACCGGGTTCGAGGTTCTATTAGGGGATCCCGGGACCTGGGGGCGTGTCACTTAAGGCATGTCTAAAAAAAACTGAAATAAGATAGAAACTCCCACTCAAAGTAGGGTGTCTTTTATTTTCTCAAAAATCGGTTTTACAATTCATCCCCAACACAAAGCTCTCTGCAGTCAACTGTGCCCGCACCCCATCAAAAGTCAAAGTCAAACAGTCACCATCAAAGTACGACTCATGACAACAATTTGGTCAGGAATGAGCCACAGAATCGCTGCTTCCTCATCAAACAAGATCTACATCCATCCAAAGCAAACGGCCCTCCGGGTCCCTCACTTCAGCAGACGGTCCTCTGGGTCCCGCACTAAAGAAAACGGTCCTCCGGGTCCCGCACTTTAGCAGACGGTCCTCCAGGTCCCACACTTCAGCAGACGGACCTCCTGGTCCTGCACTAAAGCAAACAGTCCTTTGGGTCCCGCACTTCAGCAAACGGTCCTCCGGGTCCCGCACTTCAGCAAACGGTCCTCCAGGTCCCGCACTTTAGCAGACGGTCCTCTAGATCCCGCACCAAAGCAAACGGCCATCCGGGTCCCGCACTTCAGCAGACGGTCCTCCAGCTCCCGCACTTCAAAGCAAACGGTCCTCTGGGTCCCGCACTTCAGCAAATGGTCCTCCGGGTCCCGCACTTCAGCAGACGGTCCTCCGGGTCCCGCACTCCAGCAAACGGATCTCGCTACCAGCAAATAGGTCCCGCTTCCAGCAAACAGATCCCGCTCTCAGCAAACGGATCCCGCTATTGGCAAAGCCGCTCACACAGGGAGCGTACCCTTATCTCTCAAAGTCGCTCACACAGGGAGCGCACCTCTATCTCCGCAATTTCAAATTCCTGTTTTATCAAGTCTTTTCCTATTCTTGGTGATATCCTGGGCGGATGTCTGTCTTTCGTTGGCGCGTTTGCTTCGCAATCCACGCCGCCGAGGGGCTCTGTAGACACCCCGCCTTGGACCGCTCACCCCGATTGCACACTTGGTTTTGTGTTTCTCCCTCTTCTAAGTGTTTTCTGTTAGTTCTGTTACTTTGGTTAAGTTCCAGACGGACTCCGTTAAGTCCTGGGACTAAACTGAATAACGGTTCTAAATTTCTAGTCCTTTATGTCAAAAATTGCTTCTCAGAGTCGCGCGCCTCCGCCCCTTGAGGCCAGACGCGCGCGCCTTCCGCCGCCTAGGTGGGATGCGCGCGCTTCTGGGGCGTGTCAGTTACAGATTCTGCCCAAGAATCTCTCCCTTGCTCATTATACATGATTTTGCCCGGGAAATATTTCTTGGAGACTCCGTTTGGCTCCAAAAACAGTCATTTTTCAACTATAAAAACCCCTCCAATCCATCATTGGAGGAGGACCTTGAAAAATCATTACTTTTAGACCTTTTAGTCACTTCTCTCCTAGACCTTTTCTTGGGATTTCTTCAACTAAGGATTCAATCTCTTCTTCAAGGCTTTACAAGAGGTTCTTTTTGGAAGGATACTATAGGTAAATGTCTTAAACATTTCTCCTCTTCTTCTTCTTCTTCTTCTTCTTATTCTTCTTCTTCCTCAATCAAATGTGCAATCACCCAAAACAATTTGGGACATGACACCAACGGTCCTTTCATTACATTGAATTGGTCTAGGAGTCATCTCCCTACATTTTAACTCTAAAAACCCCTTTTTTATCATCATTTTAATAGGAAGAATACATTTATCTTTAAAAGTGAATTATGAACAAACAAGACCAACGTTGCTCGGGCGAAATGGGTGTTTAAGTACTTCCCATTTCATAACCTAACCCCCGAACCCCTCATCCCAAAGAATCTCTGTTTTCGTAAATCAAACTTAGGCTCACAAACATTAGGTTTTCTTACGTTCCTCAAAAACATGGGTGGCGACTCTAAAACACAATTAGACATCCTAGGGTAGCCCACGCGCTTGAGCCTAAGGCCGTGGCCTCCGCCCCTGGGGTATCTACAGACGGAGTTTTATTTCGTCCATAATAACCACTTGGGGACAGAGTTTTATTTCGTCCATAATAACCACTTTGTTTCTTTTGGAAACGGCATATATGATTTGATGACATTAGTTTAGGGAAATATCGACACACGAAAACCGACTTGGTCACAGAGTGTTAGAACCTAGACTAAGGTGGTGTTTGATGTATTAAACACTTGATGCTTGATGCTTAATGGATTGCAAAGTATAATTTGGAGGTAAGGTGCCTTGATAACATTGAGCTCTACATGTTGAAAGTTTCATGAGGCTCTTATTGGTTAAGAAATGATTTTGATTCTCAATCATTAAGAGCCTCACGTAACCTCCAACATCTATACCTCAATGTCATCAAAGGCACACTACCTCCAAAATATACCTTGCAATCTATTAAGCATCAAGCATCAAGTGCTTAATACATCAAACACCACCTAAGAATGTGTTGGCTTGTACTCGGTTAAAGAGAGGCTTAAAGGTCACCCCCGGCATGTAGTCGTGAACTACGCCATGGGTTGAGGTTTACCGCTTCGAGAGAGTCAAGGTCGGGTGGAGCTTGAAACTCTCTAGGACGGGCCTCGACGGGTTTGGGGTTATGAACTTTGTGCGACTCGATTGTGAGCAATTCATAGGAATATGTGCATGTAGTGTGAGGTCAAGCCAAGTGACAAAATATTTTTTACTTTTTTTTTAAAGAAAAGAAAAAAAACAAATAAGCACATATTTACAACTTTCGAATCACCCGTGTGATCGATAAAATAAACAGAAAATAAAAGCATTCATGTGCAGGCCCGGTGCCCACACACTATCAAAACTGTTCTGTTTCTGTGCACTGTTCTGTTTTTGGAAAATGGCCCAGATGCGCGCGCATTGGAATGCCTATTTGGGAGGCGTGCGCATTAGAGAAAGAGGGGCAGAGGCGCCCGCTTCTGGGTGAAAAAATGGAAATCCGTGGGTTCAAGGGATTGCCTTGACCCTAAGTAAGAAAACTTTCCCCTGCTGAATTTGTTAGCACAAAAACATGAAATGGAAGGACAAGAAGGGAGGCGGGCGATTCTGGTGGTGAAGGTGGGAGGCGCGCGCTTTAGGCCAAGAAGGCCAGAGTGTTGTTGTTGGTGCCCTAGGCACGTTTTTAAACGTTGTATAAGTTATTATTTTATTCATGATGATAAAGAGATAATAAGATTATTATTATTGCTCATGTTTGCTTATAATAATTTTTGTCCCTAGAGCTTGTTAAGCACTAGTATAAAGGCTAAATGATCATGTTAGATTTATAGGTACTTGTTTGGAACAAGGTACTGGACATGACCCGCTGTATGAGATTTATGTCATGGTCTATGTCATATATAAATCCCATATTAGTTATGTCATTTAAATCCTTAGACACGAAGCTATTATAGTCTTCCACTTGATGAAGATTATGTTTGACATATTCAAACGCTGCCTTAACACGGTAGTTATAAAGGGTGTGATTGGCATAATCGGATTCACGTAGGGAAGAATAATAAGCTAATTGGATTTGTCCTTCTTCGGAGGGATGTCAAGCTTGGGCCCCTCGAAGGAATGATGTTGGTGAAATGTTTGGCCAAACTCAAATGGATTGATTGAATCAATGTCATTTGGATTATCAACATATTCGGAATCGAGAAAGTATTGAACAATATAAGTTGACTTATTGACCATGACTTGTGTTCAATGACATCGTGGACAAAGGGAATATGACATGTTCTAAAGGAATGCGAACTTGTATCTAGTTATACTATTTGGGTAGGTATGACGCTTTGTTAGAACCTGATCATATCTTATGGTTTCATGTTTGAACCCATTGCCAACTTAGTATAATCCTAGAGGGTCACACACAATAGAACGAATCTTAAATAAGGACTATATCGGAATATTGAGTCGAAGGACTTTGGAGGAATTTGGAAATTAGGGAAATCTGGGGCAGGTGTACGACCGCACAAAAGGGTTTGGGCGACCACACAACTTGGCTCAAAAAGTACCAAAACCTTCCAGATAGATGTGCGGCCGCACAGGTTGTTTTGGGCGGCCGCATACCATGTCGGGACTGGTTTCCTGATTTGATTTGGAAAAGAATTTTGGACGGGTTTAGACACAAGTTTCCTATTTGGAATAGGTCTAACTTGTATATAAACAGCAAAATTCGGCCAGATTCAAAGCTAATGCTTTTGTGCAAATCTCAAAGAGTTTGAGAGAGGTTTTATTTTGTTCTAAGACATCCTAGATTGAAGAACAAAATAATACACAAATAAAATTCCATATAGTTCATATTAATTGTGAAAACGTGTTTCACAATTTTGGTCTAGCAACCAAGATCAAGTGTTCTTGATATTCGTTCGTGGTGTGGATACCGCTAGAGGGTGAAACTTATCATCTTCAAAGTTCGTGATTCTTACTATGTTCGTGATCAAGGTTTCAAGCCTCCATCGAATTCAAGGATGCAAAAATCAAAGGCATCAAGGGTTAGTATTCTAGTATTCATCATATTGTATTTGACTTAATCATATGAATGGATCTATGGGCTTTGGGTTTCATTAAATTTTAAATGCTTAATTCCTCTGCGCATGTTACTCCGAAACCCAACAGTGGTATCAGATCCCCGTTCATGTTGATTTTTTCAATACTTAGATCATGTTGTGTGTATATAAATTGTTTGTATGCCTAGCATGATATGAATATTGGATTATATGATGTTTATGTGTTATATGATTCTATGTGGTTTATTGTTTTACAACTTTAATCGCACTATTGAATCGCACTAAAAATTATGTTGGATTCTGAATTGTTTGATTATTAATTTTTGATTGGATCAAAGTTTTAATAATCGGGGAAAACAATTTTGAGACAAATTTTCGAACTCTGAAAATCATTCTGATGCTACTGTGCGACCGCACATGTTTAGGCGACTGCACAGTCTTTCTTGGGCGGCCGCACAGTGATGGTCAGAAGCTGGAATTTTGAGGTAGGTCCGACCGGACCAAAGTAAGCACCCGGCCGGACCTTCTGGTCTGGGCTGGGGTTCTTTTTGGGTCGCGGGGTGGATTTAGTTGGTTTGAATTCCTATTTGTTTTAGTCGTTTGTTTCTGAGATTGATTCAAGGTTTGGATGGCTAATCTACGTTCATCGAGATTGTGTTTCCCAAACTTGATTGCAATCAAACTTTCAAAGATAAAACGAAGTTAGAATTATGAAGAGTTCATAATTGCTAAAATTGAGAAACAAAGTTCTTGATTCAATGATTGGAGATCCATGTGGAATTGTGAATGCAATTGGCCTACGTTCATCGAGACCATCTATTGCTTAATTTCGGCCACATGGACTACTTTCTTGGTTTCTTGAATTAGTGCGGAATTGTGGTTGCCAATGGCTTAGTTCGGCCGCACTTCTTGTTGTCTTGATTTGGAGATGATAACCAAAGTTCAAATAGTCTCATCCTCATAATCATAGAGAAACTAATGACACATAAATATTATGCTTAAATTAATGATTATTAATTTAGTGGCTAAACTTGAAGCGTAACATGTTTATCTTGTGTGCTCATAAATGTGTTGTATGCTATATGGTGATGAACCTTCAAGAAAGTTTTAAGTATTTTTTGCCATGCCATGATTAAAACACTTGTAAGTACACGGGTATTTTTATGTGGGCTCGCCAAAGCGAGGTGCATTAATTTTATCTTTGTATGAGCAAGATGAGTGAATAAGAGTTTCCTATGCGTTTAAAATGGTTGGACTTAATTAGGCGTCAAAACAGTTTTGGGCCTAGGCAAAGATGAGATTAAACATGCTTTTGAAATTGGATCACTAAGAATCATATTGGATATGATTGACAAGAAATTGTCTACCTAATTAATTTGATTTTGAGCGGTCCGCCAAAGCGGACTCAAGATTAAATTAAAGTTGGATCTTAGCGCAATTTAAAAGAATCTCAGAAAAGGATCTAAGAGTCATATGGGATATGATTGACAGGGTTGTATACCTAATTAATTTAATTCTGAGCGGTGCGCCAAAGCGTACTTGAAATTAAATTAAAGTTAGATCTTAGCCCATTTAAATTATATTATACATTGGATGTATAAGAAGGTTATATAATTTAGTGGGAGTATTTTTGGAAAATACATTATTTATCATCTTCAAAGTTCGTGATTCTTACTATGTTCGTGATCAAGGTTTCAAGCCTCCATCGAATTCAAGGTTGCAAAAATCAAAGGCATCAAGGGTTAGTATTCTAGTATTCATCATATTGTATTTGACTTAATCATATGAATGGATCTATGGGCTTTAGGTTTCATTAAATTTTAAATGCTTAATTCCGCTGCGCATGTTACTCCGAAACCCAACACAGAGGCGCGCGCTTCCAACCTTTTTCCACCAGAATGCCCAGAAACAGAATAAAAAAACACCAAAAGTAAAAACGCAAGTTTAACCCTCTAAGCAGTCCCCAGCGGAGTCGTCACTATAGATACCCTGGGAGAACCACAACTTGGCTAGAGCGGTGGAAGGATCCTAGGATGTCTAACTTGTTTTAATTTTTAGAGTCACCACCTATGTTATTAAGAGAACATAAGAAAAACCTAAAGAAATAGCCTATTTTATGTACAAAACCAGAGATTCGGGAAGAGAAGGGTTCGGGGGTTAGGTGACGGAGTGGGAAGTACTTAAACACCCACTTCGCCCCGCTTACGCGGGTCTTGCTACTATTGGTGTTCTAATGCTAAATGTCTTTCTTCTATTGATAGTGCTAAAAATTATAATGTAAAGAAAAGGAGAATTGCAAAGGGAAATAAAAGAGAATTGTTTTATTGATTTTTATGCTAAAGATTAAATTAAGAGAAGAATAGTAAATTGAAGTAAAGATTGAAATGTAGGGAGATGACCTTAACCAACTTTAATGTAGTAAAGTGATCATTTAGTCATGTCCCATTGATGGGGATTGCATACATTGACTAAGACATGTAAAATAAGAGAAGAAAAGAGGTAAAATTGTACCTTAAGAAAGAGGACCTCAAACTTGGTGAAGAAATGGTGTTTGTTGTAGAAAACTTGTTGTGTAGAAACTTGTTTTGTTGCTAAAACTCTTGTTGGGAGAATTTGTGTAGAGTTTTTGGTAGATAATAAAAGATGGGGTCCTTTTCTAAGGTAGAAATGAGAGGTTTAAATAGGTAGAGAAAAGAGGGAAAAAAGCTTTTCTAACCAATAAGAAAATAAATAAATTAAATAATAAATAGAAAATCAAATAATAAATAAAAGAAATATTTTAGTTTTATGAAAAGGCTAAGAATATGGGATTGGGAGTTACAAACTAGGGGGATGAACTTGGAGGTAAAAAAGAGTTTTTGTGATCAAGAAAAATAGAGGGAAAAAGGCTGCAATTCAGTTTAGTCCAAAACTAACGGAAATCAGTTAGGAACTTAACCAAAGTAACATAAATTAACAAAAATAAGTTAAATAAAAATACTATGTATGCAATCGGGGTGAGAGATCCAAGGCGGGGTGTCTACACTCACCTCCATAGAAGCCGCCCTACTCCTCCACAACACCATTATCACTACCGAAAACCCTCACACAGCTCGCCTCTTTCTCTTCTGTCAGCCCGTTCTTCTCCCTTCTCTCCCAGTCGTCTCTCCCTCTTTCTCTCTACATCGCCATACCCGCCGCCTTACACCACCAAACCACCATCTCACCACCTAAAACCGCCACCCTCCTCCATTAAAACAACTTCCCCCTTCATCTTCTTCCTCCCTAACACCATCTCTACTCTCAAATCCCCCATAATCACCATCTCCAACCACTTTCTCTCTCTAAACCCTAAAAACCCAATTTCACCAAATTGCATAAATTGGCCTTTCTAACCTTTGTTTGACCAAACACAACTATCCTAACCTTCAATTTGCCGGATTTCAAGAAAAATTAAGGACCCTAAAAATTCAAGTTTGGTTTTTTTTTTTGGCTCATCTTTCTTGGAGCATTCTAGGAGAGACAAGGAGACTTGTTGGGTACGATTGGAGCATTGGAAGGTAAAAATTTCACAATTTTCACTTGCAATTATTTTTGTTGGTGGAAGTTGCGGTGGTTCGGTTGGGATTGATCGGAGGTTCTATTATCGTTTTTGTGATTGTGGTGTTGATATTATTGTTGATTATTATTGTTGTTGGTGATTAATTGTGAGCGTTGGTAGTGAACGTGATTTGTGAATTGTTGTTGGGCTATTTTTTTGTTGTGATGTATGGGAAGGAACAAGGTTGGGGAAAGTAGCCGAGAGGGTACACCTTTTTCTTTACGCTTTTACTGTCCTATATTTTTACTGTTTTACACACAGTGAGGACACTGTTTAGCTTAAGCATGTGGGATGGTTTGTATTGTGTATAGTATTTTTCTTTAAAAAAATATATAAAAATAAAATAAAATAGAGAGGCTAAGTGAAAACCCGAAAGGACGCTTAGGCAAAAGGTGAGATTTTGTGTGATTTTATCATTTATTCACCGGAGAGAAGTCATAAGGGAGGGTAAGGAGTCTCGGGTTAGGATTTTCATACTTTGTGTGGAGGCTCGGTTAGAGGAGATAGGTTAGAAACCCTCGTTCTTTCTTGGAGTAATAAGGGGGAGTTGGTGCTTTCACGAGGTAAGTTATGTCCGGAAACACTTTCTAGGCATCAACTTCTTATTTTTACGAGGGCGATAGTAGTGTGAGACTAGCGTGGGGGAAACTTAGGACACTTTTAGTTCCCCTAGGTTTTTATGTGTGAGCCTTAGTCTGGATAATATATTATTATGGGAGTTTCTATCGGGCTAAGGCCACTGATCTATATTTGATTTTCTGGAGTTATATGGGGATGGAGTTTTTTATACTCCGAGTTTTTTGTGTTTGTTGACTTTTGACTGAGGAGGTTAGAGGAGACTAGGGGTCATTTTCTCCCATGCTACGCTGATTAGACCGGAGTTTAGAGTGGGGTTAGGATGTTACTCAGGGACGAGTAATGGTCTAAGTGTGGGGGAATTTGATGTGGCGGATTTTGTATATATTATTTCCCTTATTTTTCTATGTATTTTCATTCATTTTGATGTACTTAGACAAGATTTGATGTATTTGGGGCATTATTTAGGGTTAATGACAATTTAGGGCCTGAACTGCAGGGGTGTGCGTCTAAACGGGGCCTGGGTTTTTTTCGCTAGATCAGGGCTTCAAATCAATAATTTTTGGCGATTAGGGACTTTTTGACGGATTCTGTCAATTTCCCCCGTTAACTGACCACGTGCGCTACACGTGACTTTGAGTTGAGGGCAAATTGGGCAATTTATATTAGAAGAAACGCAATACACAACCACGCTATATGTTTTCACTGATATAAGGTAAAGAATTCGAGTTAGGGCTCGAAGTTGAAGGTGAGATCAAAGGTGCGATTGAAGGTGAGATTGAAGGTGCGATTCTGCAAGGCGTATAATGGTGACTTGGTGTAAGAGGAAGAAGAAGGGTTGCATTTATGTTTTGACACCTGATTATGGTAAGTCTTTCCTTAACACAGTTCGTTATGTTGTTGTGTTGTAGTGTTTGGTTAGTTGTTGATAAATCAATGTAGCTGTATAAAATAGGCTTTTGTTTACTGAAATGTGAGTTGGATTCTATTGGGTTTGAGTATTATTGATTGTTTATGTTGTTTTCTATGAAAAATGCTATAAAAATCCCCCCAAAAGGGTTAGTCAAAGTTGTTGATAAAGTAGTTTATTTCCTTTTTGCTATTTTTTAAGCTTCTTATCTTTTCAATGTTCACACTTGTCTGCATATGGACATAAAGACATTTTCTGTGAATGGTGTTCCCCTTGTTAGTTGATATAAGAAATAAATGGTATCAATAAAGTGTTACTTATTTATGTTGTGGTCCCCTTATGTTGACATTTCTATCTTGGTACATGATATGCTTCCTTTTGGCCATGTATTGCTGATTGTATGTAATGTTTGTATTGTGTGTTTGTTGTTTCATGTGTGTAGATGATCCTGCACACTTTTCTATTAAGCTTTTTTATGGGGGGTTATTTCCCTAATCCTAATGAAAATGTTTATAAAGGAGGGGTGGTTACATGGTTTGATTACTTTGATGATGATTGTGTTTCACTGCTTGAGCTCAAGGAAGCAGTTAGAGAGGCTGGGGTAGTGTCTGATAACTATGTCTTGTATCAAAAGGTAGGTAACGGTACACCTTTCACACTTAGGTTGATTGAGAATGATAGAGATGCCTGTGATGTGGGAATGTTTAGGTCTGCCAAGAAAAATAACATTGTGGAATTATTTGTGCATCTGGATAGATCAGTTGATAAGGGAAAGGGATTATCAGTAGTTGATAATGGAAAGGGATTATCAGTAGTTGATAAGGGAAAGGGATTATTGGTAGATGAGGATAACAGGACTGCTAATGTATTGCTGGTTGATAAGAATGTACATAATGGTGAAGAATCTGAACATGAGTTGCTACATGACAGTGAGTATGAAAGTGAAGAGGATGACATGGGTTATGAAGTTAATGCTGATGGTATAGGTGTGAGTAATAAGAAGTCTGATGATGGAAACACTCATAAGAGGAATGTAGTTGAGTGGGATTATGGTACAAGTGTTAAAGGGAAAAATGTGGCTTGTGACTATGACTCTGATGATGGTTTGAAGGGATATCGAAGTGAGGATGAAGACCAGGTAAATAGGAGTATGGGAATAGTGTTCAATCCCAAGATTGATATGGTGAAACCACAGTTTGAATTGGGAATGGAATTTTCTGATCACAGGACATTGGTTGATGCTATTAAGAAGCATTAAATAACTGAAAAGAAGCAGATTTTTTTCATTTAGCAAGTGAAACAGAGGGTTAGGGCTAAATGCAAAGAACCATGCCCTTGGGTACTATATGCATCTAAATGCCAAACTGAAGAGAACTTGGTGATCAAAACACTGAATAACAATCACACTTGTGGAATACACTTCAGGAATAGCCATGTCAATCCTAAATTCTTAGCAAGTGAACATGTGAAAGATTGGAGAACATATCCTACCAAACCAGCAAAGGCATTTAAGAACATAGTTTTTCAGAAGTACACTTCCAATATATCCATCACTCGGGCTTATAGAGCAAAAAGAAAGGCAATTCAGTTGATTGAGGGAAGTGTTGCTGAACAATATTTAAAGTTGTGGGATTATGCACATGAGTTGAGGGAGAGAAATCCAGGCAGTTCAGTTTATATGACAACTGAAGAGGGGAGTGTAATAGAAGGGATGGCTATTTTTCAGAGGTTTTATGTTTGTTTAGGAGGCTTGAAAGAGGGTATGAAGCACTGTAGGAAAGTCATATGCTTAGATGGCTGTTTTCTGAAAGGAGAGCATGAGGGGCAGATATTAGCAGCTTGTGGGATTGATGCAAATAATAACTGGTACCCTTTTTGTTATGCAGTAGTAGAAGTTGAGACAAGGGATACATGCCAATGGTTTATAAAATTGAGGATTGATGACTTGGAAATGAGGTGTTATCAGGATCAGGACATCAGTATACAATGATATAAAAGATCTGCTGAAAGACAGAACTGAACATGTACTTAATCTGTCAGAGATAAATGTCTCTCTTGTCACTCAGCAGAAGATTCTGCTTGCCAAGCACAATGATACCCGTAATAAACTTGAGGTTTCAGTTGAGAAACTTGCTGATCATCAGAATGAACTTCTTCAAGCCAAGTTAAAGATTGCTGAACTTGAGGCGAACAACAAGATGTTATCTAAAAGATTGGAGAGTGCCCAAAGAAGACAGAGTAAGGCGAAAAGAAAAGCTGAAAAAAGAAGAGGAAAGAGCAAAGAAGAAGGCGAAAAAGTCTGAATCTACTCCAAAGGACTCGACTCCATCAGAAGATCCCAAAACTTCAGATCCAGCTGCTGATTCTTGAGTCGACATAGCCTATGATGTAGATATCTTATGAATACCTCCATAGACAAATTTCTTTGCCTAATGATATTTTGATTGTGCTAATATGTTATTCTTGATGGAGTACAGGATCCTCATCGGCAAGAACAATGGCATCAGCAGAGATAGCATCAGCAGAGATAAAGTCAGCAGGAATCGAAGTAGAGACAATATCGGCAGAAAGTGAATGAACAATCACCAGAGGATAGTTAGGATGGACAATCATATCCCTGTCTCCTGGTAGATGAAATATGTCGTTGTCTTCCATAGACATTAATAGAGCAAGCTGAAATATCATACAAGCAATGCCTTCCAAAATCATAATTACTAACCTAGCATTCATTAGCCTAGAGGTGTAAACCAAGTGATCGGCACGTTGCTTCTTCAAGAACATAGGCAATGTGATAGATAGAGCAGCATTCTTTACTAAGTACAGTAGCCCACGAGGATCAGTATGGCTTACGTCAAGAATTTCAATAAGCTCATCGTCAATCATTAGGCATTTCCTCATCCAACCCTTCGTTGTAATGCAAACTTCCTTGGGAGATGGACCCGGAAGGTGAATTTTGTCTCCAACCTTTAGCTTCCTAGGTAGGCAGTGCAGAGGATCATAAACAAGTTTCTCTACCTTGAGCTTTGACACTCTAGGAGCTTTCCCTTTCTTCCTTCTGAAGTCCGGTTTAATCCAGGGCATAAAAACCAAGCCTTTATCAGCAGACTCACTAGCAAGAAACTTATGCTTGGTGAAATGAGGATGTTCTTTGCCGAAAGGAGAGGTAATCTTCTGAAGTGTAGATCGGAAAGACTTGATAGGTTGATGAATAGGAAATAACTGTTGGCCATAACTATTTGTAGGAATAGAGATGGCTGAAGTGTACCAGTTGGAACTCATCATTTCCTTGGCATGAAGCTCAAAATTGTACTCAGGAGGTGGAGCAGAATCAACGTCAGCAAGAACAGGTGGCTCTGCATTCATAAGAACAGGCAATTCCACATAATCAGCAGGATCTATTTCATCAGCACTATCTTCATCAGCATCAGCAGCAATTGTAGCCGGTAGAGGAAGAGGGGTATCAGCAGATGGTAAGGTGAGCAGAGGTTGCAAAAGCACTTCCTCAAATTGCAAACTTGCAGCGATTTCAGCATCAAGATCAGTAACTCTTTCCTCAGTACCTCCTCCTAACTCAACAATCTCCATAATTCCAGTAGGTTCAATAATATGTAATCCAGGAGTTACCATTACTAACTGAGTGTCTGTAGTTTGCTCAGCAAGATGAGTGTCGGCAGTTTGCTCACCAGTCTCATGTTCAACAATTACTCCTCTTGAAACAGATACACCAACAGCTACATCATCCAGTGGTTGAGTGTCCATAGTTTCCTCAACAGGTGCAGGTTGGTCGGCAGAACCCTCAATCAGAGGTTAAGTGTCTGGAGTTTTCTCAACTTGAAATCCCAGAGTCTCCTTGACAAGTTCATCGGCACGTCCACCTTCATTACTACTTTCACTCACCAATACAGATTCAGCAAATACATCAGCAGAAGAGGGAGCTTTAGTCATAATAATTCTTATCGGCATCTGGTCATTGCTGATTGTCTCAGAAGTGGAAGGAGAGTTATCAGCAACTCTGTGAGCACAAACCAATTCTTTTTCATACAAGTCCGCACCATAATCATTGTCATCATCATCATCAACATCATCGGCAGCACCAATATTATCAGCAGAATGAGCATCGGCATCAGACACAGTCTTTCTGCTGCTAGGTGAAGAAGCCTGAGTGACTTGATCGGCAAGAACTTCGGCAGCACGACGATCGGCATCTCGCTTCAGCAGAAATTCGTTTGACTGTTCAATTAAATCTAAAGTTACCTTCTTGACTGATCGGTAGAAATGAGCATAGAGAGGACTATCAGCAGGAGCCTCATCATCATTGTACATCAGCAAGTCTTCATCATTTTCTAGTCTGCCAATCTGATAAGGATCAAATTCA
Source organism: Campanula takesimana (assembly GCA_026119855.1). Classification (NCBI taxonomy): domain Eukaryota; kingdom Viridiplantae; phylum Streptophyta; class Magnoliopsida; order Asterales; family Campanulaceae; genus Campanula; species Campanula takesimana. Next base: position 786,627 of record JAOWBW010000245.1, on the reverse strand, counting down.
GTGAATTAGGAGAGCTGATTGAATGTTTTGGCATATGTGATCCATACATCCTGAACCATCAAGTCTTGTCTAATTCTATCTTGAAATAGATAGACCTGGTTCCAGTGAAGTGGCAGATAGTCAAAGTAACGACCAAAATTCAGCTTCAGTTCAGCTGCCTTCATCTGCTTGAACTTTGAGAGAGGGACGAACTACTCATTCCACATATCAGTGCGATTGTCAATCCTCAGTTAGTCAACATAATCAGCACTTTTCCCTGATGGCACAGTGTCCTTCATTTCTTCATGAAACTGAAGTAGACGACGAACAAAAGAGGGCAAATGATCAATAGGGAACACTCATTTCTTGGACAAGACCTTGTTAGTAAAAGACCAAGGGTTTCTGTAGAAAGTGTGGAAGGTGGGATTTCTGATGGGAGCACATTTTCTCGTAGTTTGAGACTTAAGCTTCTCAATAACAGTTTCAATGCTTTTACCACCGGCAAAGTCATCGGTAAAATCTTCATCTGGAATTTCAACTTTGACAGAAGGATCGGTAGTGAGGGAAGCATCGGCAAGATGAGAAGGAGAAAATCTGATCAATTTAGCTCTTGGATCGGCAGAAGAAATAGGAGCAGAAGGAACTTCGTTGGCAATTGGCTTTTGCTTCTCCATCGGCAAGCCCGTCTCATCGGCAACTTTTGCCTTCTTGGATTTCTCCTTATCAGCAGCCTTAACCAATTTTCTTTTCCGTGGAGCACCAGGAGTAGAGTCAGCAAGAACTCGATCGGTAGAAGGAGCAGGAGTAGAGACTGCAGAAATAGAAGCGACTGATGGGATTGTCTTAGATCTTTTCTTTCTTTGAGCGATAGCAGGTGCAGGTGCAGCATTAAGGGCAACAACACTAGAAGCTTTCTTTTCTATTCTGTTCCAATCTTTAGCATCAAAAGATTTTAATTTGCTGAAGGCGATGCTGGATGGAAAACGATCTGCTTTGACTATGTTGATATTTCTTCTCAAGATCATACTAATCAGGAGATAATGAAATCCTTTCCCAGGATTAGGTTTGTTTTTGCTCCTATCAGAAGACCATTTGTCAGCAGCAGTAGCAATGATCCTGAAAATGTAAGCACACCAGTTGAACTTGATCTGCAGAACAATGGCGGCCATGGCTTCAAATTGCACATCAGTTACATTGCTATGTGAACCAGATCAGCAAATGAGGCATCTATCAACTATCTCAGCAAGAGCATAGTATCGGCAAGGATAATGAATCTTCAAATGATTTGTGCCACTGAGTCTTGGACCGGCTCCTCTCATAAGGCTCCATGCCCTGTCCAACTCCTCATCATCAACAAGAGCACTCAACCCTTCATTCCCAAGAGAGGGAAATACTTCAGAAATAGAAGAGGGAGTAAGAGAAATCTGCACGCCTAAGACTGTGGAATTGACGGAGACGATGACTGACGAGTCGGCCGGAGAACGGACAACAATGGAGTTGGAGAAGAACTCTTTAATAAGATCCAAGAACACAGAATCAACTCCAGATGGAGTAATGAAGGAGTTGAGAGAAGACCCAATAAGAAGATTCTTCAAGAAAACCCAGTCGGCTTCGTCATTAAAGTAGTCGGAGTCAACATAACCTCCGTAGATATCTTTTTCACCGGACATTTTCTGCAAGTTACTCAAAAATCTCACAAAGTTAGAAACAAAGATAAATCGAAACAAGGGTGATTTTAAATGAGCAAAGTTTAAACATTAATTACCAGATTATGAAGATATAAGTAAATAGGAAGTTGAATCAAGTAATTCGGTTAGAGGAGTGAGAGAGAGAGAGAGAGAGCAGTTAAAATGGCGGAGAAAGTTTGAAAGATATTGAAAGGGCGTTATATATGTTATGGGGGAGAGAGAATATAAGAAGACAAGAATATTAGAAGTAACTGTAGCAATTTACTCGGAGAACGTGCGCACGCACAAATTTAATGCGCACACAAATCAGAGAGAAATGAACAGTTAAAAGTTAGAGGGAGAAGGGGTAAATCGTCATAACTAAAAAGTGATTGATGACCTGTTACCTTACTGATGTCTCGCAATAAATGGGAAACATCATGACACGATTTTGGGGTAGATCGGTACACACATGTGTTAAGAGAGTGTGACTGATTTGTACCTTTGATTTGACTGCTTACGTCATGTGTCAGGAATCTTATCTTTTTACAGAGACGTGCTGATTTGATACTTTTTAAATATCGGCAAGATAGTTTGGTCGGCAAGATAATTTATTCGGCAAGATATGAAGATCAGCGTGTTGTTGTCAGCAATATTTTGTCGGCAATATAATTTGGTTGGCACGATTTTCACACTTGCTGATGAGATCGGCAAGACTAGCACAATCGGCAGAGTTAGCACAGTTTTAACCATAGAAATCAATCATACCTAGTTCACCTCTTAGGAATTCAAATATTTTCTGGTCTAAGGGCTTTGTCAGTATGTCTGCTCTTTGGTAATCGGTATGAACTTTGAGCAGCACCACATTTCCCTTTTCAACATGTTCCTTCAGAAAGTGATACTTGATGTCTATGTGCTTGGTTTTGGAATGCATGACCGGGTTGTTGGAAACTGAGATGGCGGATTGATTGTCACAATAGATGGGACAAAATTGAGATGGAACTTCATAGTCAACAAGCTGCTGCTTCATCCAAAGGATCTGTGAACAGCAACTGCCGGCAGCTATGTACTCAGCTTCAGTAGTAGAAGTGGAAATTGATGCTTGCTTTTTACAGGACCAAGACACCAATCTATCACCAAGAAATTGGCAAGTCCCACTTGAACTCTTTCTTGTTACTCTGCAAGCTGCAAAGTCTGCATCTGAATAACCTATTAGATTAAAAGATGAATCTCTAGCATACCATAATCTAAGGTTAGCAGTGCCACAAAGATATTTAATGATACGTTTAACAGCTTGCAGATGAGATTCCCTAGGGTCAGCTTGAAACCTGGCACAAACACAAACAGCAAACATAATATCTGGTCTACTGGCAGTAAGATAGAGGAGTGAGCCGATCATACCTCGGTAGATAGTCATATCTACTTTCTTACCAGACTCATCCTTATCTAAGTGAATGTTAATGCCCATGGGTGTGCTTTGAGAGTGAGCATTTTCAAAGCCAAACTTTTTGATTAATTCTTTTGCGTACTTAGCTTGACTGATGAATATTCCCTCATTGGATTGCTTGACTTGAAGTCCAAGGAAATATGTTAGTTCACCCATCATGCTCATCTCGAACTTGCTCTGCATTAGCTTCTCAAATCTCTTGTAAAGTGATTCATTAGTAGAACCAAAAATAATATCATCGACATATATTTGAACAAACAATGAATGACCCTTGTGCTTGGCAACAAATAAAGTGGTATCGATTTTACCTCGAGTGAAACCTAAGCCATCACTAAGTAAGAACTTAGAAAGGGTTTCATACCATGCCCTTGGAGCTTGCTTTAGGCCGTAGAGAGCTTTCTTTAATTGGTAGACATGATTAGGCTTCTTAGAGTCCTTGAAACCAGGTGGTTGTTCAACATACACAAGTTCTTGGAGTTCTCCATTCAGGAAGGCACTTTTCACGTCCATTTGATACATTTTGAATTCTTTGAAGGCGGCATAGGCTAAGAAAAGTCTTATAGCTTCAAATCTTACAACAGGAGCAAATGTCTCATCGTAGTCAATCCCTTCTTCTTGTCGGTATCCTTTAGCAACTAACCTTGCTTTATTCCTTATGATCTTCCCTGCTTTATCCAATTTGTTTCTAAATACCCACTTTGTACCAATCACTTGTTGAGATGATGGTCTTGGCACTAGTTCCCACACATTGCATCTTTTAAACTGATTTAGCTCCTCCTGCATAGCTTCCACCCAGCCAGGATCAGCAAGAGCTTCTTCAGTCTTCTTTGGTTCTATATTGGAAACCATAGCAGATGAGAAAAGACTCTCGGCGAATGCTCTACTAAGGTTTCTTGTCAATCTTGGTCCAAAGACATCACCAATCACATTTTCTAATGGATGATCACGAACTGTTCTAACTTCCCTTGGTACATCTTGTCTGACTGTATCTTGTTGTAAAGATTCGAGAGGAGGGTCAAGATCAGTAGGTGGAGTAGGAGAATTAGAGTTTGGGTAAGAGGTGGATTAGATTGAGAGCTTGTTGGGAAGGGCCTTATAACAGAAATTGGTTGAGGGCTAGATTTGTTTTCAGTATGATCAGCAGATTTTGGTTATGCCGATGAAGGGAAGTATTGAGCTTCAGGTGATTCTTCTACTGATATAACTGGATCAGCAGCTGGAACTTGTCCTGCATGGTTAGTTTTGCTGGATTCACCTGTCTCATGAGCACTAGATTCATTAGTACTATTTGGAGCCTTGTCAGACTCTAGCAAATCAAATTCATCAAAGGTTCCATGAACAGATTCAACAATTTTCAAAAGTTTCTTATTGAAAACTCGAAAGGCCTTACTGTGTTTAGCGTATCCAACAAAGATTCCTTTATCAGCTTTCTCATCTAATTTTCCTCTGTACTCTTTCCCATTGTAGAGCACATAACATTTGCAGCCGAATATTTTGAAGAAACCAATATTGGGAATTCTGCCTCTCCAGAGTTCATAAGGAGTCTTTTTATGGAATTTGTTGATGAGAGATCCGTTCTGAGTGAAGCAGGTGGTATTGATGGCTTCAGCCCAAAAATATTTCGGCAGCCTGGCTTCAGCAATCATGGTCTTACCAGCTTCTATAAGAGTTCTGTTGTTTCTCTCAACGACACCATTTTGTTGTGGTGTACCGGCAGCTGAGAAGTTGTGGTCTATGCCATGATCATCACAATACTGAGCAATACCATTGTTCTTGAATTCAGTGCCGTTGTCTGATCTCATACTGATGATATCACTCTCCTTCTGGGTCTGTAGTAGTCTAAATAACTTGGTACCAACAGCGTAAGTATCATCTTTGTTGCTGAAGGTTTCTACCCAAGTATATCTTGAATAGTCATCTACTACCACCAGAGTGTATCTACTTCCCCCAATACTTGCAGTAGTTGTGGGGCCAAATAGATCCATGTGTAGTAGTTAGAGGCACTTAGATGTAGACATGCAGGGCTTGCTGTGGAAAGATGACTTATGTTATTTTCCAAGCTGGAAGGCCTTGCATTTCTTTCCTTGATCAGCAGACACTTGAGGCAGACCGGTTACCAGATTTGAACTGGCAAGCTTGGATAGATACTTGAAGTTCAAGTGACTGAGTCTCTTGTGCCATAGCTATGAGTTCTCACTGATGTTCTTAGCTACAAAACAAACATTAGTAACACCAGTAATAGTACTTAAATCTACTGCATAAATGTTACCTTTACGTTTGGCAGTGAGAAGAGTTTCATTGGAAGCAATGTCTTTCACATAGCAACTGGAAGTAGTAAATACACATTGCATTCCTTTATCACAGAATTGTGATATTGATAAAAGGTTGTGTTTCAGACCATCCACTAGAGAGACCTTCTGTACAGTGACTGCACCTCTCTTGATGGTACCAATACCGATGATTTTTCCTTTGGCATTATCACCGAAAACCACTGGGGGACCTGATGCTTCTGAGATATCGGCAAGTAGATCTGCAAATCCTGTTATGTGTCTTGAACAACCACTATCTAGAATCCACAAATCCTTGCTTGCACTAGTTGAGGCCATGAAGCATTCCTGAAATAAAACGGTATGCTTATGGTCCCCCTTATTCTTGGGTCCGAGGGTTAGTTCCTCTTTGGCAACCACATCTGGCCACCACTAGAGGATGTAACCTCAGTGGGTCCAGATAGGTGCTTCAAGAGGCATTTATGAGCCTTGTGACCATAATCAGAACAATTAGAACATCTCACTTGACTGATAGGCTGTGGAGTCGGTAGAACATCATTCTGTTTAGTCAGTGCATCGCCAGAACTAAGGAATTGAGCAGGCATAAACTTAGTAGGTTTAAAGGTGCTAGTGTTGCCTTTCTTTCCATTCTGTTTACCTTTGGCAGTTACCTTTTTAGGTACTTGTCCATCGGCAGCAGAGGTGTTTAGACCGGCAGCACTTGCTCTGCTGATGTATTTACCAAGAATACCGTTATCGGCAGACTCAGTATCAGCAACCTTAACATATCTTTGTTTGTGCTTATCATTCCTTTTGTTCTGGTTCTTAGGATACTTCATTGCCACAGCACTGTACATTGGCTTAGCATCCTTATGCACTGAGTTAACAGGACTACATTCAACTTTCTCATCCTTTTTCTCGGTCGCACAAGTTTCAGTAGAGCTACTGCTGCTGGAATCAAATCCTAACCCAGATTGGTCCTTATATGACATTTGGGTCTGTAGGATTGTTTCAACAGCAACTCTAGATTTTGTGTAAGAATCAACAATCCTTGAGAGATGATTGTTTCTTGTCACAAGATTTTCGATCTGAGCTATCAATACTGCCACTTGACTTTTGAGATCTAGGTTTTCTTTCTTTAGAATAACAGACTCAAGCTCGTGTCCTTTAAGAACTGAAAGTTCAGACATAAGCGAGCTATTCTCGTTAGAAATTCTTTTGAAATCAGCATCCATTACTTTATGAACGCTACTCAGCTTCTCATAATCAATAAAAAGTTCATCCATTGTTTCTACCATCTCAGCCTTAGATAATTCTGGAAGAGGGTCGAATGAATCTTTTGAAGTAGAGAGAGTGGGTTCAGGTGAGAAGTCAGGTAGGGAAGAGATGGGTTTCGAAAGGCTTTTGGCAATATTGGGATGTTCGGTGAATGAGAATTTCCTTGTCATCGGCAAGGGTTTTGTTTTACAAGCATTGAAGTGAGAAGAGTTACACTGTCCATATAGTGAAGTTCCCACTTGATGAACCTTGTATCCTATTGGGTTTTCTTCTTTGATGCTTACTTCCTTGAAGTATGATTGAACTCTTCCAGTTGGTACTTCTTTGACTGGAGTCTTTGGCGGCGAGGGATATCGGTAGATTGGAGTCTGCAAGGATGAAATATCGGCATCATCTGAATCTAATGCAACGAAACTTACATCAGCATCTGCATCTTCATCGGCATCTTCGTCTAAATCGGTTTCACACCAGACCGGCAAGGCTTTTTCTGTGCTATCATCGGCAACATAGCTTCGAGACTTTGGATATCTCTTGTTTACTGATTTCCTCACGTATTCATACTTTGGCTGAGGACATTTTGAAGCAAAGTGACCAGGTTTTCTGCAGTTGAAGCAGACAAGATCACCTTTGCTGTTTTTGCCATCAGTAGCACTCGTACTTGGTTTGTTGTAGCTTGCTGATTTTTGAAATGGTGGGGTAAAGGATTTTTGTTGCTGGTGACTTTCTTTTTGCATCCTTTTGAAGTTTTTAAACCTCTTGTAGTTTCTGGCGAAGGCGGCAAATTCGTCTTCTTCCATTGTTTGTTCTGAAGGTGTTTCTGAGGTTTTTGAACAGCAGGGTGTTTGATGGGGATCTATAGGAGGGAATTTGATTGAAGGAAAGGATACCTGAGATTGAGCTGATAGAGACAAGTTTTTGAAATTTTTATCGAGAACGTTAAGTTTTTGCAGTTCTCTCTCATACAAGAACAGACTAGACACAAGATTCTGAATAGAGGTCTTATTTAAGTCTCTAACTTCTCTAACAGCAGTGACCTTAGTATGATACTCATTTCCTAAAGATCTTAGAAAACGAATATTAAGATCTTTCATAGTATACACTTTACCTAATGAAGCACATAAATTACTTACCTCGCAGAATCTGTCGTAGGCACTTCTGAGAGATTCACCATCTAGTTTCTTGAAAGATTCAAACTCAGCAATGCAGTCGTAGAGTCTGTTGTCTTTCACCTGCTCATCTCCTTCAAAGTATGCAAGGAGTTTGTTCCAGCATTGTTGAGCCGTGGAGCACAAGTCAATCAGTTTATATTGTTTGTCGTCCAATCCACGTGAGATAATGTGGCACGCCTTTCCATCTAGAGCAACTGAAAGTTTGTCTTCATCAGTCCATTCTTCTCTAGGTTTTTCAATCAAGGTTTCATCAACTTGAACATGCGTTTCTTGTTCAGTGTCTTGATCAGCATGAGCTGTCAGCGGAGTGGAGGGAATTGGTCGGTAGGTGGTTGAGACCTTTAGAGGAATGATTGGACCACCTTCTATTACTTGCATTAATCGGTCATCGATTGAGTTCATATACTTTATCATACGAGATTTCCAGACACCAAACTCATTGACGTTCAACAACGGAATGGTAGTGATGTTGAACGACTGCATGATTTTTCCTGCCATGGTATCGGCAATACAAGCTGCAAAGCTTGGAAATTTCTTTCAAAATTCCAAGCTCTGATACCAATTGTTAGGCCCAATTGGTAGGAAAATAGGCTAGAGGGGGGGTGAATAGCCTTTTTAAAACTTTTCAAGAAACACTTTTATAAATGCAAAGTCACTTATCAGTTTGCAAACTATTATCAGTAAGCGCAGTGGAGACTAAGTTTTAACTCACACTTAAATCGGTAAGAAATGGTTTTCAGAGCTTAGTTTAAACATAAAGTTGTTTCCAAAAGTTCAATGCAGTTTCAAGAGATTGGTCAAAGGAAAATACAATGAATCAGTATGAACAGTTAGATCACCTGGTGAGAGATTTTCAACCGGCAAGAATAAAGTAGCTGACAAGAGACACAGAGATTTGGAGAGGTTCACAGTGTAAATACTGCTACATCCTCTACCAAGTTTGGTCAGAACTTGGATTTGGGTTAAGAGTACTATTAGATATTTCTAGTCTATTACAAGCATGGCTTTGCCGGTATACAAAGACTAAGTTCTAGAAATTTCTAATGGATCGTAAAACAAATACTGACCAAGTGTTTTTGAGCGGCATATATACATGTGTTATCTGCATTATACTATGCTAATCCTTTTTGCAGATCAACACTCTGCCGATTCATTGAACCGGCTTCACCATTTATTTTGGTGAATCCACCTTTTACTTTAGACATTTAGTGTGACTTATCTTAGGAAATGATTATACCTAGATATCTGCAGAAAACTTTTCCTAAGATAAGAGATGTCCTTAGTATTAAGGGTGATTGGACTTAAGTAATTAGGAAGAGATTGTTGTTCAAATAGATTCCTAGACACTAGAATTACTTAATCCCAATCAGGTCTACACTTAGGATCCCCCAATTTTATTAGAACCTCTTTAGGTACCCTTAGGATTCTTTGTGATCTGCATAGGTGTATTACATCTCTTCATACAAGGCAAACCAGCAAGAGGAAGCAAATCAGCAGACCAGTAAACAAGTTGCCGATCAACTTGCTACACAAGTTGCCGATCAACTTCCTACACAAGTTGCCGATCAACTCCATTCTCAACATGTCGATAAAGAAAGACAGTCTGTACTGTCAGTCAGGTTACATCGTTCCATCTTAAAGTCAACCTTGCTGATTGTCCCTGTCCTTTCATACTGTTTTATCAAAAAGTAGTTTACCTGCTCTGAAGTGATTACTGCACCATCTGACACATAGCTACTTTTAGCTATACTCTGTCTCTACTTGCTTTTGCAGGTAACCGGTTGAGACAAAGGGGTCTTTACCCATCAGATTTTTCTAAGCATGCGTGTACAACAAATCTTCGCCATTAATGCTCAAGATATCGCATTAAATGCTCCTCACCTACCCAGCTGGAAATTCAAATATTATCCTTCTTCAACAAGCTAGGACATCTGCTCCTCTTATAAATAGAGGACTTGCTGCATTGAAGAAGGTTGGTGCATTGAAGAGAGTTGATTGTTGAAGCATTCATTGAAGCTCAACATTCCGTCCAGATAATCATTAGACATTACTAGGACATACACTCGTGCACAAACTCATCACTTTGTTAATATTCCCAAGTTAGACTTATATAAGGAATATTGTGATTGAGTTATTCACATACCCACCTGAGTGAGATAAGTTCTTTTGAACTTGCCGCTCAAAAACACTTGGTGAGTATTTGTTTTACGATCCATTAGAAATTTCTAGAAATTATTATTTGTATACCGGCAAGTTCAAAAGAACTTATCTCACTCAGGTGGGTGTGTAAATAACTCAATCATAATATTCCTTATATAAGTCTAACTTGGTAATATTAACAAAGTGATGAGTTTATGCACGGGTGTATGTCCTATTAATGTCTAATGATTATCTGGACGGAATGTTGATCTTCAATGAATGCTTCAACAATCAACTCTCTTCAATGCACTAACCTTCTTCAATGCAGCAAGTCCTCTATTTATAAGAGGAGCAGATGTCCTAGCTTGTTGAATTTAATGCGATATCTTGAGCATTAATGGCGAAGATTTGTTGTACACGCATGCTTGGAAAAATCTGATGGGTAAAGACCCCTTTGTCTCAACCGGTTACCTGCAAAAGCAAGTAGAGACAGAGTATAGCAAAAAGTAGCTATGTGTCAGACGGCGCAGTAATCACTACAGAGCAGGTAAACTACTTTTTGATAAAACAGTATGAAAGGACAGGGACAATCAGCAAGGTTGACTTTAAGATGGAACGATGTAACCTGACTGACAGTACAGACTGTCTTTCTTTATCGGCATGTTGAGAATGGAGTTGATCGGCAACTTGTGTAGCAAGTTGATCAGCAACTTGTTTACTCGTCTGCTGATTTGCTTCCTCTTGCTGGTTTGCCTTGTATGAAGAGATGTAATACACCTGTGCAGATCACAAAGAATCCTAAGGGTACCTAAAGAGGTTCTAATAAAATTGGGGGATCCTAAGTGTAGACCTGATTGGGATTAAGTAATTCTAGTGTCTAGGAATATATTTGAACAACATGAAGGATGGTAGGGAGTATATGGTTATGTCAGATAAACAAAAGAGGTTGATTGATGCAGTTAGTAGCCTGATGCCTAATGCTGAATATAGATTTTTTGTGCTTCATATGCTTGCAAACATGAGGACTGCAGGGTTCAGAGGCCTAGTGTATAGAGACCAATTGTGGAGTGCTGCAAGTGCAACAACTGAGGCTAGGTATAACGCTTCTATGGAGGAAATTAAAGCATATAACCCTGAGTGTTTCAACTGGTTTGCTGATAAACCCCCACAACAGTGGTCTAGGTCACATTTCAGAACAAACACCAAGTGTGACATACTCTTGAACAACTTGGCAGAGAGTTTTAACATCTCCATTCTATCTGCTAGAGAGAAGCCTATACTTGCATGTCTTGAGAGTATAAGAAACTTGTTGATGACAAGGTTAGAGGAAAATAGGCAAATAGCTGAAAAGAAATGGGGTGGCTTGTGGTTGTGCCCCAAGATTCAGAAGGAGCTTGAGAAAAGGAAAGCTATGGTCAGTCTATGTATTCTAACAGGTACAGGGGTGGGAAATACCAGGTGTCAACAATGAGTGGCAGTCAATACTCAGTTAATCTGAATAAGATGAGTTGCACTTGCAGAAAGTGGGACTTGTGTGGGATTCCATGTAACCATGCTATTTCATGTATGTTTTTGAGAGAAGAACCTCCTAAGAAGTATGTTCATGATTGCTATAGGGTTGAAACATATAAGAAGTGTTACTCTTTCCTTATAAACCCCATGGATGGGCCTGATATGTGGCCCAAAACAGGTTTAGATCCTGTTTATCCACCAAACAAGAGGATCCAACCAGGAAGGCCAAAGAAACTGAGAAAGAAAACCAACCTAGGTTTGCAGCAAGGTCAAGGTGGGGAAGATGGAGCATAAGGAGAAGCAGCACAGGGAGGGGAACCAATTGTTAATGATATGGAGCCTATGGATCTTGGTACTCAAAGCTACGAAAAAGTTAGTACCAGAGAACTATAAAATGCAGTGTTTGCAAGGTTTTGGGACACAACAAATCTGGTTGTTCAATGAATGTAAGTCATCCCTTTTGGTTATGTTTATGTTGTCAGTTACTACAATAATAAATTGTTTGATTTATTTACTGTTTATAAGAATAACATTTTGTTTGTTTACCTTCATTGATGTGCTAGGTTAAAGATGGTAACAAGAAGCAAGGGCATAGGTACAGTATTTGTAGGGTGGAAGGACACAATAAAAAAAAGTGTCCAACTAGAGAACCTACACCAAACAATTCACAGGCTGCACAACAACCATCAACAAGCATGTCTTTACCATCAGCTACCACCTCACAACCTACACAGACTTTCCCATTACCAACCCTATCACCAACTGTCCCAAATCCACCATCCCCAAGACTCTCAAATCTTCCTTCACCAAGAACCCAAACTCCACCACTCTCACCACAGACTTTCCCATCATAAACCCTATCACCAACTGTCCCAAATCCACCATCCCCAAGACTCCCAAATCTTCCTTTACCAAGACCCCAAACTCCACCACTCTCACCACAGACTTTCCCATTAAAAACCCTATCACCACTTACACAGCCTACACAACCTACACCACCACCACCAGTACTTAGATCAAGTCCTAGGTGTAAGAAGCAAAGTAAACCAAGAATGACAAGTCAACCTGTCTCAAAACCCAGTAAAAAGGCAAGTTTATATATGCTTTTCCTCTGTTTTTTTCTTTTTCTTGAATGTAGTACTAATTTATTGCCTATAATGTATAGGTTTCAAAGAACAAGGAAGTCACACCACCAGTATTAAATCTTTCATATTATGCTCAGAATTCAAAGAGAAAGCGAACAACCAAGCAAGGGGGAAGTAATGAGTGTCCCAAATCCACCATCCTCAACAAAGCCAGATCCACCAATACCATGCCAACAAAAAGAGGTAATTTACTTTTATCATTTTTAATCTGAATGAAATGAGTTAGAGTTAGCATTTTGTGATTTTACTTATACTTGTGTTATCTTTAGGTTGCAAAAAAAAAAAAAAAAAGAGACAAGACAGCCCCATCACCAAGCAAGGAGGAACTACGGAGGGTGCCAAGGTCAAATAGACTGAAAGCAAGATTTGAGTTCAGGAAGGTAGAAGGGGTACTCAATTTGGATGATTCAGAAGGAGAAGAAGATATTGTACCTGCCATCACAATGTCTCAACCTGCACCATCATCTTCTCTAATATCTCAACCTGCTATGACAATGTCTCAACCTCCAAATCTGAGAAGTGTTGACAATAGGTTTCAAAGCATACAAGTCAGTGGGGAGCATGGAACAAGCCAGAGTAATTCTCATCCACCAAGTGCTGCACAGCCTTACATTCAAAGAGGTGGGAGAAAATTTGTGTCATGGAAGGATTTGAGAGAGACTGCAAAGAAATTTACAGCAAGTAACAATGGAGAGGGCAAAAAATGAAGTTTGTGCTTTTCAATGGAATCAGATTCCCTTTTGGACATGTTCTCTTTTTTATTTTATTTTGTCACTTTAATTTCTTTCAAGTACTTTAAAGTGTGACTTGTGTGGTTGATGTAGTCTTTAATGACTTGTGGGGTCTTTTGTAGACTTTTCTTGACCCCTATTTTGGCAACACAACTTTAAGACCAAGAATTTTGTGGTGTTTGATGATAAACTGCAATATATCATCTTTTGGACATGTTCTATCTTTCATACTTCTTCTTTTTTTCTTGTTTCTTCTTGTTTTATAAGTACTGTTATGTTGTCTTAATTCCATTAGTGTTTAAAACAAAACAAAACAACAACTCAATAAACTCATTTAACATCCATTCATTTCATCAGTGTTGGAGATACAATAGTACACAAATCTTCATTCTCCAATTTCTGCCATCATGGACTGAAATCCAACTAGTCAACAAAATCCCCAAATTCAACAAGATACTAAATCATTACAACATGCCTAAATTACATTTTACAATGCTTACCAACACCATTACAGCACCATTTAATTTGTAGAAAATTCAATAGAAAATCCAAGAGCAGATCAACAGAACAAACAACACTTTGTTCCTTCTTTTCAATCTGGCAATTTCACATTCCATTTCATTTCTCTTCCGAAGCAACCCAGGTATGACAATCTTCGATCTTCCACACATCTCTGGATCAATCCAAGCGAAATATCCACAATATTGATTCTGCAATTTGAACAATTTTAATTGTATTTTGGCCGAAAAAATTAGGCCTTTTTCAAGTACAAGAAATTACCTTTCTATTGGAGGAGCATTGAAGAAACCTGCGGCCTGGGTTCCTTTCAGGCCATGATGTCACCAGTCGAGCTCTTCTACCACACCTGCACATCTCGTTTGGATTCATGATTTGAAATCCCTAATTTCTTCCCAAATCGTCAATTGGAAAATGAGGGAAACGTACACATGTTCACGCCTTATATCAGTGAAAACGTATAGCATGGTTGTGTATTGCGTTTCTTCTAATATAAATTTCCCAATTTTCCCTCAACTCAAAGTCACGTGTAGCGCACGTGGTCAGTTAACAGGAGAATTTGACAGAATCCGTCAAAAAGCCCCTAATCGCCAAAAATTATTGATTTGAAGCCCTGATCTAGCGGGAAAAAAACTCAGGCCCCGTTTAGACGCACCACCTTGCAGTTTAGGCCCTAATCTGTCATTAACCCCATTATTTATCATTTGGGCTTTTATTGTAATCCGGGGGTAGAATAGTCGTTTTTATTTATTTATTTTTCTGGATGTAATTTTTAGTGAGCTTCAAAGTCATGTCTCAAGGATCAAGAATAGTCAAAGTCAAGGCAAAGTCAAAGTCAACCAGAGCGGAGGAGTACAAGACCAAACTACAATTTTTGAAAGTTAAAGGACTGAATTGAAAATATGAAGACTCCAGGGACTGAATTGCAAAAGTCTGAAAGTTGGCCTCCATACCGTACATGAAGTGCAGCCAGTGGGTGGATTAATTTGTTATTTTTCTTTTTCTTTTATTTTGATTCCATTTTATTTTTTTTCATGTCCTTTATTAGTTTTTGAATTAGATGAGATTAGGTCTCTCACTCTTCACTGGAAAACAGTACGTTCTTTTCTTTTTCTCTGGAGCTTGTAACCCTTTCATAGAGAACTAACTCCATAGCTTTGGATTGTGAGCTTAAACCTACTTTATTTCAATTGAGGTAATTTTCTTATTCTCTTGTTTAATCTATTCATAATTTTGCTTGTTCTGATTTTAGGTTAATAATTAGGGTTTGTGGATTTGGCCAATTCACTAGTTCTTTATTATGAATCTATGCTAGAATTCTCTGTTCCAGTGCGTAAATAATCATCGTTCTTCATGGATCGACCCTGACTTACCCTAATTACATTATTAGTGGAAGAGTTTAGGTCTAATTTTGTAGGCGTACGACTAAGCCTACCAAATTTTTCACGAGGCACACCCTTGGCCGACCCGACTGCTTATCGTACTATTGTTGGTGGCTTACAGTATTTGTCATTAACAAAGTTAGACGTTTCTTTTGCTTTGAATCGTTTGTCTCAGTGTATGCACAATCCTACCGAGGATCATTGGCTTGTCTTGAAGCGTGTTCTTCGCTATTTGGCTGGTACTATTACTCACAGCTTACTTATTCGTCGTGATTATCCTCTTACGCTTCATGCTTTTACTGATGCTGATTGGGCTGGGGATATGGATACTTACACTTACGCCATTGGTTACATTGTTTACATGGGTAAAAATGTTGTTTCCTGGAGTTCTCGTAAACAACGTACCCTTGCTCGGTCTTCCATAGAGGCCGAATATCGTGCCGTTGTGTAAGGTACCCGCGAGAAAACAGAAGGGTTCCCCTTGAGAAGCCAAACATGACACTTTATGTTCAAGAAAACGGAGTCGCCAGGTTAAATTAATTTTAAACCCAATTTTAACAAAAAAGGTTAGAGAAAATGAGTTCGGAGGTCAGGTTACGTCTTGGGAAGAACGTTTGACGGTTCACCCAATACGCCTTGAAAAAGCAAGTCTCCCTAAGTTTGTTGACCAAAAACGTGCAAGTGTGTGTGTGTGTGTGTGTGTGTATTTAAAAGGGAGAAACTGACTTTGACAGAGAACAGTTAAAAAGTTTAACAAAAGGGGTTTATTTGTAAAGATCATAACAGAATGGGGTTAAATCTGAAAAAACAATTCCCTGGACAAACCATCCGTACGGTTGGTGATGGTTGTCCTGAGAATTTATAGATTTATTAGAAAACAGTCCAGTTCCATGCAAGAACAGAGCATCCTGCTGAAACTGGACAGAATGAGGCTTTTCCAGATTGTTTTGTGGTACAAAAAACATGCATAACAACATCCCTATACCATTGATCACTAATTAGACACCAAAAACAAGGGGTTTTGGGCATGATCAAGGCAAAGATTGGGGTAATAAGAGCAAAGTTGATGAACATGGCTTTTGAGCCAAAACAACCATTTGAATGGTTAAAGATGGAGACTTTAACCCCTCCCCCCAAATGGATGATTCATCCAAAACAAAGCCTTGAGACATCAAAAATCAACCTTTGGATGGATAAATATTGAGTCTTTATCATCCAAAGAGACATTATTAAGGCTTAAATCCAAGTTTGGATGGTAAAGATTGAGACTTTACCACCCAAACTTGATAATCATAACATAAATATCATAAATATACAAGGGCTCTCTCCAAATGTGCAATGGATCACCAAGACAAAAGTAAAGACATTAAATTAAATGACATAAATATAAATGACATGAAAGTAAATGACATGAAGTAAATTGCATTAATCATAACAAGCCATGATCATCTTTGGTTTGTAACCCTTAATCATACACAAGGCATGAGGGCACCATAAATCATTTCAAGGCTTGGTTCCAATTAGTAATATCACAAGAAATATATAGACATTAAGTAAATAAAAACATTAACAAGTAGATAAAGAGAAGTGAAGAGGAGATGGGGGAGAAGGAGGCCTAACCAATGTTTGATTCTAGCCTATCTTCCTCTCTTTCACTCAATTCTAACAATGTTGGTGTTTCTGCTCGTATTTCAGCAGAGTTTCTGCATACAAAACTATTTTCTCCCCCCTCCTAAAATGATCAGCAAGGGCTCTAATTTATAGGGACTGAAGGCACCCAAACCAGCCATACGGTTGGGGTCTTCTAGTACCCAAACTATCCGTACAGCTCAGGCTGGCGACCTTCTGGATTTTTCTAAGTTTAATTCTAGAACAGTCCTAAAGTTTTTAGTTTATCTTAGTGAGGTCCTAGTCTATCAAGTTTATCCTTGAATAGTCCTAAGAATACCTCTAAGTTGGTTTAAATTCAGATTGGGGTACTTACACGTTGCTTCCACTACAGCTGAGGTACTATGGCTTTAGAACCTGCTTCGAGAACTAGCCATGCCAACTACCGACACTTCTGTCATTTATTGTGATAATTTTGGTGCTACGTACATTGCCATTAATCCAAGGTTTCATTCTCTCATGAAACATCTTGCCCCAAACTATCATTTTGTTCGTGCCTTAGTCCAGAACAATGCTCTTCGTGTTTTGTTTATTTCCAGTCGTGATCAGCTTGCTGCCATACTCACTAAACCACTTATCCGTGCTCGGTTTCAAGAACTAATGGTCAAGATTAGTCTCTCTCAACGGTCGTCCATCTTGTGGGGGCATGTTAGAGATATACCTAAAGAAGTCTATTTATTTACTTGATAGGTGGATATCTGTCATCCTCTCCTAAATCTAAGGGGATATGTTTCATCCTAGGTGGATATCTGTCATCTTCTCCTAGAAATGATTTGATAGGTGGATATCTGTCATCCTCTCCTAGAAATGGCTTTTGGTCTTACTTGGACTTGACTCTCATTTTGTCAAAGTCGGGATTTGGTCAACTCGATTCTACGGGGAAGGTTGACAAAAGGGTGGACTTGACTCTCTTTTGGTCAAAGTAGGGACTTGGTCAACTCGACTCTATGGGGAGGGTTGACTAAAGGATGGACTTGACTCTCATTTGGTCAAAGTAGGGACTTGGTCAACTTGACCCTACGGAGAGGGTTGACTAGAGGATGGATTTGACTCTCATTTGGTAAAAGTGAGGACTTGGTCAACTCGACTCTACAAGGAGGGTTGACTAAAGGATGGGCTTGACTCTCTTTTGGTCAAAGTCAGGATTTGGTCAACTTGACTCTACGAGGAGGGTTGACTAAAGGATGGATTTGACTCTCATTTGGTCAAAGTCGGGATTTGGATGATCTTATATCGCACTTGGACTGCCGAGGACAAAGGCTTCAACCTAAAATGACCACTTTGGGTCAAGGCTTGGGTCAACTCCATCTTTGGGGAGTTTGACGGGAAAACTGGTCTTACGTCTGACTAAGGACTGCCGGGGACAAAGGCTTCAACCTAAAATGACCTCTCTGGGTCAAGGCTTGGGTCAACTCCATCTTTGGGGAGTTTGAAGGGAAAACTGGTCTTACGTCCGACTAAGGACTGCTAGGGACAAAGGCTTCAACCTAAAATGACCTCTTTGGGTTAAGGTTTGGGTCAACTCCATCTTTGGGGAGTTTGACGGGAAAACTGGTCTTACGTCCGACTAAGGACTGCCGGAGACAAAGGTTTCAACCTAAAATGACCACTCTGGGTCGAGTCTTAGGTCAACTCCATCTTTGGGGAGTTTTACGGGAGAACTGGTCTTACGTTCGACTAAGGACTGTCAGAGACAAAGGTTTCAACCTAAAATGACATTTCTGGGTCAAGGCTTAGGTCAACTCCATCTTTGGGGAGTTTGACGGGAAAACTGGTCTTACGTCCAACTAAGGACTGCCGGGGACAAAGGCTTTAACCTAAAATGACCACTCTGGGTCAAGGCTTGGGTCAATTCCATCTTTGGGGAGTTTGATGGGAAAACTGGTCTTACGTCCGACTAAGGACTCCCGGTCGTTTGGACTTGGTCAACACTACTCTATGGGATGGTCGGCACATTTTCTTAACGCCGGGGAAGAGCCTAGGGGCGACCTTTAAGACACATTATGGACGGAAAAGTCCAAGACTTTGGAAAAATCATTTTGAGGGGAGATCAAAAGCATTTTGCTTGAAACATTGTTTTTGACAAATGATGCCAAGTGGGAAAATTTAAAAATGCTTATTTCTAAAGGAAAATCTTTTAACGAATCATGTTAGTCAAATTTTTGATTTTAACTTAACCGTGAGGTTTGTTATGCATAAAGTCCTTTGGATTTTGTCCATTCGTTGAGAAGTAACTGATGGTAGGAAATCTCCTTATCGATGTTGTAGGTGTAGCCCCAATGTCATCTTCTTCGTTGATGTCGAGGTAGCCCCATGTCTTTGTTGTCATCGATTTTAAAGTAGCCCCAATGTCTCCTTTCGTCCTTTGATATGAGGTTAGGAACCCATCCCTTTTTTCATGATGCGTCCTTTCTTTTGCCTAGGTCACCATTGCGGGTTTTCAACCTTGCGGGCATCTCTTTTTGCGTCTTTTATGGCACACCCTGTTTTTTGCCTAAGCCGCCCTTTCGGGTTTCCGACTTAGCGGGCTACTTTTTTGGTTCCTTTCTTTTATTTATTTTTATGAGTGATACAGCCGACTCGACGGGACAGGGACTCAAGGTATCTTTTTGGAGGAGATATGCAAGGGCGTTTTATTTGGTAGAGAGTCCCTTTATGTTGGTGAGCTCCTTGAGCAATGTATCATGAAAAGGGAGGAAGCCCTTGCTTGACAGAACATAAGTGTTTAGCTCTTTCCTAAGATGAAGAAAAGAAGACTTGTCGAGACATTTGAAATTTTCCTTAGTTAAGATTATCAAAATGATTGCTTGAATGGACCATGTTTACTATTAAGTCAAGATTATAACAATCAATTAGCCTTAACATGTATAAATGTTGTGATCGATTGAGATTAAGATTCAATCAATTGCAAGATCGGAAGAAAAAGGTGTGTCTGGGAAATCGGTCATTGATGGGACCGAGGGAAGAGAACTTGGTCATTTTGAGAGGACCACGGTTTGATGGTTTTGTTTCATGTTATGACTGGACCCGAAGGTTGCCTATGTTCTCCTCAGTTTAAGTAGCTCAGGTCGCCGTAGTTCGGCTGTGAATCATCTCTTGTTGAAGTCGGTGTCCTTTTGAAGGATGTTGTTGCTTTGTTGATGTAGATCGCTTTGCTTCCTTGGGATGTTCTTTGAGGTGGAATTT
This sequence comes from Campanula takesimana, assembly GCA_026119855.1. Lineage (NCBI taxonomy): Eukaryota > Viridiplantae > Streptophyta > Magnoliopsida > Asterales > Campanulaceae > Campanula > Campanula takesimana. The sequence continues at coordinate 766,541 of JAOWBW010000245.1, read as the reverse complement.
TGCGGTGAACTTGGTGAGCTTTTGAGGCAGACTTCCTCTTCGCATATATTCATTTCCTTTCCTTCTTTCCATACATTCATTTCCTTTCCCTCTTCTCATTTCATATTTTTTTAGGGAGAGGGGAAACATTAGCCCCAACTTTCTATCTTGGACATTGGCTCATTTGTAGCCTCTTGGTGGAATGTCTGTCACTTCTAGCTTTGACTTTGAAGATCCGGGAAGTCCTTTGCTTGGTTGCGCACGTGCGATCACGGTTGAATCTTAGTGGTTGAGTAACAACATCCTTGCCTTTTCATTGTCTTGGGATGACTTTGATGTGCATCAATAATTTGTATAGGAAAGGTGTATCGGGTTGTGTATCGGGAAATGGGTATCGAGGATGTGTATCGGGGATGTGTATGAAGGAAGACTTGCCATTAATGGTTTCTTCATGCCAATTGATCACAATATTTATTCACATCAAGATTAATTGTTTGCACTTAGCATTTTTCATTTGTGTTAGGTCCATTCATCCTTAATGACTCGTCATTGACTAGTATGTTTAGAAGTCAATTCATCATTTTAAGGACGTAGCAATCAGTTGATAATAACAAGTAAGGCAATTTCAAGAGTAAATGTATATTGCAAATAATGTCTCAAGTCTAGAGAGAAGAGAAGGAAAATGACTCTTTTATTAAGATAACTTTATACATACATGTCCCAAGTGTGGACCTTTGTAAAAATAAAAAGACACAGTCCGGGACGGACTTTGGTGAAAATCTAGATCCTACGAGGCTGGAAGACTCAAGATTTTTTTTCTTTTTTTCTTTTTTTTTTTTTTAGGGATGGGCTCCAATGAAGCACGATGATCCATTTTCTTCCGGGAAAATAGCACATTAGTGCCCCAAACTTTCATATGAGTTGCACTTTAGGTCCTAATGTTCCAATTTTGGCAATTTGGAGCCTAATGTTCACCTTTTATGGTGAAATTGGTCTTTTTTGGATGGTCATGGATGGAAGCTAACGAAGTTAACAAAAAAATTAACGAGCTTCTTTAAAAATTGCATTTCTTACCCAGAAAAGCAAGTTGACATTGTGAGAGTAAGAAAAAGCATGGGAGAAGAAGAGATATGAAGGTGGCGGGTGGGTGGGGTGGGGGAAGGAGACGAAGAAGGTAGAAGTTTATGTTTGATTTTTTATTTTCCCTTTTCAAGCAAATCCAGGTTAAAAGAAGTTTTTTAAGGCTATTATCTTGGACTAATATCTAAATTTAGCCATTTGTTTTTTTAAACATAATTTTAGCCCTTTACTTAAGGAATTAGAATTATAAATGACTTTAGTGTAAGGAATTTTTATTTTATAATTTTCAATGCTATATAAAAAACTTATTATTTTAAATGATAAACAATATTTTACTTTGATATTTACTATGTTTTTTTGGTTAATTAAAATATACATTCTTATATATATATATATATATATATATATAATTTTAGGAGTTGTAAATTTTTTAACAAAATAGGGTCAACATAAATAATTATTGAACTTTATGGGTAAGAAATGCAAGTTTCAAATAAGCTCGTTATATTTTCCGTTAATTCTGTTAGCTTCCATCCTTTATCATCCAAAAAAACCTTATTTCGCCACAAAAGGTGAACATTAGCCACCAAATTGCCAAAATTGGAATATTAGGACCTAAATTGCAACTCATATGAAACTTTGAGGCATTAATGTGCTATTTGCCCATTTCATTCCTCAATTGTTGGAGGGGTTGTCGGCGGCATATTCATGTCTTCCACGGGGAACTTGGGTTCCATGTCGTCGGAAGGATGTCGCGAGGTTTCCATTTGGCTTGGCGTTGTAATTGCCGGATTCGTCTACTCATGAGTTGGGGTTTGCTTTGGCCATCTCCTTTTGGTGATTTCCTTTCGAGGTGCGTAGCCTTCTTGCGTGGCACTCGACGAAGGTACGGATCTCCATTTGATGTAGTCGCTTTTGGGCTTCCAAAGCACGAGCCTCTCCTTGTAGATAGTGTTCCAACTTTTTGATCTTGTTGTTCATGTGGATGGTTGTCTCGGATGCCAATTCAGATGTGGGGTCCTTGGTCAATGTTTCTAATGGACAGAACCGCGAAGGACTTTAGCATATTAAACCCCAAGTTGAAATTATAACCGAGATTTGAGAAGAATGCTTCATTAGCGGATTAGCCTTTTAGAAAAACTTGATCTTTTATTTTAAGAAAACTCTCTTCTTTTTTTTTTTGGAAAGACACACTTCTGTTTTGAGTGAAAGACTCACACACATTTTTATGCAAACTTTTGACAATGCAACAATGATAATAATAATCTTATTAAGAAAACTAACGGTGGATTCAGAATGGTCACCACATGGCATCTACCGGAGAGTCAAGACTCTAACTAAACCTAACAGACATCTTAAATGATTTTTCTTAAGGGCTTATCACACATCTTAACAATGGACCCTGACCTTTTCTAAGGGGAGGTTGATGGAAGAGGTTTTGATACTCCGCTTCTGACCATAGCTGTAGCTTCATTTCCAACTTCCTAACCCGGGGCATTCAATATTTCCTTCCGCAATTAATTTTCAGATGATGCGTTTCACAGCAGTGCAATCATCGGAATTATGACCATGGTAGTTATGAAAGGCACACATCTTGGTGGTGTTGCGGCGTCTTTCAGGTTCCCTTGGCCAGAAATTTTTGAGAGGCCACATGAGACCTTGTTTGACCAATCCCTCAAACACTTTGCTTATGGGCATTCCAAAATACTCAAACTTTGTGAAATGGGGCTTGGCTTGGCATTTGGATTTTCTTCCATCGTTGACCGGAGCGTAGTGGGAATAAGAATCACCGCCACTCAATGCAAAGGGGTGCTCATTGAGTGTCCTTTCAAACTTGGCTTCCATTTGCTTTCTCTTTCCCAATAGATAATTGAGAGGATTTTGTGGAGGCACAGGGGCGTAGGCCTACTCATAACCTCTGTTGCTTGCAGGAACATACATCGGAGGCATGCAAGGAGCTTGTGGTCCAAAAGGTCTTGGATTGTAGAAATGATATGGGTCACCCCATAATCCTATTGGGGAATCCTGTGGAGGCAAGTTGGTGATGCCTAGCCGGGTATCCATATATGGTGTAAACAGTGACTGAGTTCCAGGGACTTGGTTGATGGTATTAAACCGAGAAGGGATACGATTGAGAAGGTGTTGAAAGTATGATGCTCGAGGCATGACCGGTGCGAACGGCGGTTTGCGGCATTTCGAGTAGATTATGCTTGGGGTTTTATAGGAGGCGTCCTATTGGAGATGTTGGATTTGGGATGAGGCGGAGTGAAGAGGACTTGAGTGAGAGTCAAGTTTTGAATGACAGTGTGTTGGGGCAAAGAAAGGGGGTATTGGTATTTTTGTAAGATTGAGGAGGTGATGTTTGGTTGCAATTCGGAGGTTGGGTGGCTTCTATCTCTTCTTTGTGGTTGGTAACTTTGGTGAAGGGCCCACCAATTTGAAACAGAGCTGTAACACCTCTTTATCTCGTCGACTCATCAAACGGAGTTTGCGTTTATTTGTGGCTTTCTATGATGATTTCTTCCCTAGCCCCGGAGGCTTCTAGAGCTTGGAGCAACTCTTATTTCGTTGGGCTATCCGTCTTATCCGCGGCATCATTTCCCAAGATACTATCCATTGAAGTGGTCTTTTCGAGGTACCGGGTCGGAGAAGTTGTGGTGACCGGGGAACTTTCTGACTCCACACGCACTAGGCGGCGACATGATTCTCTCTTCCACTTCATCCAAGCTACAGGAGAAGGAAAAGAAGGGTAATTCAGGCTCTGGTAAACATTGGGTAAATGCTTGGCTATGGGCTTAACGCTCATGCTACTGATGGAGCAGGGCCGTTATGCTTAGACCTATGGAGTGGAAGGTAGACGGAATTTGATGGGATCTCGAATCCATTCGAGATTCTAGTGGGGACCTATTTATAAGGTTGTAATGGACGCTTAGGCAACTAATCCTAATGGCTCAATGGGTGGTTAGGCGGCTACTCCTAAGGGTTTAATGGCATCTTCGGAATCCATCCAAAGATTGACGGGTACCTTGGAGATCTTCCTAAGGACTTAACGAGAGCTTAGGAAACTAATCCTAAGGCTTAACGAGATCTTGGAGGATAACATGGATCCATCCAAGGATTCGACTGGCTTCTTGGAGGATAACGGGGATCCATCCAAGGACTTGGCTGACTTCTTGGAGGATAACGGGGATCCATCCAAGGAATTGACTAGCTTCTAGGAGGATAATGGAGATCCATCCAAGGACTTGACTGGCTTCTTGGAGGATAATGGAGATCCATCCAGGACTTGAATGGCTTCTTCGAGGATAACGGGGATCCATCCAAGGACTTGGCTGACTTCTTGGAGGATAACGGGGATCCATCAAAGGAATTGACTGACTTCCTAGGAGGACTATTCCTAGGGATTTAACAGGAATCTTAACAGGGACCTAGGGGACTAATCTTAGAGGCTTAACGGAGATCTTGGAGGATAACGGGGATCCGTCTAAAGACTTAACGAAAAGACGCTTTTTAACCAAAGAATGCAATGTGTCAAAGACGAGAAGCAAAAACGGAGCAAATTCATGCAAGGTGCAATTAATTATCCGTTCAAGTTTACTTAAAACACATTTTTATTCCTAAATAGTTGGAAAAGATTTCTCTTCTTTTTTTGCAAATATTCTAAATCCTGGATTAGTGGAGTCCATCACTACGTCTATAAGCCCCTCGTTTTTCACATGTATTGCACGCCCCCAAGGACGGATTGTCCCGGGCAAGGGTTCTATAGGGCACGTGGCTTCCACAGACCAAAAGAACCAATCCTAAAGTCTAGTGCGTCACAAAGTTCCAACGTATGGGCTATTCTTATCATGTCAAGCCCCGGTTAAGGTAAACATTGACTATGTGCCTTAACAAAATTTTGGCATGACCTCATTTTAATGAGGGACCTCGGACCTTAACCTTGGGCTTAAGGATGATTAGTTTGGGCCAAGCATTAGGACTTAACGACACGGTGTCACCCTATCCTTAATACATGACTTTGGTTAATTATGGTTGGAATTAACGCATAAGTCAAGGACCGGGTCAAAGATGACCTTGGTCACACTTGCTTTCATAAGGAGTCATGAACTTGAGCGTTAACTTGGCCATAATTAATGTTTGGGCAGGTACTAGGGACGTGAAGACGTGAGCTAGACCAAAAACCAACCATGGTCACGGTATTTGTGTGTCACGGACAAGTGTGGTTGACTCGGCTCGGATTGGGAGGTGGAATGGACCCGTGCGCGCGAGAAGGGCACAAGAGCACCAATCAAGCTGCATCGTGGCATCCATTCCGGGTTTTATGGGTTATTGAGACGTGCACAAGGTCGAGTGTGCATAGTGTGAAGTCTTCTATGTTCCCTTTTGAGTCAAAATAGGAATCTTCAATGCGTTTTAATATCATGAACAAGAATAAGCAAGATATGAACAAATAATGAGCAAGTAATTTGCACAAGTAATCAAACAAGGATATGAACAAGTAAGAATCTTGAGAATCAAATTTTGTAGATGGAAAAGGTTGTGCACAATCAAAGGTTTTGAAAACCTAAATTTTTTTGCAAGAGGAGCAAGGCCTTTTGAAAATCAATTTGTACAAAAAGATTGTGCACAACAAAAGGATTTGGAAAACCAAACTTTTCATGAAGAGGGTTATGCACTATAAGGTTTTGGAAACCGAATTTTATGTCAAGAAATTTGTGCATAACCGAGCTTTGGGAAACAAGTTTCGGTTCAAGAAAACAAAGGCATATGTGCACAAGTAGAGGCTGGAAATTTAGAACTTGGACAAGCAGAAGCAAGGGGACCATCAGAATGTTTCTTCCCTGCAAGAAATTGTTGAATTTGAAACATTCTGTGGGTCCAACAAAACTAGCTGTACGGCTAGACCAGGAGGTCCATTATTTTTTGCAATTTTCCAGTTTCTGATCCTTCAAGCCCCAGTTTATTGTGTTTCCAGAACAGTTTCATTTCCAGAAATCAAAACAGAAACATAAAACACACACAAGATATGTACAAAGTCAACAAACGGGGACGGGAGTTTGACCCACACAAAGGTGCCCCCAAAGTTTCTAAAAAGAAGTCTGTAAACAACTTATTCCCCAGCGGAGTCGCCACTATAAGGTACCCACGGGAAAACGGAAGGGTTCCCCTCGAGAAGCCAAACACGACACTTTATGTTCAAGAAAACGGAGTCGCCACGTTAAATTAATTTTAAACCCAATTTTAACGAAAAATATTAGAGAAAATGAGTTCGGAGGTCAGGTTACGTCGTGGGAAGAACGTTTGACGGTTCACCCAATCCGCCTCGGAAAACCGAGTCTCCCTAAGTTTGTTGACCAAAAACGTGCAAGTGTGTGTGTGTATTTTTAAAAGGGAGAAACTGACTTTGACAGAGAACAGTTAAAAAGTTTAACAAAAGGGGTTTATTTGTAAAGATCATAATAGAATGGGGTTAAAATTAAAAAACAATTCCCTGGACAAACCATCCGTACGGCTGGTGATGGTTGTCCTGGAAATTTACAGATTTATCAGAAAACAGTCCAGTTCCAGGCAGAAACAGAGCATCTTGCTGAAACTGGACAGAATGAGGCTTTTCCAGATTGTTTTGTGGTATGAAAAAATTGCATAACAACATCCCTATACCATTGATCATTAATTAGACACCAAAAACAAGGGGTTTTGGGCATGATCAAGGCAATGATTGGGGTAATAAGAGCAAAGTTAATGAACATGGCTTTTGAGCCAAAACAACCATTTGAATGGTTAAAGATGGAGACTTTAACCCCCCCCCCCCCCCCAAATGGATGATTCATCCAAAACAAAGCCTTGAGACATCAAAAATCAACCTTTGGATGGATAAAGATTGAGTCTTTATCATCCAAAGGGACATTATTAAGGCTTAAATCCAAGTTTGGATGGTAAATATTGAGACTTTACCACCTGTAGATACCCCGGGGGACCACGGCTTGGCTAGAGCGCGTGAATTATCTAGGATGTCTACTTGATTTTAAGAGTCGCCACCTATGTTTTAGAGGAACATAAGAAAAACCTAAAAAGAGCCAATTTTGTATGTACGAAAACCAAAGATTCGGGATGAGAAGGGTTCGGGGGTTAGGTGACGGAGTGGGAAGTACTTAAACACCCACTCCGCCCCGCTTACGCGGGTCTTGCTACTTTTGGTGTTCTAATGCTAAAAAGTCCTTCTATTGATATTAAAATGTGCTAACAATTATAATGAAAAGAAATGGGAAATTTACAAAGGAAAAATAAAGGAGAATTGTTTTATTTATTTAATGGTAAAGATTACATGTCAAACTATTCTAACAATTATATTAAGAAAAGAATGGTAAATTAAAGTAGAGATTAAAATGTATGGAGATAACCTTAACCAACTTTAATGTAGTAAAGTGGTCATTTGGTCATGTCCCAATTGATGGGGATTGCATACATTACTAAGACATGTAAAATGAGAGAAGAAGAATAAAGTACCTTAAGAAAGAGGACTTCAAACTTGGACTTGAAAATGGTGTTGTTGTAAGGAAATTGTTGTAGAACAATTTGTGTAGAGTGTTGTTACGAAGAACTCTTGTTGAGAGAATTTGTGTAGAGAATTGTATATAGTGTGTGTATAGAGAAATTTCAAGTCTAAAAATGAGGTCCCTCTCCAAGGTAGGAGATGATGGTTTTTATAGGTAAAATTAGGAGGGAAATGTTGGAGGGAAATTGGTCAATCCATGTGAAATGGAATTGACCAATCAAGAAAAAGATAAATAAAAGAATTAATGAAATAAATAAAAGAAAATCAAATAATAATAAAATGAAATATTTTGTTTTTATGAAGAATGGCTAGAATAAAGGATTTGGGAGTTATGAAATAAGGGGGAATGAATGTGGATGTAAAAATGAGGTGTTTCTGATCAAGAAGAGATTTTCTAAATAAGAAAAGGGAGGGAAAAATGGTGCTATCCGTTACTGCCAAAACGGGAAGCGCGCGGGTCCGGTCTATTGGACCAAACGCGCGCGCGACCCATTGACGGTGCCGGAAGCGCCCACGGGTTAAAACGACAGAATGACAGAAATGACTCTAAAGTTAACTTTGTTATCCAGTTTAGTCCAAAACTAACGGAATCAGTTAGGAACTTAATGGAAGTAACAGAAATAAACAAAAACAAGTTAAATAAAAATACTATGTATGCAATCGGGGTGAGAGGTCCAAAGCGGGGTGTCTACAGAGCCCCTCGGCGACGTGGATTGCGAAGCAAAACGCGTCGACGAAAGAAAGACAACCGACGAGGACATCGACAAGAGAAAACAAAGACTCGATAAAACATGAATTTGAAATTTGCAAAGGATAGGGGTGCGCTCCCTGTGTGAGCGGCTTTATTGATATAGAAAGGATATGGCGGGATCCGTTTTGATGAAGCGGGATCCGTTTGTTGAAGCGGGATCCGTTTGCTGAATACGGGATCCGTTTGCTGAGCCGGGATCCGTTTCCTGAAGGCGGGATCCGTTTGCTGATGCGGGATCCGTTTGCTGATGCGGGATCCGTTTGTTGATGGCGGGATCCGTTTGATGGTGCGGGATCCGTTTGCTGAAGTGGGATCCGTTTGCTGATGGCGGGATCCGTTTGCTGGTGCGGGATCTGTTTGCTGATGCGGGATCCGTTTGCTGATGGCGGGATCCGTTTGCTGATGGCGGGATCCGTTTGCTGGTGGCGGGATCCGTTTACTGGTGCGGGATCCGTTTGCTGATGCGGGATCCGTTTGCTGATTGCGGGATCCGTTTGCTGAATGCGGGATCCGTTTGCTGATGCGGGATCCGTTTGCTGATGCGGGATCCGTTTACTGATGCGGGATCTGTTTGCTGAATGCGGGATCCGTTTGCTGAATGCGGGATCCGTTTGCTAATTGCGGGATCACCATGGACCAAATTGATGTCTAGAGCTGCAGTTGCTGTCGACATTATCGTGGGATGGGCATGGTTGATTGTGGACCATTTTCTGCTGGGGACGAAGTGCCTTGAGTAGCGGATGCTGTTGATTTCGTGGTGGTACCTGCTATGTGTGTGCTTGGCAGGTATATGTGTTTGTGCAAGAAGATGCATGAAGTGTGAAATGAAGAGAGAAATTGTGCTCGTGGTGCAATGTGATTTTGAAAGCACTTTATATGAGAGAGAAGTAAAGTGATTCTGTGTGTGAAGTGATTTTTGAAAGCAGGGATTGCTTGAGATGAATGATGTTCATACCTTCACTTACCATTGTCACTTGATTGGGGATGGATTGCTGAAGGATGCTGATGCTTTTGATGAAGAATGTCCATGCTTTGGATGGAGAATGATGATGTTGATGATGATGAATTGTTCTTGCCTTTGAAGGAGTGTCGGTGAGATGGTATTCTGGGTGATGGGTTGGTCATGCCAAAAGGCTGCCTACGTATCCCTTTAAGAGAATCAGACCAGCGTAGTTCAAGGATGATGGAGAATGCTGGAGGAGAAGCTAGGAGCAAAGCAAAGTAAAGCACATACTTTTGCACATAGAAGGAGAAAAAGAAAAAGAAAATCTTTTTTTTTTTTTTAGTTCGTGGGTGAACCATTTTAACCATTGTGTGTTTGTAAAGCCAACCCAAGATCAAGTCATGTTCGATCTAAGTCCGGATTGCCTCACTTGAATGTTGTCGTCGTTGCTGTGGTGTCCAACGAAATTGATGTCTAGCCCCAAGAGATTTGTCGTTTATGGGGCTTCAAAAGGACTATTAATGTCGAGATGCCAAGGGGTTGCTGACTGTAAAGCCCCTCGAATGCTGAACTTTGAGTGGCTTATGAAGCCCCAAGATGAATCAACTCTTAGCCCATTCAAATAAACTGTCTTTTGATGTCGACGTGGGCAAGCCCCAAGAGAAGATCATTGATACCAAGCTTTGAGAGATTGCTAAGCCCCAAATGTCATGGGCTTATCAAGTTTGTAGATGGCGGGATGTGGAGACCTTTCGGTGTGAAGCTCCAACTTATCTTGGCATTGTATTGAGAGCAGATGCACCATTGGGTAGAACTCTTGAAGGCGATCTTCTTTTTTCTCTTGCTTGTAGATGGATGGCCCTTTTTGTGGTTGATACCCAAATGTAGTGTGGTCTTCGGGAGACGTCTCATGGGAGATGGTGATGTTGTTGCAGATGATAAGGTCTTGGTGTGATAAAGTCTCGAAAGGATGTTTGCTTTGAGTCTTCTTGAGTTGAACCGACGGCGGATCTTCGGATGCAGCTTGTTCTTTTGTTCTTGGAGAAGGGGGTGCTGTATTGCAGAAACATTGGGATTGGCCGTAACTCTGTCTCTAGAGTTAACATATTGGTATTGCCCGCCATAACTCAGCCGGGTGAGTCTAGCATATTGAATCTTTTTCCTTTTCTCTAAGACTTCCTTCAGAATCTCGCTGTGAGTTCTAACAAGAATCATTAATATTATTCATATCATCGGAGCCTTCATTTAAAACCAAGAGGCCTTTTGACTGGAAGTGTTAAGGGACCATTGAAGTTTGATCCCTTTCATGGAGCCATAAGACTACTCCCAAATTGCATTGCTCGGGTACCACTGTCCAAAAGCTTGTTAATTGCGAAGCCCCAATATTACCCTTTGCTTGTATCACTGTAATGCCGTAGCCCAAAAGATTGTAGATTGTGAAGCCCCTTGAGACCTTTCGGTATAAAGCTTCAAATGTTGCTGGGGACATTGAAGTGAATTGCTTCTTGCCGAGGGAGCCTTTAAGACTTTACCGTAGCCCCTAGAGTGCCATCATTGATTGCGAGAAAGGTCCATCCTTGATCGGGGGGACGAGTACGGGCACACATGATAAGAGGGCTTTTTGACATCCCTTTTGAGAGACTTTGAGGATAGTCTCACTCATCTTTCTCGAGCATAGCCCCTAGGGCTTATTGATTGTCAAATGAAGCAAAAGAAGCCCTTGTTCGTGAGTCACATAGCCCCTAGGGCGTCACCATTTGTTGAGGAAATCAAGAGTGACTCATCCTCGTGCGAGGGAACAAACATGAGAGGACATGGCAAGAGCTACTCCATTTCTCGGGATCCTTTCGGCGTACTTTAGAAGCATATACTTGCAGAAGCTTTGAAAACTGAGACACATGTTATTGCTATTTGCTGCCCAAGCCAATTGACTAGCTAGGGATTATTTGTGCAACCTCGTGCCCTTTTATGATGGGCTCGTTCTCAGATGGGTCTTGGTTACCACGGGCCTTCTTTTCATGAACCCAAAAATGCACACTGGTGGAGAATGATGCCGATAACCCAAGACAACCTTTGATGGTGCCGTATCTTGTCGAGCCTTTTGCAATCCCAAAGTTGACTCGGTGGGGAATTGATTTGTTGAGGAGATCCAATGTAGAGCTTGTGCAGTTGTCTTCCTTAGAGGCCGGAGATCTCCATTTCTCTTTCCCTTCTCTCTCTCACTCTCTCATTTTTTTTTATGACGCACCCTGTTTTTTGCCTAGACCGCCCTTTCGGGTTTTCAATCTAGCGGGCATCTCTTTTGCGTCTTTTTTTTTTACTCGATTAATGAGGAAGTGTGCATTGACTCTGGCTGAGGAGATAAGACATGTGATTTTGCGGTGAAGACCTCTTGTCACTAAAGATGAGTGACATTGACTCGACTAGGGAAGTGTCCCTAGTATTGACTTTGTATATATTTGTTGAATGACTCACGAAGGCAAGTAAGTCATTAAGAGAGAAGAAAAAGAAAGCCCCAGTTTGATTGCAAGAAACTGGGAGTATCGCAAAAAGAAGAGAAACCCCTAGACTCGACAAGGAATGGAAAGTGATTCCAAATCTAGGAAAGTTGTTCAATCTTGAGGTGATTAATTCATTGGCAAATGAATCGTACAAAGATGTCTTGACAAGTTCGAGATGAAGGCCAATCACCATAACGCACTAGGGCTAAACATATCTTCTTTCTTGCATGAGACCGGACCCGAAGGTTGCCTACGTTCCTCCAGTGAAGAGGCTCAGGTCACTGTAGTTCTTGTGGATTCTCCATTCGTAGTGATGAATTGTTGATTCTCCGTGATTGTTGTCGATGTTGCTTCGTCCTTCGTTTGGTGGAATGATGTTATTGTTGTGAACTTCTTTGAATGAAGGGGGGTTTTTTTTTTTTTTTTTTGCTCTAACTTTTGCCTAGGTTGATTTGAGGATTTCAACCTAGCGAGCTTTTTTTTTATATATATCCCCTTTTTAAAACTTTGCTTCATGATTGTTGCTCCACCTTTCTTTGTCTTGATTTCGTCGTTGTTGATGTCTTCGTTGTTGATACCGTCGTCGATGTTTAGCCCCTAGGCGTTCAAGCGATGGCCTTCATTCCAAAACTTGTTTAGACACCTTCTCATCATTTTGCCAAGAATTAGATTGAACTTGGAAGAGTGTATGAGGACAAGAACGACTTTTTATTTGATGACTCAATGGACTCGAACATTTAACATAGGACGAGAGAAAACTTTAATGCACACTAAAGAGGATTTTGACTCTTTTTTTTTTATTCCTATTACTAGGTAGAGAAAGAGAAACAGAGATTGTTGTCGTAGTCCCCATTGTCGTTGTAGCCTTCCTTGCGGCATGATCTCTTGTTGAGACCCTATTTCAAATCTGAGCCCCTTCCTTGATGAATTCTTGCATGTTGCCATTCTCTAACTGTTGTTCTTCAACCACGGTAAACTCACCATTGTCAATCGAATCTTGGATGATGTCGCGGAGGGAGAAGCAATCCTCAGTGAGATGACCGCTGCATTGGTGATAGTCACACCACTTGTGGTGGGCATGGTTGCGACATAACGGTTGTGGTTGCTTGTACCCTTGGAAAGGAGAAACTTGTCCCTTGGTTTTGAGAGCTTCGTAGGCTTCGGTGATGGTCATGCCATTGAGAGGGGTATAGACACGGTCGTTGGTGGCACCTTTGTGACTTTTAAGGGGTGAGCCACTTGGGCGTGCTTTACCGTGGACCTTTGCCTTGCTGTCGGTGAGCTCTTGTAAACGGGCCTTAAGTTCGGATACTTCTTCCTTATGAATTCTCCTCTCGAGATCAAGACGGGCTTGCCATAAATCATCCTTGTGGCGGGCATCCTCGACAAGTCTATCCATTTGTTCCCCAATGGCTCTTATTATGTTGAAGAGCCTTTCGTTGGACACGAAAATGTTCTTACCCTTGTTGTTGTTGCTGTTGGAAGCCATTGGACCTATTGAGAGAACACGGTTGATCTTAGGTTGGCTCCACAAACACCTTTTGAGTCAAATGATTTAACCCACGAACAAGAAAAGACTCGACCACATAAGAAAATGACTATTTTTTTATTTATTTACAAAAGTCGGAAGGACGTGGTCCTTTTTGGGGTTTCTAGAAAAATAGTGGAATCGTCACACTAGTATATAGACCATCTCGCGGTCCCATATACTCATCGGATTCCACCACGCTTGTGAATCCTACATGTGTCGGGATTAAACTAAATTAATGTAGTAAAGCATACATGCAGGGACGGATTTTTATTTTCGTCCATAATAACCACTTGGGGACGGAGTTTTATTTCGTCCAAAACAACGAGTGGCATGTATGATTTGAAGACATTAGTTTAGGGAAATCTCGGCACATGGAAACCGACTTGAGTCACGGAGTGTTAGACCCTAACTAGACTTGTGTGGTTTGTGCTCGGCTAAAGAGAGGCTTAAAGGTCACCCCCGGCATGTAGTCGTGAACTACGCCACGGGCTGAGGTTTATCGCTTCGGAAGAGTCAAGGTCGAGTGGAGCTTGAAACTTCCTAGGACGGGCCTCGACGGGTTTGGGGTTAGACTTGTGCACTCGATAGTGAGCAGTTGATAAGAATTGTGCGCGTAGTGTGAGGTCTAACAAGTGACAAAAAAAAAATTCAAAGGAAATAAAAAAAACAAATAAGCACGTAATTTACAACTTTTGAATCACCCGTGTGACCGATAAAGATGAACAGGAAATAAAAGCTGTTTTGTGCAGGCCCGGTGCCCACACACTGTCAAAACTGTCCATTCTGTTCACTGTTTCTGTTTTGGAAAGTTGCCCAGACGCGCGCGCTTTATGCTGTGAGGATGGGAGGCGCGCGCCTTAGGCACTAGAAGGAAGAGGCGCCCGCTTCTGGGCAGTACCTGCAAATTCATGGGTTCAAGGGACTGCCTTGACCCTAAATAAAAACACTTTTCCCCTGCAGAAACTGTTAGCACAATAACATCAAATTTGAAGGACAAGATGAGAGGCGGGCGATTCTGGTAATAAGGGTCGGACGCGCGCGCTTTAGGCCAAGAAGGCCGGAGGGGCGCGCTTCCTACCCTTTTTACCAGAATGCCCAGAAAACAGATATAAGAACACCAAAAGTAGAAAATGCAAGTTTAACCCTCTACGTCCCCAGCAGAGTCGCCACTATAGATACCCCGGGGGAACCACGGCTTGGCTAGAGCGCGTGAATTACCTAGGATGTCTACTTGATTTTAAGAGTCGCCACCTATGTTTTAGAGGAACATAAGAAAAACCTAAAAAGAGCCAATTTTATATGTACGAAAACCAGAGATTCGGGAAGAGAAGGGTTCGGGGGTTAGGTGACGGAGTGGGAAGTACTTAAACACCCACTCCGCCCCGCTTACGCGGGTCTTGCTACTTTTGGTGTTCTAATGCTAAAAAGTCCTTCTATTGATATTAAAATGTGCTAACAATTATAATGAAAAGAAATGGGAAATTTACAAAGGAAAAATAAAGGAGAATTGTTTTATTTATTTAATGGTAAAGATTACATGTCAAACTATTCTAACAATTATATTAAGAAAAGAATGGTAAATTAAAGTAGAGATTAAAATGTAGGGAGATAACCTTAACCAACTTTAATGTAGTAAAGTGGTCATTTGGTCATGTCCCAATTGATGGGGATTGCATACATTACTAAGACATGTAAAATGAGAGAAGAAGAATAAAGTACCTTAAGAAAGAGGACTTCAAACTTGGACTTGAAAATGGTGTTGTTGTAAGGAAATTGTTGTAGAACAATTTGTATAGAGTCTTGTTACGAAGAACTCTTGTTGAGAGAATTTGTGTAGAGAATTGTATATAGTGTGTGTATAGAGAAATTTCAAGTCTAAAAATGAGGTCCCTCTCCAAGGTAGGAGATGATGGTTTTTATAGGTAAAATTAGGAGGGAAAGGTTGGAGGGAAATTGGTCAATCCATGTGAAATGGAATTGACCAATCAAGAAAAAGATAAATAAAAGAATTAATGAAATAAATAAAAGAAAATCAAATAATAATAAAATGAAATATTTTTTTTTATGAAGAATGGCTAGAATAAAGGATTTGGGAGTTATGAAATAAGGGGGAATGAATGTGGATGTAAAAAGGAGGTGTTTGTGATCAAGAATAGATTTTCTAAATAAGAAAAGGGAGGGAAAAATGGTGCTTTCCGTTACTGCCAAAGCGGGAAGCGCGCGGGTCCGGCCTATTGGACCAAACGCGTGCGCGACCCATTGACGGTGCCGGAAGCGCCCACGGGCTAAAACGACAGAATGCCAGAAATGACTCTAAAGTTAACTTTGTTATCCAGTTTAGTCCGAAACTAACGGAATCAGTTAGGAACTTAACGGAAGTAACAGAAATTAACAAAAACAAGTTAAATAAAAATACTATGTATGCAATCGGGGTGAGAGGTCCAAAGCGGGGTGTCTACAGAGCCCCTCGGCGACGTGGATTGCGAAGCAAAACGCTTCGACGAAAGAAAGACAACCGCCGAGGACATCGACAAGAGAAAACAAAGACTCGATAAAACATGAATTTCAAATTTGCAAAGAATAGGGGTGCGCTCCCTGTGTGAGCGGCTTTATTGATATAGAAAGGATATGGAGGGATCCGTTTTGCTGAAGCGGGATCCGTTTCCTGAAGCGGGATCCGTTTGCTGAATGCGGGATCCGTTTGCTGAAGGCGGGATCCGTTTGCTGAGGCGGGATCCGTTTGCTGATGGCGGGATCCGTTTACTGGTGCGGGATCCGTTTGCTAAAGCGGGATCCGTTTGCTGATGGCGGGATCCGTTTGCTGGTGTGGGATCCGTTTGCTGAATGCGGGATCCGTTTGCTGGTGGCGGGATCCGTTTGCTGGTGGCGGGATCCGTTTGCTGGTGCGGGATCCGTTTGCTGGTGCGGGATCCGTTTGCTGATTGCGGGATCCGTTTGCTGAATGCGGGATCCGTTTGCTGATGCGGGATCCGTTTGCTGATGGTGGGATCCGTTTGCTAATTGCGGGATCACCATGGACCAAATTGATGTCTAGAGCTGCAGTTGCTGTCGTCTTTATTGTGGGGATGCGGGCATGGTTGATTGTGGACCATTTTCTGCTGGGGACAAAGTGCCTTGAGTAGCGGATGCTGTTGATTTCGTGGTGGTACCTGCTATGTGTGTGCCTGGTAGGTATATGTGTTTGTGCAAGAAGATGCATGAAGTGTGAAATGAAGAGAGAAATTGTGCTCGTGGTGCAATGTGATTTTGAAAGCACTTTATATGAGAGAGAAGTAAAGTGATTCTGTGTGTGAAGTGATTTTTGAAAGCAGGGATTGCTTGAGATGAATGATGTTCATACCTTCACTTACCATTATCGCTTGATTGGGGATGGATTGCTGAAGGATGCTGATGCTTTTGATGAAGAATGTCCATGCTTTGGATGGAGAATGATGATGTTGATGATGATGAATTGTTCTTGCCTTTGAAGGAGTGTCGGTGAGATGGTATTCTGGGTGATGGGTTGGTCGTGCCAAAAGGCTGCCTACGTATCCCTTTAAGAGAATCAGACCAGCGTAGTCCAAGGATGATGGAGAATGCTGGAGGAGAAGCTAGGAGAAAAGCAAAGTAAAGCACATACTTTTGCACATAGAAGGAGAAAAAGAAAAAGAAAATCTTTTTTTTTTTTTTTTAGTTCGTGGGTGAACCATTTTAACCATTGTGTGTTTGTAAAGCCAACCCAAGATCAAGTCATGTTCGATCGAAGTCCGGATTGCCTCGCTTGAATGTTATCGTCGTTGCCGTGGTGTCCAACGAAATTGATGTCTAGCCCAAGAGATTTGTCGTTTATGGGGCTTCAAAAGGACTATTAATGTCGAGATGCCAAGGGGTTGCTGACTGTAAAGCCCCTCGAATGCTGAACTTTGAGTGGCTTATGAAGCCCCAAGATGAATCAACTCTTAGCCCATTCAAATAAACTGTCTTTTGTTGTCGACGTGGGCAAGCCCCAAGAGAAGATCATTGATACCAAGCTTTGAGAGATTGCTAAGCCCCAAATGTCATGGGCTTATCAAGTTTGTAGATGGCGGGATGTGGAGACCTTTCGGTGTGAAGTTCCAACTTATCTTGGCATTGTATTGAGAGCAGATGCACCATTGGGTAGAACTCTTGAAGGCGATCTTCTTTTTCTCTTGCTTGTAGATGGATGGCCCTTTTTGTGGTTGATACCCAAATGTAGTGTGGTCTTCGGGAGACGTCTCGTGGGAGATGGTGATGTTGTTGCAGATGATAAAGTCTTGGTGTGATAAAGTCTCGAACGGTATGTTTGCTCGAGTCTTCTTGAGTTGAACCGACGGCGGATCTTCGGATGCAGCTTGTGCTTTTGATCTTGGAGAAAGGGGTGCTGTATTGCAGAAACATTGGGATTGGCCGTAACTCTGTCTCTAGAGTTAACATATTGGCATTGCCCGCCATAACTCAGCCGGGTGAGTCTAGCATATTGAATCTTTTTCCTTTTCTCTAAGACTTCCTTCAGAATCTCGCTGTGAGTTCTAACAAGAATCATCAAATTCATTCATATCATCGGAGCCTTCATTTAAAACCAAGAGGCCTTTTGACTGGAAGTGTTGAGGAACCATTGAAGTTTGATCCCTTTCATGGAGCCATAAGACTACTCCCAAATTGCATTGCTCGGGTACCACTGCCCAAAAGCTTGTTAATTGCGAAGCCCCAATATTGCCCTTTGCTTGTATCACTGTAATGCCGTAGCCCAAAAGATTGTATATTACGAAGCCCCTTGAGACCTTTCGGTATAAAGCTTCAAATGTTGCTGGGGACATTGAAGTGAATTGTTTCTTGCCGAGGGAGCCTTTAAGACTTGATCGTAGCCCCTAGAGTGCCATCATTGATTGCGAGAAAGGTCCATCCTTGATCAGGGGGACGAGTACGGGCACACATGACAAGAGGGCTTTTTGACATCCCTTTTGAGAGACTTTGAGGATAGTCTCACTCATCTTTCTCGAGCATAGCCCCTAGGGCTTATTGATTGTCAAATGAAGCAAAAGAAGCCCTTGTTCTTGAGTCACATAGCCCCTAGGGCTTTTTGACATCCCTTTGGTTTATCTTAGTAAGGTACTAGTCTATCAAGTTTATCCTTGAATAGTCCTAAAAATACCTCTAAGTTGGTTTAAGTTCAGATTGGGGTACTTACACGTGGCTTCCACTATAGCCGAGGTACTATGGCTTCAGAACCTGCTTCGAGAACTAGCCATGCCAACTATCGACACTCCTGTCATTTATTGTGATAATTTGGGTGCTACGTACATTGCCGCTAATCCAAGGTTTCATTCTCGCATGAAACATCTTGCCCTAGACTATCATTTTGTTCGTGCCTTAGTCCAGAACAATGCTCTTCGTGTTTCATTTATTTCCAGTCGTGATCATCTTGCTGCCATACTCACTAAACCACTTCTCCGTGCTTGGTTTCAAGAACTAATGGTCAAGATTGGTCTCTCTCAACGGTCGTCCATCTTGCGGGGGCATGTTAGAGATATACCTAAAGTAGTCTAGTTATTTAGTTTCCTAATTCTATTTGTATAGCTAGTTAGTTACTTGGTTGACAAGATACGAAACTTGGTAGTCAAGATACTCGTGTATATATATCTTTGTCAGTATTGTAAATATTCAAGAGAGGTTCAATGCAAATAATTATTCCCTCAATATTGTCTATCATTTATGATATGATATTCTACTTGATTTTAAACCTGACAACTATTTAACGCTTGATTGCCTCTTTATCTGGCAATATATTATTATAAAAAAAGTTTTCATCACTTATTTTTCACAAATTCAAACTCGTTTATTTGACATAACTACTCCCTATATATAGGAAGAGACTATTAATTTCTACTTCAAGGTTTGCTATATCCACTACATCTATTGTTCGACATTCTCTCCTCAAATTGTAAACTCATTTTCATGTCAATCTATTTTTGTTGAATATTACGTGTTTTGTATTCAATTTGATTTTCATTTTCATTTCAATTTCATTACTTTGATACTTTTTCATCTTCAATTACAAGGTTCTACAATTTTTGCAGGTTACTTAGTTAGCGTTCATAATCTTAGTCCTTCTCTCTATTCCTCCCCTTTTAACGTATATTTCGCTAAGCAACTCGGTAAATTTTAGGCCATATTTGTTGGCATTATCATACAGACTTTTGGACATACTGTCTGTAAAATTTGTAATCAATTTATATACATCTTGTATGACAAGGGACTAAAATTTGTACCGAATCTAACTTTCCTATACCATATCATTGTAGTTTTTATTTTGGGATTCGTATTCTTGTACCTATCATTTTCTAACTTGACAATCTTTCCTTCGGCTTCCTAGTGTTTATTGCTTCTAGTTTGGAGGCTATATATACAAGGCTCTAAGACTTGAAGAAGACACGAATTTTAGAGAGGAAAAAAGGCGAGATTGAAAGTTAAGCTTTCCACAAGAAAAAGTTTTCCATTTTCTTGAATGTTTTTTTCATTGTTTTAGCGAGCGATGTAACACTTTAGTCATTTAGTACTTTTTTGGTTTCTTCACTAGTTATTAGTTTTCATTTCGTATTCCAAAATATCTTCTTAATAGTGAAGTTTTCTAGTAAGGTTCGTCTTGTTGAGTATTTTATAATTTATTCACAAGTCTGTTTTCCGTTCTTAATTCCGTTGTGTAATTGTTATATGAGCATTTAAACGGGCGCATGCACATTTCTGCTTTTCATGACATCCTAGCTATAAATCCTTAATTTGCTACTAGAGCCGTCACTCACTCGCAGTAAGAGTGATCCTTCTAAAAGTGGCCATCATGAATTGTCAACATACTAGTTATAATCGGTCTCTTATAGATGTCTCAAACTACACAATCTGAAAGGTCAAATGTGTATTTATATAAATGCTATTGATCAGAGGGCGTGGTTGAGTATACTAAAGGATACTTACAATCGGAAGTTGATGTTGTGGTCACTACTGCCTCCGATATGATGGAGGTAGAAAAAGTTTATGATCTAAAGCATTAAGAAATTAACAATGAGTGAAGGTAGTGGAGAAAGATTAGGGGATTTGACAGGCTCCTTTATCTACTAATCTAACCAGCCACCAGCCGCCCAAAGTACTTTTTGGAGGGAAAAACAATGTAAAACTTTTTTAACTTACACATCACAGTAAACTTAAAATATTACAATAAAAATTAACATTTTTTACTGTAAACTTTAGAGGGATATGAATCACTTACTTGATTGATACTTGTGCGGAAGCGTAGATCGTTACCGTGGATTTTAATCACCGAATTGAACTTGGTACAATACTTCGCAACATAGGTCGGAAGCGAAATCATGAACGGAAATCACCCACAAATTCACAACACTTGTTTGCCTTAATCAGCCATGGACGGGTGGGGAAAACGAAGAAGAGAGGGAGAGCAGTTTTGCGTTTTTCGTTTGCGTCGTGTCCTCCGAAAACTGCCGTAGTCTATCTTTTGAGTCCTGAAAGATAAAACAGACTCTGTAACAGCTCGTATTTAACTGCCTCCCTTTTATTTATTCATGTATTTTATTTTCTTAATAAATACAAGGAATTGGGCTTGTCTAGGTTGGGCCATCTTGGGCGGACCTAGTTTAATTCCAACATCTCCCACTCGCACACGATGACCTTATCATCCATGATCTATCATTCAACCAAATGTGTCGTGTGACCAATGAGCGTGCATGTACGTGGCAGCTTTTAGATTATGCACCCGTTAGGCATGACATAATAGCTACAACCACAACAAGTTCACCATCAACTTGTTATACCCCAGACTAATTTGATTAAACCAAGTCCAAACACACCTTGGTCCCTTTAAGGCTATATTTGACTTTTATGATCGTAAAGTGTGTTTATAGCTATGTCCGTGACATAATTGGTCGACCTATAAACACAATCATTAGGCATAATAAAACTTGTCTTCCTTTCTCACTTATCACTTTTAGATCATTAAGTCAATCACTTTCCTAGACATGTACCATCCAGCCGAATTAGTTCATGGCTATAGGTAACATGCTAAAGTAGCAGGCATTTAATTAATACCTTTTAAGTATAGTTGAAAGTCACATAGGGTATCATGCCCGTATAAATGGCATTTTAGAGACTTCACACAATGAGCAAGAGGGACATGTTGCTAATTTCTCTTGGTCAATGCACACTTGTTACTAAAACAAGTGCTACAGTGGTATAACTCCTTTCAAGGAGCGTATGTCAGTAGTTTACCCACTGTACAGATATTTAGTTCAGAGACACTTCTTAATCCCCAACTATTTATATCTGGCCCGTCTTATATTTCCAGACATATGAGAAGTGTCTTGTTTCTTATGCGGTCTTCACTTTGACCTTTTCTTGATTTGCATCAAGTCGACATATGTTTACGTAATGTACTTAGCATACTCCGTTTGTATCTCAAGTATCATTGTCTCATCTCAGCTTGCTTTCATAGCTCCTGAGGCGGTTACTCGTGTGAGAGAGTTAACCTTTGTCTGGTGACATACTCTTATATTGTGTAATGTATGTGTCAATATAATAGAACAAATTATTTATACATCTCAAGAATATAAACCTGATATTCATCAGAAAGTGCATAAAAAAATATTGTTCCACAAACGTAGTTCAGATTGAAGTAAAACGTAAAATTGTTTTCCTTAAGTACATCTACACCCTTCAAAGACCCATATCCCTAACATGACTTAGAAATACATCTCTAGAAAGGGGCTTAGTCATAGGGTCAACTACCATCATATTAGTAGAAATGTACTCTAATGTTACTTCATTACTTGCTATAGTCTCTCGAATGTAGTTATTCCTTAGATCAATGTGTTTGGTTCTTCCAAGATATTTTGGGTCTTTCGTGAAAGCAATGGACGCTTGATTGTCACAATAAACTGTCACAGGGTCAGATGTATGATCGACCACTCCAAGATCCTCCATAAACCTCTTTAACCAAACAGCCTCCTGAACAGCTCTTGTACATGCAGTGAATTCAGCTTCCATGTTAGAGAGAGATACACTTGTTTGCTTCTTGCTATTCCACGTAATAGCTCTGTTATTAAGCAAGAATACATAACCCGATGTTGACTTTCGGTTATCACTATCTCCTCCCCAATCAGCATCACTATAACCAACTATCTGTGAGTTGGATCCTTGATAACACAACATGTAGTCGACAGTTCCTTTTAGATAACGTAATATCCTTTTGACTGCTCCCCAGTGTGCTCTTCCAGGATTAGATTGATAACGACTAACCATGCCAACTGCGAAAGCTAAATCTGGATGAGTACACATGACTGTATACATTAACTTGCCAATGGCACTACGATATGGAACTCTAGACATCTTATTCTTTTCTTCCTCGATCTTAGGGCAATCATCAAGACTCAACTTTTCATTCTTAGCCATAGGAGTGTCAAGAGGTTTGCATTGATGCATACCAAAGTGTTCAAGAACTTGTTTAAGGTAAGTCTCTTGAGACAAACCAAGGGGTCTTTCGGAACGTTTCCAATAGATTCGAACACCCAGTACGAATTCAGCTTCACCCATGTCCTTCATCTCAAAATTTGAGGACAACCACTTCTTAGTGGCTTTCAACAACTCAAGATTGTTTCCATCTATTAAGATATCATCCACATAAAGTGAAAGGATAACAAAATCACTTTTAGATCATTTGAGATAGATACAGTGATCTTATTCAATCATTACAAATCCATCATTAATGATTGAGTGGTGAAATCTTAAGTACCACTGCCTGGATGCTTGCTTGAGACCGTATATGGATCGTTTGAGTTTACAAACTTTGTTTTCACTTCCTTTTACAGTGAAACCCTCAGGTTGATCCATATAAATCTCTTCATTAAATTCTCCATTGAGAAAAGCTGTTTTTACATCCATTTGATGAAGTTCTAAGTCCAAACGAGCTACAACAGCTAGAATCAATCTTATTGAGGCAAACCTTACTACATGAGAGAAAGTTTCCTCGTAGTCTATACCCTCTTGTTGAGTATAACCTTTAGCTACTAAGCGAGCCTTGTATCTTTCAATGGAACCATCCACTTTGCATTTGACTCGTAAGATCACTTATTTCCTACAGTCTTTCGCCCTGGAGGTAAATCAACTAATTCCCAAACATTATTGGTTTTCATTAATTCCATTTCATCATCCATTGCTTTCGTCCATTTTTCACTAGTAGGTGATGTGATAGCCTCTTTATAGCTTCTTGGCTCATCAACATCATGTGTATCAGCCATGAATGATTCATTTTCGATGTCAAAAAAACGTCGAGGAATATGTCCACGCTGACTTTTACGTAAGATAGGCTCTTGAGATTCTTCTTCTAATGGAAGTGTGCTACTCGATGATGGATCCCTCCCACTATCGTTAGGAAGGTGAGGAACTTCTTCCTCTATCTCCATTTGATGAGTAGGTATACCCGCTTCGGGTTCTTCCATTTCATAAAGTCTAATCTCCCTATCTACTTCACCCCTACTAGGGAAATCGTTTTCCAGAAATTCCACATTACGGGACTCAATTTCAGTCAAGCTTCCATCCGATCCTTCACCTATAAACACATATCCTTTGGAGTGTTCTGAGTACCTAATGAAGATACACTTTTTACCCCTATGACCTAACTTCCCATGCTTATCGAAAGTGTTATGTACATAGGTTGCCGATCCCCATGGACGTAGATTTTCCAAAGCTGGTTTTCTGCCCTTCCATAATTAGTATGGGGTGGAACTTACTGATTTAGAAGGGACACGGTTAAGAATATATGCGGCAGTCAGTAAAGCATCTCCCAAAAAAACTTATAGGTAGATTTGCTTGTGCCATCATAGATCTAGCCATATCTAGCAATGTTCTATTCCTCCTCTCTGCAACTCCGTTCTGCTGTGGAGTCCTTGGAATAGTTAATTGCCTTTCAATACCGTTTTCATCACAAAGAGCCTTGAATTGCTCAGACAAATACTCACGTCCACGGTCTGTTCTTAAAGCCTTGATGCTTTTATCTAATTGATTCTCGACAAAGCAAGTATATCGTTTAAAACAATCTAATGCCTCGGACTTGTGAGAAAGTAAATAGATATGACCAAAATGTGTGTAGTCATCTATGAATGTGATGATGTATGAGGCTCTATGCCTTGCACTCACGTTTATTGGCCCACAAATATCGGAATGGATTAGTTGCAATGGAAAAGTAGCCCTTACTGATTTTCCAAATGGTTTTCTTGTTGCTTTCCCAGCTAGGAAACTTTCACAAGTAGGCAATAACACTTTGTTAAGTGACCCTAATAGAACCTCTTTTGCCAACCTGTTCATTCTTTCTTGTCCGATATGCCCTAAGTGAGCATGCCAAACAGATGCATCTACGTTGATGCTACTAGAAGATGCCATTAAAGAGAAACAACTTTTATCATTAAACAACGTATGTTCAACATCTAAAACAAGAAAACCATCAACTAGATATCCAGAACCATAAATAACAGAACCATAACAAATGTCTACAGAAGTTCCATGGAAATTAACAGCAAATCCTAACTTAAGAAGTACAGTAACAGAAACAAGATTTCGCCGGATATTCGGAGCATAGAGAACATTATGTAGCAACAACTTTTGGCCACCTCGTAGGTTTAATTGGCATGTACCAATTCCTTCTACACCAATTTTTGAGTTGTTACCAACATAAATCCACTTTGTACCCTTTGGCACTCGACGGTATTCTTGGAATGCTCCTCGGTGTCTAGTTATGTGGTCTGTGGCTCCTGAGTCTACAGTCTATAAAGGATAAGAGTCAGTGAGAAAAGCACAACTAGAAACAAAGGTGAAATTATAGGTAGGGCATCTTTTTACCTTAGATGGATTTTTACATTCAAAAGTCAGGTGACCCAGTTTGCCACAATTGTTGCATTCCTTCTTAGGATCAGGACAGTCACGTTCAAAATGACTTGTCTTGCCACAATTGTAACATCTCCTCTCAACTTTGTTCTTCCCTTTGCCATTGTTCACATTACCTTTGCGATTTCCGTACTTTACCTTCTTCGGCGCCGATCCGCTCCCGTTCCCCTTCCTTTGGTCATCACCTCTTCCATGATTAGACCCAGAAGCTTTACTTGTACTCGTTTCAGCAGCAAACACTTGAGATGAGGATTTTGAGGCTGAAAGACACTCATCCTCCAACTCCAAGTGAGTCTGCACATCGTTAAAGGTCTTAACATGTTTATTATGGGTTAGGTTCATCACCATGTGATCCCAGTTACTAGGAAGAGAACGGAGAACAGCTTGAACATGTTGTTCATCTGAAATAAAGTGCCTCGCAGACTTTAGGTCCCTTATCATGTTTGACATCGCCCTTAAGTGCTTCCTCATGGAATCATTAGGATGCTTGCTTGCGTTGTCAAACTTATAGAGAAGTTTCTTCAGCTTCGTAGCTGAAGTTCCTCCAAACTTCTTTTTTAGCAGCCAACATATCTTTAGCAACTGAATATGTCTCATATTCACACATAAGGTCATCTTGCATACTGCTCAAAAGCGTGATTCGAGCCTTGCTGTTCCGCTTCTTCCTAGCTTTGAACGCAACAAGATTCCTCCTATGTTCACCAACGGTCCTTTCATCAGTCATAACAGGCTCCTCCATGGAACTTGTCAGAGTGTCAAGAACTTCTTGTTCTTCAAGGACATATTGGATCTTGCGGTGCCACATGTCGTAGTTGTCACCGTTCAATTTGTCACCATGATTTAGCACAGCAATTATGTTCTTAACAGAGGTCATGATTAGCAACTACATAGAGATAATAACAAAGAGAACATTATTTACACATATACGTTTCATTACACTTTCTTTATTACAACAACAAATGATCATTAAATTAATAATCTAACTAAGGATGCGAAACGAAAGGTCACTAAGTTCACAATCAGCTTCACATTACCAAAGTCATATCATCATCTAATCAATCATTTTCATTGTGTAATATCTTATTTTCTCAAGAGAATACTTCTTCATTTCTTAAAGACTCTTAGGCCACGTTTGGTAAGCGGGCATCTAAGGGTGGGAATGGGTATTTCATTCCAAGATATCTTTGTGATAAACGCTAATACTATTATGTAATATTTAACATAAGATTAATGCTCCCACTCAACAAAAGCAGATTTTTTATTATCATTGTTAATACATCTCATGTAATCATTATCAAAACATAATAATCAAACTTATTTTAAGGAACATTAAGAAAATCTGGAAAATTAAACGTCTTCAGAAATTTCCAGAAAAAATTCAGAAAATCTTAAACTGAAAAACATGGCTTCTGTATTTTTTTTAGATTTTCTGACATCGGGAAGACCCCCAAAATAGTCCGTAAGTTGACTGGTCAAACAATTGACCAAAAAGTCAAAGTCAATGAAATTTTTTCAAAAAAAATTAGAAAAACCAGAAACTTAAAAACTTAATTTCTGTATTTTTTTTTCATAATTTTTTGATGTCACTAAGACCTCCAAAAATAATTAACAAGATGTAATTATTGACTAGGGACGGAACGAGTAAAAAAACTTCCATGTATGTTATCGCTGCTGCGTTTTCAGTCCACGAAAACAAGGAATATTTTTTTAGCTAAGTACAATACTTCATGCACTCCGTACAAAAAAAACATACTGACAGTAACCTTATTCATCAACGAAAAAGGAAAAACCCTAGAATTTCAAAATTTCACAACTTTTTCATCTTTAATCCAAAAATCATGAAACAAAATTCTGTAGAAAGCTCTTTGAATCCTCTTTCAAACCACATCAACAATTCATGGTAATTCTTAAAGCATGAAAAACGAAAATTAAACCCATTTAACATGATATGGAAAAAAAAAAACTTCAATCATGGCTTTCACGAAAACATTCGGGATCAAATCCAACAAAGGCTCTGATGCCAATGTAAACTTTAGAGGGACATGAATCACTTACTTGATTGATACTTGTGCGGAAGCGTAGATCGTTACCGTGGATTTTAATCACTGAATTGAACTTGGTACAATACTTCGCAACGTAGGTTGGGAGCGAAATCACGAATGGAAATCACCCACAAATTCACAACACTTGTTTGCCTATATCAGCCATGGACGGGTGGGGAAAACGAAGAAGAGAGGGAGAGCAGTTTTGCGTTTTTCGTTTGCGTCGTGTCCTCCGAAAACTGTCGTAGTCTATCTTTTGAGCCTTGAAAGATAAAACAGACTCCGTAACTGCTCGTATTTAACTGCCTCCCTTTTATTTACTCATGTATTTTATTTTCTTAATAAATACAAGGAATTGGGCTTGTCTAGGTTGGGCCATCTTGGGCGGACCTAGTTTAATTCCAACATTTACAATAAAATTTAAGGTTAATGACAATTTAGACCCTGAAGTATGATACCACCCTTCCAATCGAGCCATGGATGTCTTTTTTCGCCAGATCGGACCTTGGGGTAATTCATTTTCGCCAGTCAGGTCCTTTTTGACGGAATTCGTTAAAAAGTCAGTTAAAAAGCATGTACCGTGCACGTGACTAACTGAATTGGGTTGTTTGAAGTTGATGTTTCTTTAAAGGGGGTCAAATGACATATTTTAAAGCTGAGGTGACAGCTAGACAAAAAAGCTCAAATAAATTATTTTTCAAAAATAATAAATTTTAAAAGAAAAATAAGTTCATTATCTTCAAAAATTTAACTTTTTTTTTTAAATAAAGAAATTCAATAATTTTTTTTTAGTTCACCAATTTTGTCCTACAAGAAAAACTAAAGAAGTTGGATAAATAGTTTTTTTTTTAATTTATGATTTTTCCATTTAATTTTATTTTATTTTTACCAATTTTAATGAATGAATTAGTTTATATATTTTTAGTTAACTTGAAAATGATAGTGTATTTAAAAGGTTAAAATAAAATTTCACAATATCATAAAGTTTTTTTTAATAAAAAAAGAGATAAAATTGTTCCCACAAAATTTCATCTTATGCCAAAAAAAAAAAAGAGAGAGAGAGAGAACCCAAACCCAGTTCATCTTCGTCCTATAAAAATCACAACTTTATCATTCCTCTCCCTTTTCCTCTTCTTCACCTTCAAACACTTCTCCGACACCTCTTTTCCTTTCCCTCCAACACCACCACCACTGTTGCGCCCTGACCCGTGGTCCTACTTGGCCCCACGTCCGGGACACGCACGGAAGACGTCATAAAACAATTTTAAAGAAAATTTTTTGAAATATACTTTCACAAACAAGTACTAAGCCACCTGGCTACAACTAATAACTTTACTTACTTAATTACAAACACGAACATCTACTAAAAGAGATGATACCACAACTGAGTCACGGGTACACTACCCAAAAGGTATTACATTTACATAATGTATCCTTTATTTACACAACATTTCCCAAAATGTCTTACCCAAAGATCTCCTCGACGTCCTCCCTGTGTGTGTAAACTATCCCCTGGGCTCCTTCTTATCTAAAACGGTAAACAAATAAAGGGTGAGAATAAATCTCAGTAAGCTACTAAAATGCAACTACATTACATGCTGATATGATAAACATAAAGGAACAATGCCACCAATGATCATATAGCATATAGCCAATAATATGAGAGGCTCCCTATCGCCAACCGTCCCATACCGGTTGGAAATAACGACCAACTCATCATACAACACATAAAGCGGAAATAAACACTCATACGTGGATACTGAGCCAAGGTTCTCGAACCAAAACAATAGCCATCTGAGAGACATCAACTGAGCAGCATCGAAGAGCTGAAACGGGTTCCGGAACCAAACAACAACAACAACAACGGGGAAAATGACACAAAGTCATAACCCAAAGTGCCCAACCTTTGGCCTAAGGAAGGGGGTTAAAAATGGGAAACCAATGATAGAAGCCTTATAATGTACTTGGCTCGTGAGACCATTATAATCCCTATCACTGCCCGAACACACACAAAAGTACCAGCTGGACTTTACACGCAAGCACCATATAGAAATACTTGCTTAAACAACAATCAGGGACAATGATTCCAATGTAGGGAACCATGCCAAACACATCAAGAAGATGAACCATTCAACACATTACAAAGTTTTCAACAATGCTCACTTAATCCATTACTCACATTTCACAACACTTGTGTTCACAAAGGAACCAATTCTACCACTTTAGTGATCCACAACAACCATCTAACTACTTTAGGACACTACCCAAAAACTAGACTAAGATTGACCTTTAAATCCCTTGGTTTGAAAACTCTAAACTTTTCAGATGACTGGGCGGTCGCCCAAACAGGGCTGTGCGGCCGCCCAAAATGCTCTGTCCCAAGAGTAAAACCTTTCAGATAGATGTGCGGCCGCACGCCCTTTTTGGGCAGCCGCCCACATCACCCGGCAGACCAAAACTTAACCAAAGTTCACTCCTTTCGTTTCACAACCCAAAACTACTAGTACTTGTAACACTTAACATTTGCAACTTTCACAAAGGCTAAAAACTCAGCCTAAGAACACTACTAACACCAACTTCTATAGCATTCCCAACAATAACAAGCTATTTAACAAGTTTTTACTACTCCCTCTGTCCCAAAATTACAAGTATAAATAAAACATACCAAAACATTGTTTTATCACATATAAAGCATATAAAGCATACTTATGACCATTTTAACATTTAAAGGGGGATTAGTAACTTACCTATTTTTCAGAAAAGTGTCAAGAAAATAATCTTTGACCCGGTAGAAAGAATCTATTCAACACCCTGAACATTTATATATAATTAGATTTGAAAATGGAGTAGTAAATTAAAAGAAGGAAAATTAACAAAACAAAATCTTACCTTATCTTCTTTCTACAACAATGGAGGTGAGAAAAATTTGGGGAAGAAATGGTGAGGGTAATGGCGCAGGAGAGGGGAGGGAGAAGAGGTATCATGAAGAAGTTTTATCCATTTCTCCCAAATAAATCATCCAAGTTCAATTCTTAACACTTAAGCCCCTTGAATACTAATTCAACTCCCCTAATAAACTTTACTACTAACGTTTTAACTAACACAAATAATCATATAAGATGTGCAAATTCATATAAGATGATGCAACACATAAAATGCACACATAATTTTAAATTAAAATTCTCAAAATATAAAATAATTATTAAAATAAATAAACGGATTTTGGGGTCGTTACACTCACTCCCCCTTAAAGAAAATTCGACCCGAATTTTAGGATTGCTTACCTCAACCCTCAAACAACCAAGGATACTTCCTCTCGATTTCCTCCCGAAGCTCCCAAGTCGACTCTTCCACGTCATGATTCCTCCACACAACTCGAACAAGGGGAATACTCTTAGTTCGCAATTCTTGAACCTTTGAATCAATAACTTGGACCGGGTGCACCTCATAAGACATACTCGGTTCAATATCCTCGGGAACCTCGGATAAAACATGAGAAGGATCATACACATACTTCCTAAGCATCGAGACATGAAAAACATTATGGATCTTATCAAGAGAATGGGGTAACGCAAGACGATACGCTCTATCTCCCACTCTACTCAGAATCTCGAATGGGCCAATGTACCTCGGTGCTAACTTGCCTTTCTTCCCGTACCTTCGAATCCCCACTTTAGGTGAAACTTTCAGAAACACAAAGTCACCTTTTTCAAACTCGAGATCTCGCCTCCTGTGATCGGCATAACTTTTCTGTCTACTCTGAGCGGTACTCAAACGATCTCGGATAAGCTTAACCTCCTCAACTGACTTGTTCACCATATCAATACCCCAAATTTTTGCTTCCCCTACTTCATCCCAACAAATCGGAGACCGACATTTCCTCCCATACAAAGCTTCATACGGGGCCATCCCAATACTTGACTGAAAACTGTTGTTATAGGCAAATTCCATGAGAGGTAAATGAGAATCCCAAGAATCTGAAAAATCAACTGAGCAAGCTCGTAACATATCTTCGAGAATCTGAATAGTCCTCTCTGACTGCCCATCTGTCTGGGGATGAAAAGCTGTACTGAACTTCAACTCTGAACCCAAAGCCTTCTGAAATGCTTGCCAAAACTGAGATGTAAATCTAGGGTCACGATCAGACACAATGCTCACGGGGACACCATGCAATCTCACAATCTCATTTATATACAAGGTTGTAAGCCTTTCCATCGAGTAACTAATCTCAATAGGTAGAAAATGAGAAGACTTGGTCAATCTATCCACGACCACCCAAACTGCATCAAACCTTCTTCGAGTGCGAGGTAATCCCGTCACAAAATCCATAGTAACATGTTCTCACTTCCATTCCGGAATCTCTAACGGTTGAAGTAACCCCGCAGGCCTTTGATGTTCAGCTTTCACTTATTGACATGTCAAACATTTAGATACATAATCCGCTATCTCTCTCTTCATATTATTCCACCAAAAGTGTTGCTTCAAATTCTGATACATTTTTGTGCTCCCGGGATGAATAGTATATCTCGACTTGTGGCCCTCATCAAGAACTTGGCGTTTAATCCCATCCACGCAAGGTACACATAACCGACCTCTGAAAGTTAACACTCCTTCGGGATTAAGAGAGAAATCCTCATATTTTCCATCTTCGATTTTATCCACGATTTTCACCAACTCCGGATCATCCTTCTGAGCTTCTTTTATTTGTTGAATCAAGACTGGTAATACTCGAATATTCGCAAAAATAGCCCCATGCTTTGACTCACAAGGATCCCAATCTCGAGCATCCTCTAACATCTTCCATTCACGCACCATCAATGAAGCCATAAAAGATTTCCGGCTAATGGCATCGGCTACCATATTTGCTTTACCCGGGTGATACGAGATAGTGCAATCATAATCCTTCAATAGCTCCATCCATCTTCTTTGTCTGTTATTCAACTCTTTTTGGGAGAAAAGGTACTTCAAACTTTGATGATCGGTAAAAATCTCAAATTTGGCTCCGTAAAGATAATGTTTCCACTTGTGCAACGCAAAGACAATAGCCGCAAGCTCCATATCATGGGTAGGATAATTCTGCTCGCTCGGAGTCAACTTTCTTGAAGCATACGCAATCACCCTTCCATTTTGCATTAACACACACCCGAGGCCTTCTTTAGAAGCATCGCTATAGATTACCAAATCAACATTTCCATTAGGAAGCGCAAGGATAGGAGTTGTAGTCAACCTCTTTTTCAATTCTTCAAAGCTAGCTTGACACTTGCCATCCCACACATAAGGAACATTCTTTCGAGTCAACTGAGTCAATGGAGTAGCAATTTTAGAAAACCCCTCGATAAATCTTCTATAATACCCGGCTAGACCCAAGAAACTTCGAATCTCCGTAACTGATTCAGGCCTCTTCCAATTCACAATAGCTTCAATCTTGGAAGGATCTACGGATATTCCTCTATTAGAAACCACGTGCCCAAGAAAAGACACCTCATCGAGCCAAAAAGCACACTTACTGAATTTCACAAACAGTTGCTTCTCACGAAGAACAGATAAAACCATTCGCAAGTGTTGCTCGTGCTCCTCTTTAGACTTGGAATACACAAGAATGTCATCAATAAATACAACCACGAAGGTGTCAAGATAAGGTTTGAAGACTCGATTCATCATATCCATGAAAACAGCCGGAGCATTAGTCAACCCGAAAGGCATAACAAGGAACTCATAATGACCATACCTACTACGGAAAGCAGTCTTAGAAATATCCTCAGAACGGATCTTTAACTGATGATACCCACTCCTCAAGTCAAGCTTTGAAAAGACGACTGACCCTTGGAGTTGATCAAACAAGTCATCAATGTGAGGTAGAGGATACTTATTCTTTACAGTTACCTGATTCAGCTTCCTGTAGTCGATGCACAGTCTCAAAGACCCATCTTTCTTCTTGACAAACAACACAGAAGCTCCCCACGGTGACACACTAGGTCGGATGAATCCCCGATCAAGTAACTCTTGCAATTGCACCTTTAATTCTTTCAGTTCAGCTGGAGCCATTCTATAAGGTGCTTCAGATATAGGGGTGGTACCTGGAATCAAGTCAATACCAAACTCGATCTCTCTATCGGGAGGCATAGAATATTCAGAAGAAAACACATCACAAAACTCTTTAACAACATTCACATCCTCTACTTTAGGAGACTTTTTAGTAGTATCCAGAACACAAGCCAAATACCCCACTCAACCACGGTGCAATAGCCTCCTAGCTTCACATAAGAAATAATACGAATTCCCTTACCCAAAGAAGTTGCCTCAAAAGTAAACACAGGCACACCAGGGATAGAAAACGTAACCACTTTCTTAAAACAATCAACAGAGGCATGATATTTACTTAACCAATCCATACCCAAAATAACATCAAAGTCTTGCAATGGCAAAATAACTAGATCAGCAAGTAAAACATGCTCACTAATATGCACATCACAATCACGCAACACCTTGTCAGCTATCAAACAATTTCCCATAGGAGTCGACACTTCTAGCACATAAGGCAAAGACTCAAAGGAAGAATGCAATCGAGATGCAAAAGACACAGAAACATATGAATGCGATGAGCCGGGGTCTATAAGTGCACGTGCCCTCAAACTGGACATAGAAATTATACCTCCAATCACGGTGGAAGCATCCGAAGCTTATTGTTGATTGATTGCAAACACACGACCTTGAACCTTTGGTTTTCCCGAGGCATCCCTTTTCTGACCCTGAGACGGTCCAACACCACTCCCCGATGGTTGACCCCCCAATCTCGGGCAATTTCTTTGAAAATGACCAAGTTGCCCACAATTCAAACACTTTCCTTGTTTCTTCCAACACCGCTCCTCACTGTGCCCTTCACTCTGACAATAATTATATACTCTCTTGCTTTGACCCCCGGAGAAATTACCTTGATTTCTAACACTCGGTTGCCCTTGTGGTTGTCGTCTAAATGGGGTTGAAGTCCCTTGTCCTCCACGATTTTCATTTCTTTGTGGTTGTGGTCTACCTTGCCTTCCAGCACTTGTTAATTCCACCTTCCTCTTGTGTTCTTCAATATCGTGTTCTACTTGATAAGCTCGATCAACTGCATCTTGAAACTCTTGTAGCTTGTGGGACACCAATTGAGTCCGGATCACTGTCCTTAACCCTTTCACAAACCTTGTTGCCTTTCTCTCCTCTGTTGCAATTAAATGAGTACAATACCTTGATAGCTCCGTGAACTTGGCTACGTACTGAGCCACCGACATTGCATTCTGTTCCAAGCTAAGAAATTCCACTTCCTTCCGGTCTTGATCCATCCTTGGAATAAAATGTTCCTTGAACTTCCTCAGAAAATTTGCCCAAGTATATGGTACGTGAGCTTCGTCCCAACTAGCCTTCGGTGTTCTCCACCAGTACTCCGCAGCTCCACTCAACTTGTAGGTAGCAAACCTAACTCGATCTTCTTCAGTACATACTAAGACATCAAATATCTTTTCCATAGATTCAATCCATCTCTCAACTTGGGTCACATCTGGTTCACCATCATAGCCGGTTGGTTTCATCTTTAAAAACTGTTCTAGACCATACCTCGGAGGTGCATGCTCTCCTCCTTGCCTCTGATCATGGATGGTTTTCATTGCGGCCTCGAACATCCCTTGAAACATAGCTCGAGCTT
Source organism: Campanula takesimana (assembly GCA_026119855.1). NCBI lineage: Eukaryota > Viridiplantae > Streptophyta > Magnoliopsida > Asterales > Campanulaceae > Campanula > Campanula takesimana. The sequence goes on along the minus strand of JAOWBW010000245.1, from coordinate 731,516 downwards.
CTTCCCTTACATTACCCTGGCCTGCAGTACCAGACTGTTCACCCTCATGTTCTGGCATTTTTACTGAGTACCTGCATAAAACACTCAACGTTACTCACTCCATACTCAACTACCCTCCTAGGTCACTTAGTCATTCTAGACAATCTACAACCTAGCTCTGATACCAACTGTCGCGCCCCGACCCGTGGTCCTACTTGGCCCCACGTCCGGGACACGCACGTAAGACGTCATAAAACAATTTTAAAGAAAATTTTTCGAAATATACTTTCACAAACAAGTACTAAGCCACCTGGCTACAACTACTAACTTTACTTACTTAATTACAAACACGAACATCTACTAAAAGAGATGATACCACAACTGAGTCACGGGTACACTACCCAAAAGGTATTACATTTACATAATGTATCCTTTATTTACACAACATTTCCCAAAATGTCTTACCCAAAGATCTCCTCGACGTCCTCCCTGTGTGTGTAAACTATCCCCTGGGCTCCTTCTTATCTAAAACGGTAAACAAATAAAGGGTGAGAATAAATCTCAGTAAGCTACTAAAATGCAACTACATTACATGCTGATATGATAAACATAAAGGAACAATGCCACCAATGATCATATAGCATATAGCACATAATATGAGAGGCTCCCTATCGCCAACCGTCCCATACCGGTTGGAAATAACGACCAACTCATCATACAACACATAAAGCGGAAATAAACACTCATACGTGGATACTGAGCCAAGGTTCTCGAACCAAAACAATAGCCATCTAAGAGACATCAACTGAGCATCATCGAAGAGCTGAAACGGGTTCCGGAGCCAAACAACAACAACAACGGGGAAAATGACACAAAGTCATAACCCAAAGTGCCCAACCTTTGGCCTAAGGAAGGGGGTTAAAAATGGGAAACCAATGATAGAAGCCTTATAATGTACTTGGCTCGTGAGACCATTATAATCCCTATCACTGCCCGAACACACACAAAAGTACCAACTGGACTTTACACGCAAGCACCATATAGAAATACTTGCTTAAACAACAATCAGGGACAATGATTCCAATGTAGGGAACCATGCCAAACACATCAAGAAGATGAATCATTCAACACATTACAAAGTTTTCAACAATGCTCACTTAATCCATTACTCACATTTCACAACACTTATGTTCACAAAGGAACCAATTCTACCACTTTAGTGATCCACAACAACCATCTAACTACTTTAGGACACTACCCAAAAACTAGACTAAGATTGACCTTTAAATCCTTTGGTTTGAAAACTCTAAACTTTTCAGATGACTGGGCGGTCGCCCAAACAGGGCTGTGCGGCCGCCCAAAATGCTCTGTCCCAAGAGTAAAACCTTTCAGATAGATGTGCGGCCGCACGCCCTTTTTGGGCAGCCGCCCACATCACCCGGCAGACCAAAACTTAACCAAAGTTCACTCCTTTCGTTTCACAACCCAAAACTACTAGTACTTGTAACACTTAACATTTGCAACTTTCACAAAGGCTAAAAACTCAGCCTAAGAACAATACTAACACCAACTTCTATAGCATTCCCAACAATAACAAGCTATTTAACAAGTTCTTACTACTCCCTCTGTTCCAAAATTACAAGTATAAATAAAACATACCAAAACATTGTTTTATCACATATAAAGCATATAAAGCATACTTATGACCATTTTAACATTTAAAGGGGGATTAGTAACTTACCTATTTTTCAGAAAAGTGTCAAGAAAATAATATTTGACCCGGTAGAAAGAATCTATTCAACACCCTGAATATTTATATATAATTAGATTTGAAAATGGAGTAGTAAATTAAAAGAAGGAAAATTAACAAAACAAAATCTTACCTTATCTTCTTTCTACAACAATGGAGGTGAGAAAAATTTGGGGAAGAAATGGTGAGGGTAATGGCGCAGGAGAGGGGAGGGAGAAGAGGTATCATGAAGAAGTTTTATCCATTTCTCCCAAATAAATCATCCAAGTTCAATTCTTAACACTTAAGCCCCTTGAATACTAATTCAACTAAGACCCTCAAAATTTCCCACTAATCAACTTAACTCCCCTAATAAACTTTACTACTAACGTTTTAACTAACACAAATAATCATATAAGATGTGCAAATTCATATAAGATGATGCAACACATAAAATGCACACATAATTTTAAATTAAAATTCTCAAAATATAAAATAATTATTAAAATAAATAAACGGATTTTGGGGTCGTTACAACCACCACCGCCGTCGCCGCCAATTCTTCCATCTCCCCACAATCGCATCCGCCGGAACAGAGACACCCACAGCCAAAATCCTACACAACGCTAAATCGATTAAGGACCTCAGATCCAAAATGAATCAGCTTCATCGTCTCTGAAAAAAGGAAAAGAAAATTAAAGTCCTTCTCGAGGCCCTAGATCGATATCCAACGCCGCCAATCGAAGCCTGCCGGGATGTGGTCTGGGAAGTTCGCCAGCGAGTTAGGGTTTGGTGGTGAGACCATTTTAAACTGTTTTGCAATTGGGGATCGCGGTCTGTTTCGACGGCAACGACGGCCTATTCCCGCCATTAAGTTTCTTTACACCGATTTTTGTTCTGCAATTGGGGATTCCGGCCAATTTCTTTACACCGATTCTGATTCCTGTATGGTATGGTGGAGGTGCTTGGGAGTGGAAATGGGAGGAGAATTCTGTAGAGCCGGCGGTAGAGGATGTAGATGATGGGGAGGATAGAATGGTAGGGGACTGAGGCGATGGTGGTAAGGGTGGTGGTGGCGGCGGGTTGGTTAAGGAGGTGTGGATACGAAGAAGAAGTCTGGGAAGGGTAAATGTGTTTTTTTTTGCAAAAGGATGAAATTCTATTATAAATTATAAAATGTTGCATATTTATTGGATGAAGATGTTTTTTGGTAAATGTAAAATTTGATTTATTTTGTTTATAAAATAAAATTCTTATTTAATTTTCTTTTTTATTAATATTTTGAAAATAAATTTAAAAACCCTTTTATTTACTATTTTATTAATTATTTCTATTTTCAACCCTATTAAGTTTCGAATTTTCATTAAACCCCTTAAAAGAAACATCAACTTCAAACAACCCAATTCAGTTAGTCACGTGCACGGCACATGCTTTTTAACTGACTTTTTAACTAATTCCGTCAAAAAGGCCCTAACTGGCGAAAATGAATTACCTCAAGGTCCGATCTGGCGAAAAAAGACATCAAAGGCTCGATTGGAAGGGTGATATCATACTTCAGGGTCTAAATTGTCATTAACCCTAAAATTTACAACCTGGGTATTCAAACTGAAGTTCCCTCCCTCCAAATTAAAATATCAAGCCGACAAAAATTTGAACTTCCCTCCTAGTCTATTACATCTTCCTATAGATACTATACAAGATTAAGGTTTAATTTACTTTCCACTTTCCAAAATAACAACAAAAAAAAAAAAGCAAAGATGGCAAAAGACTTGACTCCAGTACAAAGGGCATTGCTAGGCCAGTTTGTATTTGTTTCTTCAAGGGGAGGGATGCTTCCAAAATGCAAGGTTGAAGAAGCTACAAGGACATTTGGAGTCAACCGAAGCACAATCTTCAGAATTTGGGCTGCAGTGAAGAAGCAGATTGCTCTTGGATTGCCAATTTGTGTGACTTCAAAAAAAAAGGTATGATTAGGTCAACAAAAATAGGATTAGATGTTCAGAAAATGAAAACAATACATTTCCAAAGCAGGAACACAATTAGAAAGTTATCAAAAACATTGAGAGTAAGTAAGAGTACAATAGGTAGATGGGAAAAAATGGTGTGATCAGAGCCCATTCTAATGCCATAAAGCCTGCCTTAAATGATTCAAACAAAATATCAAGGCTGCTTAAATTCACTCATCTATGATATTGATACATGCGCACCAAAATTTAAAAGTATGACACATGTTATTCATGCTGATGAGAAGTGGTTTAACATGTCAAAATGCACGGAAAAATATTACGTTTTCCCTAGAGAGCAGGAGCCATATAGAGCATGCCAAAGTAAGAGATTCATTCCAAAAGTCATGTTCATTTCATTTGTAAGTCGACCTATATATTCAGAAAATGGTGAGTTGTTATTTGATGGCAAAGTGGGAATGTGGCCTTTTACTAAGACAGAAACTACAAAGAGGAGAAGCAAAAACAGGTTGGCAGGTGTACCGGTGACAAAGCCACTTGACTCAATCAACAAGGTCACTAAGGCAATGATGATCAACAATGTAAGTCCACATAAATCAATCTTTTTCATGTTTTATGGATTTAAATTCACTATTTTAATACACAGACTTGCTGTGATTGCAGGTTATCCCTGCAATCAAAGCTAAATAGCCAGCAACATCTGTTGGAGATTATGCCCTAAGCCATTGAGAAAGGCCTTCCGTTATATCATAATGAGATAACAACATTGATTATTATATGTTTAGCATGTTTACTATAATAATCACCGTCCCTAGTTTGTCTTTAAACTAGTATAAGGGTTGATAGATAATCATGAGATGATTATGTGTATGAGATACATATCAAACTTATGGGTATATGTTGGGAAATATGTACTAGATATGACCCGCCAATGAGATTTATGTCATGGTCAAATGTCATAATTAAATCTCATAATAGTCATATCATTGATATCCTTAGACCTGAGATTATCATCGTCTTCCACATGATGAACATTATGTTTGACGTATTCTAACGTTATCTTTAACCGGATAATTATAAGGGGTACGATTGGCATGATCGGATTCTTGTAGGGAATAATGATAAGTCAAGATGGGATTTGTCCCTCCTCAAGAAATATATCTGCTTTAGGCCACTCGAAGAGTGAGATTGATGAAATGTATGGCCATACTCAAATGAATTGATGAGATCAATGTCATTTGCTCATATCAATCTACTCGGATCGAGAAAGCATTGGTCAAGATAAGTTGACTTGGACCATGACTTATGTCTAATAAAAGATATCGTGTGACAAAGGGATTGTGACTTGTTCTATTCTAGGAAAACTTTGGGCTTTCAAAGTTATACTATTTTGGTAGTCATAATGGCTTGCTAGAGTCCGCTTATGATTTACGAGGTCTTCGGACTCGTTGCCAACATAGTATAATCCTATTGGGTCACACACGCAGAACATATCTTACTTGACACGAAAAACTAGAAAAACAGGGAAGTGGAAAAACCAGCCGTACGGATAGTTTGCACTAGCCGTACGGATAGTTTGTTTGTCCGCTGACGGGTTTTTGGCAGATTTCTTTCTGGAAAAGAAATCCTTTAACCTAATGGAATTAGGTTTCTCCCCATATATAAAATATGTTTCCTTCAGCCGAAATTCAAGTTTAAGGCATTGATTTTGGAAATCAACAAGAGTTTCTTGGAGAGACAAAATGACACATATTATACTAGGGTTATTATGGTTTGATAATTCTTGATTATCAAACATAATAATCAAAGGGAGATTGAAGAAGAGTTATTCAACAATGTTTTTCAAGCCTAAGGATCTAGCAGTCAAATCAAGAAGCGTTCTTGAGTCCGTTCGAAGTGTGGATCACCGGTAGAGGGTGCTTGCTTTAGCATCTAAAGTCCAAGATTTCATACCTAGCAATATAAGGTTATATTTCTATTCATCTTATGTATATTTATTATAAATTATTGATCTAGACGGATCTAGGCTTTGGGTTTCTTCATGTTAAGTCTTCCGTTGCGCATAATCCCACGAAACCCAACAACGTCAAGCAAAAACATTATCATTTAATGGTATAATGCTCCACCACATTTGTCCCTAAGTGAAGACCCAGATTTTATAGCAGCAGCTACAGCAGCTACATCAGATGGTTTCAATATTCAGCTTGTATTCCAGCCATATACAAATGTTAACGATCTAGGGTGGTTTAGGTCCATTGAATCACTGAAGTCAGATGTGCAAGCAAAGACTATTGATGATTTGGTAACTGCAGTTCAGAAATCTTATGTCGAGCTTTCGCATTTTACACTCAACAAGGTATTTCCAACCTTGCAATCTTGTATGGTCGAAATTATGAAGAAGCGTGGATCAAATGACTATAAAATCCCTCACATGCAAAAAGAATGCACTACATAGAAGTGTTGGTACTCAGAAAGCTTTTAATCTCTTCCGATACCGGATAGTATGGACTGTCAATATCGTCCTTACCAAAAAAAATTGGTAAGAAAATAGCCATCATTTGTATAGTAGATAGGTAGAGGCTGGCTTTCATTGCAATGGACATAGGCTTCATTTCAGCATCAACCACGTCGTCAATAGGGGGCAAACAAGTCTCAGGCACCACTGTTTCAGCGATAGGGGAAAAAAGAGAATCAGCAACTATTTCTTCGTTTGAAGATGGAGAAGTCGAAGGAAAACCTTCCAACATTGGAGAATCAGGACATGGATATGACTCATTGAGAGGGGGAAAAGAGAGTATCAGATATTATTTCTTCCTTTGAAGACGGAGAAATCGAAGGAAAACCTTCCAACAATGAAGAATAAGGACATGGATATGACGCGTTGAAAGGGGAAAATAGTGTATCGGCTACTATTTCTCCATTTAAAGACGGAAAAATTGAAGCTTCAAACAACGGCGAATCTGGACAGGGATATGATTCTTCGACACCAGGACAAGAAATAGTTATCAAGGATTCATCTACTGGAAACGAAGACCTTAGATCCAAGCCGGTTAATGCCGGATCCATGGAAATCGCCACTCAGATTTGGTCGACGGCGGGGTAAAAGTGGAGAGATTAGGGTTTTTGTTCTTGAAGAGTCGAGAATAATAGAAGGGGAGGGGGGAGGTGGGTTGGGTTTTCTTAAATGGTAGGTTAACTGGCAGTTGTGATTTCAAGATTAGTTTTAGTTTAATTAGGTTCATTAGTGATTAACTGGGTGGGGTAGGGAGAATATAAAATAATAAAACCCTTTCTATTTTGGGCAGTTTCAATTGTTATGGGACGGCCCAAAAGGAAAATAAGTCCTACTTCTGCTGGGACGGAGGGAGTATTTGTTAAGTAAATAATGTCTATTAATATCCATTAACATCACTGTTAAAATTTTAAAGATAAAAATTCTTAATATGTGTTAGAGCAAAATATATAAGAACGATGATTAAAGAAATAATCAACACGAACACAAGAATTTACGTGGTTCACCAACTTGGCTACGTCCACGGGCGGAGAAAGAATATATTACTATTCACGGCAATTATAAAAGACGATCTTCACTAATCTAGTTGCACGAATTATTAAGCCCAATAATTTTGTCAACCTAAATCTGGATCTTAGATCTCTACTTGTATCTATCAAAGATGACCGGCAAAAAACATTCTAGGGGAGAGGGTAGTATTTATAGGGGAAAAAAATACCTAAACCCTTACATGAAAAAAAAAAATACCTAAACCCTTACAGGAAAATGAATCCTATTCCTTGTGTACAAAGTAATTGGAATCCTATTTCTTGTGTACAAAGTAATTCAATTCTCATTAAGAAACGGCTTTCCTAATTCTTGAACAATTCATTGTACTAATAAGAAACCTAATTAAACCAATAAACCTTAATCCTTGTACCAAAATGATTTTTTTTCCTTGCTCAATTCAGATCCCAAGATTTACTTTCACTTGTCGCGGACATATCCTTAATCAATATTCACCAATTCAAAGCCATATTCCCAACAATATGTAATTTTGATATAGTACACCGGTTAATTTGGTTGGTTAGAAAAAGGGTTTACTCCGTCCGACTACAATAAAAATCTCTTTTCTTTTTGTCTCAAAATAAATATCGCATTTCTAATGGATTTTTTTTAATATACTTTTACTAATTCACAAACAATACACAAACATGTAAAATATTCAATATGCCTCGGATTTTTTTTGACCTTTTTATAATCAACACAAATAAACTTTGACAAAACATTGATGTCGATCTAATCATCCTAGTGAAATTCTAAAAAAAATATAGAAGATAGATCATGAAATGATTTCCTTAATAACATTTTTTTATAATTTCATTGTGATCACCATATAACACCAATATATGGTCAAAATTAACATGTGTTGACAATAAAAAGCCAAAATGAGATACGATTTTCAAGGGAAAGAGAGAGTATTTTTTTAAATGTTGACTAGTCAAATCCGATATTATACGAAGGTAGTGAGTATTTGATAGTTTACTTGATTAGTTTCATTTCGTGGCCCTCCCTCCGTACTAAAATGATCTTTGACAAAAAATTGTGTGAGACAGCCTCACGCTTGAGACGGATCTCGTTGAGAAAGTAATTGGTTTGACCCATATGCGCGGGGTGGGGCAAACCCATTTCTTCTCTCGTCAAGATCCGTCTCTTGTGTGAGACGTCTCATAGAAAACTCCCTTATGATCTTTGAGCGACTCTCCTGTGCGGCTGCCGCACGGCGTGCGACGGCGCCAGGAGCCGAGCCGCCAATTTTTTTTTATTTTTTTTTTTTGCAATCCCAATTTTTTTTCCTCCCAACAAAAGTAACACTTCTTATAACGAAATGTAACACTTTTTTTCTTCAAATGTAACACTTTTTTTTTCCAAAAATGTACCACAATTTTGCTTCAATAAATTAAAGATTGACAACTAAATTAGTGTTACACTTTCTATAAAGGAATGTAACACTCATTTTTTTCAAATGTAACACTTTTTTTCACCCAAAATTAACATATGATTGACAACTAAAACTAATGTTACATTTTATAAAAAATGAATGTAACATTTTTTTTCTCAATTGTAACAGTTTATATTCTTCAATGTAACATTTTATATGAAATGTAACAATATTTTATTGAGAAAGTAACAATTGGAATGCAAACCCATTTTTTTTTTGTTGTAAAAAACTGCTGTTACATTTAACAGTTTTCTTGTTACATTTTGAAGATGAATTTGTTACTTTTATCAGAACAGAGTGTTACATCTTAACTGAAGGAGCAACTCAAACTTTTTATGTGTAAAAAATTATATATATTTTTTTTAAAATCAAACCATATCATGACCTATGTAGTTTTATTCGTCTCGTCGAGACGAACACAACGGTATTTTTAATTATTTTTTTTTGAGTTATAAATCTCAAGATATAGCATTTTAAAGTTATTGGAGGTTTTTTTTTAAAAATGACACGTGTCGCGCTGGGAGTGGAAGAGGAGCTGGCGGGTGGGTCGGGCAGGCGGGCTGCTCCATGGTCCTTGCCCGCCGCACTTTGTACAACGGATGCATTGAAGAATTTGTCATGATCTTTACATCTGATTATTCAAACTTTTTTTTAAAGATAATATTGTTTGCTTAACTAGTTATATAATGTGCTTCATTAGTCATATTGTGTTTATGCTCATCAAATTAAAATTGTCGAATTGAAAAAAGACGTTTTAAAATAATTAAAAATGACAAATAACCAATGAAAAGATTATTTCGGTCGTATCAATCATGGTCAAACCATGGATGGACTCACGTATAACCATGGTCAAACCACTGAGTTGGAATGAGGTTGCTCTACAGAGACGGCATTGGTCAGTGGCGGAGCCCGGATTTTTTTGCAACGGGGCAAATATTATTTTTATTTTTGATTATTGTGATGTAATACCTAAATTTAATTTGAAAGGGGGCAAAAATATGATATAGTGTTATTTTTTCTTGATCTAAAGGGGGGCAAAATACAATTTTTCATAGTAAAAATAAAAAATTTAAAAATTTACTAGTGCTAATTTGGTACAAAATGAAAAGTCAATGGGGGCGATTGCCCCCTTATCTATAAGGGTGGCTCCGCCATCGGTAGAATACTTGAAGCCAAACTTGGCCTGCCCTTTAACTGTTCGACGTTTTGCCTAGCTCAAATCCTCAGTCGGATGGATGAAACATACTGATCAAACACGATGACAAATCCATTAAGTTGCACTCAATTAACGTCATTCACTGTAGCTGCGGTAATTATCCAAATCATTGGTCTGTTAGTCTTTGTTCTTGGTTTCTTCCCCGTCAAACCAGCTATTTCCGGCGTCAGGTAAGTCTGTAAAATGATTTTTCCCTAATTGCAACCCAAATGTGAGAGTAGAATTGGGGTTTTTTTTTTTTTTTTTTTTTTTTTTTTGAGTTGCGATTATTTCAGTGATGCGGAGAGTTTCCGTCCGCCGGGGTGCAAGTCAGTTGAGTATCAGAATGTGACGGATCTGCCTCCTCATCAGCTCAAATCCGTATTCAGGGTTAGTTATTTCTTTTCTTTCAAAATGGCAGCCACTTACATAAGATCTTTTTTTTTTTGGGGGGGGGGGTGTGGTGTTGTAAGATTTTTGAGGGGGTTTGTGTGTATGAGTGCTCATGTTTGTCCCTGTTTGTGAGGTTGCAATATGAGGTTGTTCTGTTCAATGAGCTGTGCTAATTCAGTATTGGTGAGTGTTTTGCATTATGATATTGCTGAGCTGAATAGTTTGAAGAGGTTTGAAATGACATTTATTGTCTCTGACTTCTTGAGTAGGACAAAACATGGAAACTTGGGTGATTGATATCATACGTGATGTTTGTAGCCTAAAGTTTAGATATGTGACTCGTATTCTGGAAAACCATAAAGGAAAGTAACAACAACAATAACAACAAAGCTTTAGTCCCAAAATGATTTGGGATAGGCTAACATGAATCATCAATGAAAGGATGTAAGGGGAAAAAGTAAAAATAAATAATAATAACAATAAAATTAATGAAAGCTAAGAAAAAACTAAAATAAGAAATAGGTGGAAAGAAAAAGAAAAATCAAACCCCCCACATGAATTTTTGCGCTACCCTATGTTCTCTTTAACGCCATATTTTCTTCAGTCTCAACTAGATCAATGTGGTGATGTTCAAACGGGTTATCCGGCCCGGCCCGGCCCGCCTTTGGTCATGTCCGCGGGCTTGACGGGCTTGACCGGTCCGGCCCTCCCACGGATGGATAAAAGCCCGGCCCGTCGTTTTATGTGTGGTCCGGCCCGTCCGTTTGGTCCGGACCGAAAGGTTTACGGGCCAAACGGATTTTGTCCCTTTTTTTAAAAAAAAAAAAATCAGAAAAACTTTTAAAAAATTATAAAAAAAAAATGACTTAGACTTATTAAAATATATAATATAAATTAAAATACATATAAAAAGTGATTTAATATCTACTTTTATTTTGACTGAGTTTTCAAGATCAACTTAAAAAAAAAAAAAAAAAAAAAAAAAAACACTAAATGGCTAAATGCCAAGGAAGAGGACACAACACAGCACAGCACACACAGACAGAGCAACAGCCATCCCATGCATGCGCCAGTGAGTCGCCAGTCCAAAAAAAAAAAAAAAAAGAAGGGCAAACGGACACGGGCCAAACGGGCCAAGTGATCCGCGGGCTTTAGCCCGGCCCGTGCGTCATTTTCACTGTCCGGCCCATCCTTGTGTCCGCGCGGGCTTGGAGCGGGCTCAGTCCGTGGGCTGACGGGCTCGGACCAACGGGCCTCGGGCCGGCGAGCTTGACGGGCCTCCGTGGACTTCGGTCCATTTTGAACATCACCAGATCCATGTGGCTTTCAACCACCCTATTCATATTTTCTTGGGCCTTCCCCAACCCCACACCATCTTATTACTTCCCCACTCTTCAGGCCTCCTAGGTGGTGAATCGCATAGTCTCCTTCTCACATAACCAAACCTCCATAGCCGATCCTCCCTCATCTCATCTTCAATGAGCACCGCTCCTTTCCCCTCACTCAACCCATTCCATTCCTTAACCGATCCTTTTTTTGTATGCACACACATCCATCGTAGCATACGTATCTCCGCTACACCATCTTAAAGGAGAGTGCGACTCTTTGAAGCACATTGAATATGTGGTAGTAACATCTTCCTAAGTCTTTCTATTGATAATGTAGTAGGCTTTGTGACATGTTACTTTAGGTGATTACTGAATTTTCCCCGAACTAAGACCTAGCAAATGAGAATATATGAGGTGATCGCTTGGGGAGGGGGGTTGGAGCTGAGACAAGTGCATTAGCCCAATCGTGATGAACTTCAAATTTTCATGGCCACCTGCCCACACCCTGGTTCTATCAAGAGCCTCCAAAAGCAAGTTGGCTTGAGCTCAGAAGTGCTTAGCAAGGAAGAACTCCTACTTGTTAATGGAGCTCTCTAAGAATTAAGGTCTCGTACTAATATTCTTGTGTGACACTATTGATCTGGTCCTAGAGCTCTCTCCTCTAACCAATAAGGGTCTGAAGGAAATAATTCTATGCTTGAAGGTAGGAGGAAACAACATACCACTACCACTTACTCCCTCCGTCCCAGCACAAGTAAGACCAAGGGATTGGCACAAAAATTAAGAAAATGGAGTATATGTTTGATAAAAAATGAAGAGAGAGAATGAATGGGGTAAATAGTAGTGTTGGTTGAATAAATTGAGTGGTGAGAAATGAAGAGAGAGAATGGGTGGGGTAAATAGTAGTGTTGGTTGAATAAATTGAGTGGTGAGAAATGAAGAGAGAGAATGAGTGGGGTTAAATATTGGGATAAAGTGAACATAAATATATTAAAACATTTTCATTTTGAGCAGTCTCACTTGTGGTGGGACGGACTAAAAGGGAAATAAGTCTCACTTTTGCTGGGACGGAGGGAGTATATCACCATGTGATGACCCGTTGTAAGGCACTACTAGGGTGATCTTCTCTAACTGCAACTGTCAGTCTAGGGTTCCTGAAACTCGTTAGATTAAGAAGGTTTAGGAAACCTTGAGGGTTTTTGGTTTGGTGGCTGAAGTTTAGAGCAAGACTCATGTCTTATACATGTTAGGTATTGCACATATGCAATTATGGAACCTGATTACGAAGAAGAGAAGAATTGATACTCGTTCTTGCATATGGGAAACTTGTCATATGATCATTGAAGGATCAAATAGGATAATGGCATCTAGCAAATAATTTTGGGTTATTACCTGTCATCTCTACAACAACAACAAAGCCTTATTCCCAAAATAATTTGGGGTCGGTTAACATAAATCCTCGTATGTCATCGTGAAAGAAAAAAGATGTACGAAAAAAATAAAAAATAAAGAAATAAAAAATGGAGTTAAAAGAAGATATTGGTGGTGGAAGAAAACAAATTATAAAATGAAAGGAAGAGAAGAAGGAAAGAAAAAAAATAGTGGTACTAAAAGAGTAAATAAATACTCCCTCCCTCCCAAAATGATCTTCACACTTTTTTCGCCATTACTACGAAGGAACTTTGAACAATAATTTTAGGTTGATTGAATTATCCTATTGAAAATCTAAAACTTGTAATTGGTAGTATTCTTGATGGTCTATCAATTACAAGTTTTAGATTTTTATTAATATAACTAAATAAACCTAAAATTATTGTTCAAAGTTCCTTCGTAAAAATGAAAAAATAAGTGTGAAGATCATTTTGAGGCGGAGGGAGTAATAGAACCTCCATCACCCACATAATTTGTTTCCATCTACTCCGGCCTCTTCAACGCTATATTTTCATCCAATCCAAGTAAACTCATATCGTTTTCAATCACCCTAATCCAAGTTTGTTTGGCTCTTCCCCTACCCCTCTATATTTTATCACTTCTCAACTCTTCCGTCCTCCTAACCGGTGCATCACTCGGTCTCCGTCTCACATGACCAAACCACCTCAGACGATTCTCCCTCATGATATCCTCAATCGGCGCAGCTCCTACTTTACCTCTGATTACCTCATTCCTCAATCGATCATTTCTGGTGCTCACACATTCATCGTAGCATACGCATCTCTGCTACATTTATCTTATGAACGTGACACTGTTTCACGGCCCAACATTCAGTGCCATAAAGCAGTGCTCGCCTAATATCCGTACGGTAGAATTTTCCCTTTAATCTATGGGGCGTGCCGGGATCACATAAAAACCCTGTGGCACTCTTCCACTTCGACCAACCAGCTTGAATCCTATGAGCCACATCTCCATTCAATTCTCCATCCTTTTGGATGATAGATCCAAGATAGCGAAAAAACTCAGAAGCTTGGACAATCTTTCCATCGAATGTGATCACCCCTGCTTCCCCGCTTCCACCTCTGCTAAACTTACACTCCAAATATTCAGTCTTACTTCTGCTCAGTCTAAAATCTCGAGATTCCAAAGTGCGTCTCCACAACTCCAATTTACTTTCAACACCCTCTTTTGTCTCATCAATCAGCATAATGTCATCTGTGAACAACATACACCATGGAATATCATCTTGGATTGACCTCGCTAATTCATCCATTATCAGAGCAAATAGAATGGGACTAAGTACAGAACCTTGATGCCCTCCAATAGTAGTAGGGAACTCTTCTGTCTTCCCAACACTAGTCCGTACACTAGTACTAACTCCATTATACATGTCCTTGATAATATCAATATATTTCTTTGAAACGTCTTTCTTTGCTAAAGCCCACCAAAGTACCTGTCTTGACAAATTATCAAATGCCTTTTCCAAATCAATGAAAACCATATGCAAATCTTTCTTTTTATCCCGATATTTCTCTATGGTTTGTCTCATAAGATAGATTGCCTCCATAGTCGATCTTCCGGGCATAAATCCAAATTGATTATCCGATATTTTCACAATTCTCCTTAGACTTTGTGCAATCACTTGTTCACAAAGTTTCATGGTGTGGCTCATTAGTTTGATCCCCGGATAGTTGGCACAATCTTGGACATCAAAAGGGCTTAAAATATTTGTTACATTTATTATACTTATCTTGAAAAAATTTATTGCTGCAGGAACTATCTGAGATTCAACCGTCATTTGACCGCTTAATTTTGATGGTATGGATCATGGAGTTTGCTTGTCACATGATAACATTACTCTTCAACAGGAGTCTTCTAGGTTTAATGTTATTTTGGAATCTCACATTTTAATTTGTGAATAGTCCTTACTTTGTCACTACACCATGTCAGTTTAGGTTGTTGATGGTCTTCCAGCAGAATTTGTTCTGGGGAAGGATGGTCAGCCTCCAGCAAAGGTCCTCATGGATGCTATGCCATACACTCAGTCATTATTGGCCCAGGGCATGGCAATTGGGTACCATGCAAAGGCTGCACCTCCAACTGTTACAATGCCTCGCTTGAAGGTGACACATTTATCCAAATGTTACTATTGTGTCGCTTAAAACATTGGCATCCTCTTATTTTATGGAACATGTTATGGCAGGCGATGGTATCTGGGGCAGTTGGGGGATTCTTGGATGTGGCATTCAATTTTAACACTCAAGCTCTTCTAGATGACAATCTTATTGGTTAGTGTGTTCAATCAAGATGGATGCTTATTTTATTTTCTAAATAATCCCTTCGTCCCAGTGAATGTCCAAAAGTATTTCAAATTTGCTCTTGATCAAGAGCAAATTTGAAAACTCGTTGGACACTCATTTTGGACGGAGGTGGTAGTATTTATGAAGCTGACCAGTTACACACTCAATCTACCAATATGTTGTCACAGGGAAGTTTTTACGAATTGGTTGGAAAATGGTTATGCTTGGTGATGAAACGTGGCTTAAGTTGTTTCCGGGATTTTTCGCAAGGCATGATGGAGTCAGTAGTTTTTTTGTAAGTCATACACTCTGTATTTATGAATCCATGTTGTAAAACTTAATCTTAGTTTTCATTCCCCCCCCCCCCCCCCCTCTTAAGTGCTTCAAGAAGTTGCCAGCCTTTCTTTATGAGCATGGTTGTTATGGTATTAGTTAATCTTTTAGATTTTGCATAGGAAATCATGTCAAAGAAAATCATGTACACTGTTTTTCTTTAATTCATCTTTTTGAAAAGTAAAATATACGGAGTAATAGATAGGCGCAAAAGGGGCGTAACCCATGAATCTAGGAATAATAATATAAAAGTAGATCAAAAGGCCAAAGTTTACTTAACCTACATCTTGTATACATGTTCACTTGATTTTATGCAGTGATGTAGTTATCCTTCTCTTTGCTGACTATTCTGTTTCCTCATGTACAATTTGTAAACTTAATGAGGTTGTTCATCCCATAATTCCTAAAAGGTTGCTCACGTTGCTGTTTCACATGTTTCTCATTCATTATCAATTCAGCTTCATACCATACTTATTTCAAGAGCCTTACTGAATCACTATATAGTCAAGTCTTTTTCTCTCTTCAAAACATTTACTTTAAAGAAAAAAATTGCTTTCCCAAATGCGTTGATTCGACTTTGTGACTGAAGGCTGTCGAGATATGTAATCTTGGTATACTGCATGTTATACAAAATTGTGTATACATAGATGATTCATATAATAATATATAAGCTAGTGACACCTCTAAAAGTGTGTAGTCGTCAGGTATACTCCTCGTCCCATTTTATGCTTCAAAATAAAATGGGCACATGAATTAAGGAAAATAATCTTTTTATTATAAAATATGAGAAGTGGGGTAGGGTGTTGTGAGTATAGAAAGTGGGTGGGGAGAGAGAAAGTGGGATAGAGAATAGTTAGTGGATAGTTGTTGTGAGTATGACATGTGGGACCCATTAAATTAAAAAGTATTAAAAACTTTCCTTTTCCGGCTTTTGAAGTATAAGTTGAGACACACAAAAGGGAAGTTTTTGAAGTATAAAATGGGACGGAGGGAGTATATGCTTATAAATTTGTTTTATAGTTCTTATAATCATTTTCTTTTCTGGCGACATGACATGCATGAATAATTATTACAACAGGTCAAAGATACTGTGCAAGTGGATTACAATGTCTCTCGACATTTGAGTGATGAGCTTAGCAGGACGGACTGGAATCTTCTGGTGATATATTTTTTCTGTGAATTTTGAGTAGTTTCATAAAGCTGCCCAGTTTTTAATGAAATACTGCACTTTTAATTTTCTTGACAATGACCATGCATTACATGTCTTTTGATTGTTTACCTGATCTTGAAGTTAAGTCCTATGTACAGTTAAGGCTAAATCTTCTAGAGCTATTTCCATCTTTGCTTCTTTGTTCTTGATATATTTCATCGCCGTAACCAACTCCTTTACTGTCTGATTAAGTGCATGTGAACGTGGTAATTGATCGTTAGTGTATTGATGTTACAATGTCCGAAAGTGATAATTATGTATACATTATTTCACAACTTTACGTAAACTTTTAGTTTTAACTTTGAAAATGCATATAGTAACTATTCTTCAAATGTGAAACACGTAGTATACTCTGTTATTACTTGCAGAGCTTTTTAGGCAGACATGCTTCCAGTACTCTCACACCCTTTGAATTGTTGTCCATGATACAAAACTGAGTTTTTGATAACTAGTGAAATTGCCTTTTACATGATTAGGTTAACAGAACTTTCACTTTATTCTCATTTTAATACTCACAAATTCATTTCTGGTTGTTGTGCACTCCATTCTGTTTCATCTGTTATACCCACTCCGCCCAAAATGAATGTGCAAATTTTTTTCATATTCTCTCTTGATCATTGAATTTTTTTGGACATCCATTTTGGGATGGAGGTAGTATATATTTTATATGTGAGGCATTTGGCCCTTAATTTCGTCTGAACGTCCTTTCAGATTCTTCATTATCTTGGCTTGGATCATGTTGGACATATAGGAGGGCGGAATAGGTGGGTATATTCATCCTCTTACCCTATAACTATGCTTTGATGTAAAGGAGACTTCATTGATTTGTATGGTCCACTCTATTACAGTGTCTTGATGGGTCCAAAACTTAAGGAAATGGATGAAGTGATTAAGATGATCCACTTGAAAACTATCGAGCCTCAAGGAAACAATGAAGCACGGACACTTTTGGTTTGTGCTGCTTTGTTCTAGCTATCTGGTATTATTGGCGTCTGATTAATGCATCTTCTCTCTCTCTCACACATACACTCTCTCTCCATTCGAAGTGTAATTACTCTTGTTCTGGGAAACAGTATTGTCCTCTAAAGCATTACTGGGAAAGTATTCTTCTCTTATTTTTGTTTTATGCCATTTAATGACAAAATACTCCATCCCATACGAAGATTTATATCCCCCATTTTAGTTTGTTGCCAGACTATGTACATTTCTAAAGTTAAAAAAATTTGTTGCTCATAGTGTTATGATACACTTCTATTTATCTGTGTTAAAAATTTACTGTAGTTATAAGGAAATATCTCAATGTCAAAATACGTTATTACAATGTTTTGACCTCCAAAGTAAGACTGATTTTTACAGGGACAACATATGCATGCAAAGAGTCTATTTTCTCTTTTTGAAAATCATCATGGGCTAAATCAAATCAAAATTTAACATTCCTTGAAAATGTTCTCATAGATAAATTTTCATTCACTACAAACTACAGTAAGTGTACTAGAAACATTGCAACTCTTACGATTTTGTAAAAACAAGTTAATTTATGTAAAAACAAAAAGGTAATAAAACAAAAGGTAATGTTTAAATGTTTAGTAGTTCATTAGGTCAATAAATATACAAAGGCCTGGTTATGAAGCATGATCTAGGTAGGTTCTACAGTAACAGAGCTCAGCTTTCCACTGCTGGTTTAGGTTCAGTCGAGATGTTGTGATGCCTAGGTGGTGTAGAACGTAAAAAGGAGTATAATCTAATCAAACAGAAAAGTTGAACCTTTTCTTATGCACGTATGCAATGTCTATTCTCTGTCTCAGCATTCATATAGTTTCAGTGCTCTAATCTTTTAATCTTCTTTGCATTCGGCAACTTAATGTTTCTTTAGATCACACACACACATATATACATAGGAAAAGCAGAAAAGTTGAATTTCCTATTGTACATGTACGGCAATACCTATTTTCTCTCTCAGCATTTATATATTTTTACTTCTTTATTCTTCTAGTCTTCTTTGCATTCAGCAACATAATGTTTCTTCAGATTACACACAGATATATGTATATATTTTTAAATTTTACTTGTTCTCATATGCAGGTTGTAGTTAGTGATCATGGAATGACTGAAAATGGTAACCATGGGGGCTCTTCATACGAGGAGACCGACTCCTTGGCACTTTTTATTGGTCTGAGAAACAATGACTATGGTTCTCTCAATTATAACACAGTCAGCCAGGTACTTTTTCTATAATTATACTAAGATATGCAAAGTTGTGGGTGA
Organism: Campanula takesimana; assembly: GCA_026119855.1. Lineage (NCBI taxonomy): Eukaryota > Viridiplantae > Streptophyta > Magnoliopsida > Asterales > Campanulaceae > Campanula > Campanula takesimana. The sequence goes on along the minus strand of JAOWBW010000245.1, from coordinate 712,395 downwards.
CACTTCGTTCATGTCTACCCTTTCTTGTTGTTTGTGTTGTTGGGCTAGGTAACTCTATACTCCCTCCGTCCCATAACTATGTGCACAAATTTCCTTTTTGGGCGTCCCATTGATAAGTCACACTTTCCTAAAATAGCAAAGAATCATTACTATTCCTCCCACTCATTCTCTCTCCTAATTTACTTTTATACTCACAACACCAATCAAACTACTATTCCCTACCCCACTTTCTCTTTCCTACTTTACTTTTCACAAGCACAACAACTACCCACCAATATTCATCCCTTAATTCCCGTGCACAACTCATTTTGTGCACATAGTTATGGGACGGAGGGAGTATATGTACTCTAGTGTATTTTAGGTTAATTGTCTATGAGGATATCTTATCGAGTATCTATCTGATGCATGTGTTGTATCCATAATTGAGAATTTTATCAACGGTAATACATCTTCTAGAAAATTATCTAATGGAAAATGATTTCGGAAGTCCTTTTACGTGGGGATTTTCATGTAAAAATACTTCATTTTCTTATTCTAGTGCAAGTTGGCCTGAAGATGCTTTATGCAAGTCATTTTCCGTGCAAACAAACGGAGTAGAATAACCTCTATTTAAATAATTAGAGACAAAGTTAGGAGAGCAAGAAAAGCCATGCCTGTAGAAATTGACTGATGGAGCTCAAAATTTTAACTCTTAAGCAGTGGCGGACCCAACACCAAATATAACTAGATGCACAAATAACATTACACGGTGGCTCAAAATATAATTATTTCCTACATGATTGCAATTGGGGGTAATTTGGTTGGTATACAGATTATATTTTGTTTGTACCGTGTACCAACCAACCAAGTATGAGTTGGTACACAAAAATATATACTAGTACCAACCACAAAAGTCAGTATACCAAGTTTATTGGTACAGTTGATATTTGGTTGGTACTCGACCTGTATGAAATGTAAATGGAGACAAACAAAAGTTGCATTTGTTTATTTTTTTTGTTAGACTTTCTTGGCAATACATAATATACTAATAGACACCACAACTCCAAAATTAAAAGATCACAATAAGGCAGCTTGGTTTTTTTTTTTTTTTTTTTTTTTTTTCTCATGGCAATAAGGTAATGTTAAGATATTGACAATCTCGTCCATATCCTTTCATATCTTATCTTTTCATGTTGTATTTATCATTTCCTTGTTGATAGTTGTAGTTTAGGTAGAATATATTTTCAATGATTTGATACCAAGTTAAGAAGTTGTGAAGGAGAATAATTTTTTCGTTTATTGATTAAGCCGTGTACATCATACATATATACAAGCTAGGGTATCTACTAAATCCCTAATATCATGCTACCAAATTATTGAAATATATCCTACCTAAACTACAACTATCAACAAGGAAAGGATAAATACAACATGGAAAGTTATGAAAGGATATTCGTCAATATCTCAACAGGTAACTTAGGGTTAGAAAAAGAAAACTATATTTCGATATTATATATATGCATGTATATATATATATATATATATTAATTATATATATGCAAATTTGTTTGTCTCCATTTATTTTTGGTATAAGTCGAGTACCAACCGTACCAATAAACTTGGTATACCGACTTTTGTGGTTGGTACTGGAACATATATTTTGGTTGGTACACGGTACAAGCAAAATACAATCGGTAAAGCAACCGAACCACCCCTAATGATTACAACAAAAAGCTTCAGATTTTATTTGTCACTCAAACGTTTTCTTACTTTGAAAACGTTTAATAACATCAGCTTTTGTAGCGCTCAAAACTAAAATCTTTTTCAATAAAAGATACAAGACAATCAACTAAGATTCAAGTCATCATGGTGAAGACCAATGAACATCGGTAAAAGGTCATGAAATATAAAAAACTATTACCAAACATGCATTACTCCCTGCATCCATAACATGTGGCAGCTGACATATCAAACTTCTCAAGTAATGTGCTTTATTTTATTTGTACATTGCTTGCACCATGGTAATATTGCAGTTATACTATTGTCTCATCTAAAAATGCGGCACTTATTTTGGGATAGACAGAAAATGGAAGGGTGATACTTATTATGAGATGAAGTATAATACTCCATTGATACTCCATGCAAGAATACAACTAATAAGTCTTAATTATTTATTTATGACATAATTAATTATACGGTATATTATGTGGAAAACTCATGGGTGCACATGCACCCATGATAGTAACCTTGTGTCCGCCAATGCTTGTAATTCATTTTCCTTACAGAGACGGAGATATTCCTCTGACCATTAGAGTTGAAATATTCCACTAATGATCCATTTTTCTGATGTGCCTACAGGGATCAGATTTTAGTGCAATCTGAAAACAGGACTTGGCAGGATATTACTCCTTCTGACCCAAATATAAAGAGCCCCATTCAACAAGTCAAACTTTTTAATGTTGCACTTTTGCTTCAACAAAATTCTGCTATTTTAAACTAACAGTAACATGGTTTTTTTTTTTTTTTTAGAAATGTCATACTCACTCCGTCCCATATTTTTAGTCCCCTTTGACTATTAAAACATAATAACAAAACAATTTCATTTCCATCACTATGCTCCCTCTTCTTCCTTTGTCTTTCATCATTCCCTTACCCTGTCTCTTTTTCACCTCCCATCCTTAATAATCATAAGGGCAATTGTGAAAATTCAACAAAATTAACCTCAATTTTGGAAATGGGACCATCTTTCTAGGACGGTTGGAGTATTTTACAATGGAAGTAACGTTTTTCTTTTTGAAAAAATAATGAAAGGTTGTTTGTTAGAAGTTTGAAATAACACTTTTTGGTGGGGTGGATATTGGCCTCTGTAAGATGGACTCTCATTGAAGTCGTCATAGCCGTGTCCGACTTGATCCTCACGGAGGGTGTGGGATCCATGTTGGATTCTTCAAGGAGTAGTCCTAACAGTTCAGTTCATGATTTTCACTTAAGTTCTTAATTTTTGACAAAGCAGCTATAAAACCGTCTAACATTTTTAAATACACCCAAAGTTGGAATTCTTAATATATTTAAGTTATGCCCATATCATAATCATCAGATCGAACTAAAGTATTATATACGGAATCAGGGGCAGACCTACATGGTGCCATTTGCCCCCGTTTGAAAAAAAGAAAAGAAATTTACAAGTGCAATTTTTTGTAAAGATTAGAGGTATTAGTGCAATTTAGTATACTTTGCCCCCTTAAATGTAAAGTAAAACATACACTAATATTTTTTTTGCCCCCTTATTCATATTTTGCCCCCGTTTACTAAAAATCCTAGGTCCGCCACTGCACGGAATCTAAAATATAGCCATAGGCTGTGTCCAAGTACCTTCACCCTGTTCCTGGATCATTTTGAGCCAAGTCCAAGTACCCTTAGGGCCCATTTGGTAGGCATGATAAGGCGTTGGATAGGAAAAATAGTAGGGTAGGATGAGATGAAAATGGACTTATCATAGCAACCACAATTAATCGGAGTATAGACTCCTTTGGGTTGTGATAAATGCGTCGTTTGTTGATCAATACAGGTGGTCCATCTTACATTTGTGGCAGTCTAAAATGAAACAATAATTATCATCTTCAACTTTGGAATTAGTGTTATCGGTTATGATTGTGAGCGATGACTATTCATTAACAGTTATGAGAAACACTTTTACCAATGTGGAAGTATAAATTGGACTAGCATCTATTCCTTTATGGAAAGTGGTATCCTCGGAGGTCCCTTGTGAAGCCTTCTTGATTCAGGACAACCTCACATCTTGGTTTGTGTAAAGATAATTTGGAAATGAAGTTAGTAATATAAAAATGTGATTGCTCACCTACTCATCCTTCCTTCCTGGTTACTTTGTTTTGCAATGACGACGCCGTGACTGTTTTTGACTGACCTTATTTTCTTGTGATCCAGGTTGACCTTGCTCCAACACTTGCTCTTCTTTTTGGTGTTCCTATCCCTATCAATAACGCCGGCAACCTTATCGCTGAAGCATTTCATTCTTTAACAGGTGAGATCTTTTGTTCATTTGGTAATACACTTTACTGGCATTTAGTTAGGGTCGAAGCTCTTAGAACATAGCTATCTTGTAACTGAAGTTGGGGAAGAAATCAGCTTATGCTAGGTTCTCATATAAAAATAAGTAATATCATAATTATCCTTTGTTGCTCTTTCTAATTTACTCTTTGACCTCAACATACAGATGCATAGTTTCCTTTCAGTTAGATTCTCTTCTCACCATTAATTTACTCTGTGATAGGCAGATGTCCTCGAGCAGGAGATCTGCCTATCTCGCGCTCTCTTGAGTCAGCTACTTAATCTTTCTAACTTTTAAAGCACCCATTTGGGTCTTTTTCCCTTTTGTTTTTAACGGACTCTCTTGTGGGAGGCCTCTTAACTGATAGTGACGACAGCTCGTGGCTGATGACTAATAACCAAGAGCCTTCCTTTTGTAGCTGTTTAGAAACAGCTTATGGGCTGTCATAAGCTAACTGAGACTGTTTGTTAAATAAGCTAAAAGTTGCTTGTGTAAACAAGATTAATCAAAGGGTAAATATAAAGTCACAAAAAATGTCAAAAAATTTGGTTTACAAAATGATGTGTCATGTTTTTGTTGGTGCTTTTAATTAGAGTGTCGCGGTCCATAATCGATGCATCCAATAAAATATCGCCACCTCATTTTGTATCCATCTTTTTGTGAACTTCTTTTGTGCCCTTAATCAAAAGACCCCTGTATGTAAGTTAACTTGCATGTATGCTATAAACTATAACTAGATTTGTGATCATATTTGGTTATCTGAACTGTAAATGTAAACTATTCGTCTATTCGAGTACCATAAATATGTTTAACATCATCTGTTTGTTAGGTGAAAACGAGGGAAAATTATATAGAAATGTTGGAGAAATCTTCTATGAAAATAAAAGTAAATCAATATATGATCAGAAGGCTAAGATGTATGACTGAGCCCCTGGGGTAGTGTTTCATTAAGATCAAATTATTATATTCCTTGTTGTAATTCAGTTATGCATTTGTTATCATCATATTTTAAACTAACTGCCATGACTCAAAAAATTATATGTGCAATTAGCTATAGGTGTATGTACCCATTGTCCTCGGGCATGGAATTTTGAAGGTGGTGCAGTATTGGAAAGGTTACCCGTTTATATGTATAAAAACTAATAAAGTCAATATGAAGATTAAAAAGAGTGTGTGTGAACATGTTAGTGGAATGATGTTTATGCTTAAGTGTAGGAACCCATTATCCTTTTCGACTTGTTGACTTTCATGTGCAAGACTTCCATGTGCTATTAGCTAAGTGTATGTATCCATTATCCTTTTTGACTTGTTGACTTTCAGTCATTATTTTGTTTGTGCTTGACACTTACAGATGAAGAGCAGCTGAGGGCAATGGAGCTGAATTCCTGGCAATTACTTAGGCTGATTCAAGTGCAGTTACCTGATTTACTATGTGGAAGTTTCTCATGCCATCATGACCTTGGAAATAATTACGGGCCTGGAGCCAGTAAATATGATCTTAGTATGGAGGAGATTTGTTTTTGCTTATACCAAGACGCTGTTGCTCTACACAACTCCTGGAAGTTGAAGTCAGTTTCCAGGTGATTATATAAGACATGCTAGCTGTTTTAAAATTTGAAATATTTTGGATAAATGTAAATGCTAACTTCTTGCTTTACTCTCTTCAAAATTATGCAAGCAGGACCAATAGCAAAGATGATTATATCAAAACTGTCTCGGCATATCATGAGTTTCTAACAACAGCAAGTGGGTGGTTATCACGCAGAGCAACAGATGTAAGTGTATCATCTATCAATATTGATTAGGTTCAACTCTTCGCATACTCCCTCCGTCTTATTTATATTTGCCACTAGACACAATCTCTTCGTTTAAGTAAACATAATAATTTTTTTTTTTTTCCTCGCATTTCTATTTATACCCTTATTTAAATGTGAGATTTACATTACCAAAATCCAAAAATAGATACAAAAGGTCACTTCAAGTAGGGATAAATTGGGAAAGTGTCTCATTAAATTGCATCGATTTACTAAGTGGCGAAAAAAAAAAGAATTGGAACAGCTAAGAATAGATATGTGGCCAATATAAATGGGATTGAGGGAGTATTAAAATAGATGAGGAAGGGGCCTATTAATCTGTGAAACTTATGCAACATGCTAAAATGCTTATCATTTTATTGTTCATTTGATTTTAAACTTTTAACACTCTACTTTATTGCAGAAACCTTTTGGCCTGCTTGCTTTCGGATTTATAGCAATGCTCTTCTCATGTTTGATGCTGTTGAGCCTTCTTTACCTGGTAGGTGAAGACGCTTACCCTAGGAAAGAGTCTATCCACAAGTGGCACCTGGTTGAGACTTTTACTCTAGCAGTTATTTTAGTACTCGTATTGAGCATGGGATCCAGTTCTATGGTCGAAGAAGAGCAATATATATGGCATTTTATGTCATCCACATTTTTTCTAGTTGTTCTCCGTAAAGTATTGCAGTCCGTCATGACAGGGGACTATAACAGAAGAAGATACAGACAGTTGTGTTCTATTATCATGATTCTTCTTTGTGGAAGGGTTTTGAGAGGATGGCATCAAGGTGGGGTTAACTGGACTAACCTTCCCGACATTTCAAAATGGCTTGAGATAGCAGGAAACAGTTATATAAAGTCAACCCAACTGGTCTCTGCAGTCCTTGTGATCGGCATTGGTTTATATACTCTTTCTTTGTTAAGGTCAAAGAGTAAACTTGTCATTGTTATCGGGTCAATTTTTGTATGCCCTGGTTTCTTGATTGTGCTTCATATGAGAAAATATCAAGATATCGGATTCACAGCGTCTGATTATGGTGCAACCTTACTGGCACAATTAATTTACGTATTTCTCGTTCTTTCTACAATGGGAACAGTTATAGCATCGCCGTGGATAATATCTTTTCAGAAACGGAAGAATTTAAGGGATGATTCAACTCAAGTTCAAGAGATGAATTTGGTCGTGGTTATCAAAGATTCTGTTTACCTGAGTGGATGGGCGTATGTATTTAGTTGGTGTCTTCTTCAGCTGCTGCTACAACAACCCATCAATTCAATGCCTATTGTGTTGCTTCTTCTGCAAATCCTTGCTACCATATATTGTGCTTCTAATAGTGACTCACATGATAAGCAATGGGTTGAGGTTAGTTTTTACATCTCCAGTTATGGTTGTTTATTACTGCCTAGAATCAAGAAACTTGGATTCATATTTGCATAGGAGATCTTAAATGTCTTAAAGGTCAAAAACTGTGCTGTTGTAATAATTTGAGGTAAATATTGTCGATCTGGTGTCACTTTCTGATTGTTCTTTTGTCTTTTCTGGGGAGGATCACCTTATATTTCTGAAGTTAGTTGAGGATTAATGTCGACTTTCCTTGACCATATGAGAAACATGACACTCCTTCCGTCTCAAAATGAATGTCTACTTTTTTTTTCTTTCAAATTTACTCTTATCAAGAGTAAATTTGAACATTTTTTGGACATTTAGTTTGGGATGGAGTAGTAAATGTTATTTGTTACAAGATACTAAATCTTTATTATTTTTTTGTTCTAAAAAAAGAATTTGTAGGTTTATTTCATTTGAAGATATGCATATTTTTCTGTTTACTAGTTACGCTGCCAGTTCGCCATCTCAATCATGCATATTTTTTTACTTGCACCTCATTGCTATGTGGATACTATAGTTGATGATGTGCCCATGTTTTTACTTGCAAATTGCAATATTGTTTTGCCAAGTTTTCTTCGAGTACCTATGTTTTGCCTGATCTTGTATCTTTATGGGGTAGCATTAATTACACATTATGCTGCTGTTGCAAAATGGTCTTTCAGTTGCTAATTTTGAATTTTATTTTCTACCAGATTGCTGCTCTATACTATTTGGGAATGGCAGGCCATTTTGGTTTTGGCAACACCAACACTCTAGCTACAATTGATGTTGCTGGAGCATTCATTGTACATCTCTTTCCTCTATATAATCAACTACTGACCGGAGTATCTTTCTATGCGTAAATGATTCCATCTTAATGCTCCTTCCATCCCGATAAAATTGTCCCATTTGACAAGTGAAAAACGCTACTGATCGTATAATACTCCCTCCGGCCCACCTTGTACTTCAAAAACTTCCCCTTTGGGTGTCCCACTCATTACTTCAAAAATCCTAAAAAGGAAAGTTATTAATAATTCTTCATTCAATGGGTCCCATGTGTCATACTCACAACAGCTTCCCACTTATTATTTCCTACCCCACTTTCCACACTCACAACACCTTACCCCACTATCTATATTTTATAATAAAAACACTCGTCCTTAATTCTTGTGCCCAAGAATTTTCTTGAAGATTAAGCTGAGACGGAGGGAGTACTTGCTTGTAACTTTCTGAAATTGCACTCAAATTATTGCAATTTTTAGAAATGTGACTAGTTTTGGGACAACTGAAATGGAATGCGTGACCCATTTTGGAAAGGAAGGATCATGAAATAACAAGCGGCATATCTAACTCCACACCATTTATTTAAATTTTCAGGGCATCTCGAATCACTCAACATTACTCTCGGGTATATTAATGTTCATGATAACCTACGCAGCCCCCATTCTAGCCCTACTTAGCATATTGATGTATATATCAGTAAAGGGTACAAACTCTCTTGTTAAACCCAAAGATGCAGATTTAGGACAACTTCTGAAGATGAGTCTTGGTTTCCCTTGTCTCGTACCACTTAGCGTGAATTCAGTCCTTCTGATTGCTTACACCGTAATATTGGTACTGATGAGGAATCACTTGTTCGTTTGGAGCGTCTTTTCTCCCAAGTAAGTCCAACTAAAGAATATCCTGTTGTTCCTTATTTATTAAGCATACTCCCTCCGTCTAAAAAAGATGAACCCATTATGTTTTGATGGGTCAACGCAAGTGAACTTTGACCCAATATTAATGTCAATCTAATTATCCTAGTGAAATTCTAAAAATTGTTATTGAGAAGTCATGAAGTGGTTTATCAATTGCATTTTTACGTATTTATTGGGATGAAAAGATCGACATTAATGTTTGGTCAAAGTTCATTTGCGTTGACCATCAAAAAACCAAATTGGACTATCTTTCTTGGACGGTATGTGTTTTTGTTGGGGGTGTTTTTGGGTCAGGACATACATTAATGGTGTGCTTATTTTATTGTTATAGGTACCTGTACGTTTGTGCAACAACTGCTTGTGTTTATATTGGCTTATTTTTAGTGTCTTCGACTGTGACATACACAGTATGTTCAACTGCCTTGTGGAGGAGGGGTTTACAAAGTCCGAGCAGAAAACGGTAGAGCGATAGCTTATTTTATTTTACTTCTTTTTTAATAGGAAACTTTGTTTAGTGATCTTCCATGATCTCCTCAGGAGAGAATTTCAAAACCCTACTCTCTTCTTAGTGTTGAAATAGAGAGATTGCTGGAATTAAGGGATTAGATATACACAATATTGTTTCCAAGAAGTACTTTATTTCTTTCCTAATTATAGGACGTTGACTGGGCATGGTATCTTCTAGTATTGTAAGTTGATTTCTTTCCTTGTAAAACCTCCTGTAGCTATTCTATAAATTGTAGAATAACAGTCAATAATAATTATCAGAAATTATTACACAATTGTGCTCTTTGACATGGTATACCAGAGCTGCCTTCAATTTTTTCTTTACACTAGGATTGAAGTTTGATTCTGGGTTTACAATTGTTGTTTCTGTTCATATAACTCCGCTGCAATTTTTTTCTTTTTCCCTTTACCACTATGTCTGATTCACAAGATAGTGGTAATTCTTTGAAAAAGAATGAAATTACTTCTTCATTCTCTGGAATTCATATACAAGAGACTTCTTCTCTTATCACTCTGGAACGTCTTGATGGCACCAACTATGTTGAGTGGTCTTTGAATGCTCAAAATAAGATCCGTAGGAGGAAACTTTGGGGATTTATTTCAAGCACTAAAGCTGCACCAAAGGATGTTGTTGTTCAGAGGATCTTAAGGTATTTGAAGTCTGCTCCTGGAAGAGGATTATTGTTTACAAAGCAGAATCACACGAAGGTAGAAGGTTACACTGATGCAGATTGGGCAGGTTTGGCTAACGACAGAAGGTCCACTTCGGGATACTTTACTTTTGTAAGGGGAAACCTTGTCACTTGGAGAAGTAAAAAGCAAACAGTAGTAGCAAGATCTAGTGCAGAAGCTGAGTACAGAGGCATGGCTTTTGGAGTATGCGAGCTACTATGGTTGAGAAATTTGTTAAGAGATTTAGGTGTTGATTCTCGAGAAACAATGTTGTTATATTGTGATAACACTTCAGGCATAGAGATTGCTCAACATGACTGGACGAAGCATGTAGAAGTTGACACTTTATCAAAGAGAAACTTGAAGCTGGGATCATTAAGTTCCCTTTTGTGAAATCTGAAGATCAACTTGCTGATGTACTTACGAAAGCCATCCCCAGCAAATAGACGTGGCCAATTTAAACCGGTAACCGGCTAACCGCTGGTTATCAACCGGTCAAAATCGGGTCAAAACCGCCCAACCGGTTAACCGACAACTGCCTCAACCGTGAACCGTCGGTTAGCCGGTCCGGTTACGGTTAATGATTTTCAAAACCGGCCAACCGCCGGTTACTAACCGGTTATTAACTGTATTCAAAAATCGGCGGTTAAATCGGGGGTTATAACCGCCTAACGGCTATTTTTTGAATTTTACACCAGCCCCCCCCCCCCCCCGGGTCTGACACATGTGCACTGTCCAAAAAATGGCTAGTTTTCAAACTAGCCGTTAGTTTCCGTTAAGTGGCAGCCATAAACGATTTTTTTTTTTTTTTGAAAAATTCTTACCTATAAATACCCCCTCCCTCTCCCTCCTAGCATTTTATTTCCACACCTTCTCTCTACTCTTTCTCTCTCTAATAATTCCTAAGTCTCACACTCTCATTCATTTCCAGTTAATTTTCAGAATTTCAGTCAATTTTCTAACGATTTCCAGTTAGTTTTCTAACGAAATCACTTTTCTATTTTTTTCCGAAAATTCCAGTCACTTTTTTAACCATTTCCAGTCAGTTTCCAAACATTTTCCAGTTAATTTTCAGAATTCCAGTCATTTTTTTGACATTTTCAGTTAGTTTTTTTTTATATAACAAAAATGGCCTCAGCTCGAAGGAGCGGCAAGGAACATGTTGATTCTTCCTCCCTTAACCGAGATTTTGAGCAACATTTGGACGAAAGTGAGCAACATGTTGAGGAAAATGTTGTTCAAAGTGGTAGGGGCGGCCGAGGCCTAGCTCGGGCCGTGGGAAGAGGTGGTCAGGGTCAACGTCAACAACGAGAATCCAAATCCGACACTTTTACGATCCATTTCCGAAAAGTACAACTTCACCCGGATGACTTTATACATTTTCGAGCGGAATGCAACTATTGTAGCAAAACTTACCCGTTCTCAAAAGGCGGAGGGCATGGAACATTGAACTACCACATGAGAACAACACATCCCGGGAAATTTGGGATTGAGAGTGATCAAACTCAATTACAATTTGCTCAACCTAACACTCAAGATACGTCTTCGGTCTTATTTAAGTTTAATAATGTCATTTATAGGAAAGAATTATGCAAATTTGTGTGTGTTAAAGGCTTCCTTTTAACTTTGCGGATGATGATTTTTTTTGAAAGGTTTTCTTTAAATCCCGCCGCCTCCAAAGTACCACGTACGACTCTTGTACGCGATATTAAAAAGGCGGTTTTGGAAAAAAAATTAATTGATGTTTTAACAAAATTAGATCAAAGAGTTTCAATTTGTGCCGATGGTTGGAGTGATCATTGGCAAAGAAATAGTTACCCCTCCGTCTCAAAATAGATGCCGTTTTGGGAGTTAATTTTTGTCTCAAAATACTTGCCATTTAAAATTTTCAAAGCTTTTTTGTTGTTCTATACCAATTATACCCTTAATAATGATAGTGAACTATCTCTTACCTAACCATTTAATTACCTAGGTAGTTGAATTACTTTAGGGGTATTTGGGACTTCTTCATATGCATTAATAGCATTTCTTAATATGTGTGAAAACTTCAAAACGACATCTATTTTGAGACGGAGGGAGTATTTGAGTGTTACGTGTCATTGGATAGATAATTCATGGACTATCCAAAAAAGATAAATTGCATATGAAAGTTTTGAACCACCTCATTCCGCGGAAAATATTTGTAGAAAGTTGCACGCCATTTTGGCAAAGTATGGTCTTTTGCAAGAAATATTTAGTATTTCATTCGACAACGCTAATGCTAATACCGCTAGTATACCGGAGTTGATGCAAATTTGTTAACTGTCACTTGGGGGTAAGTATTTTCATATTAGATGTTTATGTCATATCATAAATTTATGTGTTAAAGAAGGTTTGGATGCGTTAGAGCAATATGTTAAACCCATTAGAGATGGTCTTTATTTTATTGTCAAAAAAAATAAAATTACATGAAAATGGATCAAATATTTTCAAAGTAAGGGTCTTCCCGAAAAATATTTTTCTATGGATGTTCCGACTAGGTGGAATTTTACCTAAATGTTAATTGATGGTTTTGAGTATAAAGAGCATCTCATGAATTTTTTTTCTTACTATGGGCTTTGACATTCCTTTATTTGCTTATCAATGGAACGCTTGCATTAATTTATGTCAATTATTAAAGATTTTCAATACCGCTACTTTGGCTTTGTCGGGAGTTTATTATCCAACTTCCGTTTTGGTACTTGAGCAATGTGTTGCAATAGTTCGAAGTTTTAAAAATTTACGAAAAAGTGCAACATTTTAAACCTAAGCATTGTTTCCATGAGGGAAAAGTGGCTCAAATATTTTGATACTATTCCGTCTCTATTTTTGGTTGCAAAGTTGTTGGATCCCCGTGTTAAATTGAAAGATCTAGTGAGCATAATAACGGTTTATTAAGCGAATTTATACCCCAATGGGGACGGAGTTTACGAAAGCTCGGCGATTATTGTTGAAAATACAAAATATGATTTGTTGACTCTTTATAATGAGTATAATGCAATTCATGGAAATCCTTCTCAATATGTCTCAAATCCTAATGAAGATATTGGTATTGCTACACAAGATGAGGAGGATGACGATCCATATAGTTTTTTTAATTAGTTGAATTCCCAAAAACGTCCTAGAATGGCTTCTTCTTCTTCTACCTCTAGCATTCCCTACGAGTTGGAAGCATATTTCTCTACTAGACATGAAGTTGTACAAAACACTTCAAATCCAACTACTTTTGATATTTTGAGGTGGTGGTCACAAAGGCAAGAAACTTATCCTATACTCTTTTTAATTGCAAAAGAGGTCTTAGCTTCTCCCGCTTCAACCGTGACGGTCGAATCGGCATTTAATGTGGGAGGAAATGTTTTGGATTCAAGACGTTCCCAACTAACGGTTGAAATTTGAAAAATCAACTCTTACTTGGTGATTGGGTTAGAGCGGAAAAGAGAGAGCAAGATATGCCTTATGAAGAGGATTTAATAGATCCACAATGTCAATACGACTTGGAAGACTCTACTGGAAGTTCGGAAAGGGACGGAAATTAGATAGTTTTTATTTTAATTTTTAGAATAGGTTTATTTTTATGAAGAGGATTTAATAGATCCACAATGTCAATATGATTTGTTGACTCTTTATAAAAGGGCAAGGATTGGTTGTCCCCCTCTTTGTAATTTTAATTAATAAAATTTAAGGGTACCGTCCCTTTTTTTACTTAAAAAAAATTATGTTATACATTTTAACTTAAAATAAAAAATTATTGAAGCAAATGAAGTGTTTTTTTTTTTTTTTTTTTAAAACACTTTTTTAAAAAATCAAGTGCTTTTTTTTTAAAAAAAAACAAAAAACTGTAAAAGAAACATATTTTTTTTTAAAAAAAAAAATTGTAACCGGTTAACCGTATAACCTTAACCGTAGTAGCCGGTTAGGTTACTGTTAACAAAACCGGGTTTCTCTAACCGCCGGTTAACCGGCAGTGGCCACCTCTACCAGCAAATTTTTTGATGATTCTTTAAGCAAGTTAGGCACGTGTGATATCCATGCTCCAACTTGAGGGGGACTGTTGAAATAGAGAGATTACTGGAATTAAGAGATTAGATATACACAATATTGTTTACAGGAATTACTTTATTTCTTTCCTAATTATAGGACGTTGACTGGGCATTATATCTTCTAGTATTGTAAGTTGATTTCTTACCTTATATAAAACCTCCTGTAACTATTCTACAAATTGTAGAATAACAGTCAATAATAATCGTCAGAAATTATTACACAATTGTGCTCTTTGACACTTAGCCCCAACAGAAATCAATACCCTTTTCATGATTAAGCTCTTGAGCTTGTGCGGAATGCCTAGAATGTCTTCTCTGACCTTTTGAAGAAGACCCCATCTGATGATTTATATTCTCTCTCTCCTCCAAAATGATCTTCCTATTTGATTATTCTTTTTTTTTTTAAGAATATGAACACTTGCTTCATTAGTCATGTTTTGTTTATGCAGTTTTAAGCTTAAATTGTAGAAATGAGAAGAACTTTTTGGGACAATGAGAAATAGCAAATAAGAACATCATTTTAGGACGGAGGGAGTAGATTACGAAGAGGTGAAAACATTCTTGATGTCTGTACAGTTACTATGTGTATGAATATGCCAGTATGTGTTGTTTGAGGGGAGTCCAGATCTCCTGTGCCCCTCCATGTGCCCCTCACTGTGCCCATCTAATCTCAACCGTTTATGTTGATATTATTCAAGCATGTAAACGGTCCAAGATTAGAGGGACACATGAAGGGGCACAGGAGATCTGGACTCGTTTGAGGTGTTTGAATGAGGAATGCCTCTCAAAAAGCACATAATCTACTTTGTTTAAAAAGACAATTTTGTTTCAAGTGAAATAACAAATTCAAATTAGATTTCAGTGAATTTGATAGTGTAGTGAATCCTAATTTGATATTGTTTATTAATAAAAATTAATGCTAACATCTTTAATTCTTTTTCATCTAAATAAGAATTTAAACAAATAGCAAAAAAAAAAAAAAACATCATTTCATAATTCAAAGGGAATTATTAAAATTTTACAAATAAAATTTGTGCTTTTTTTTTCTCTAGTAACATTAATTGGTCAGCATTTGCTTAAACAAATGTTAAATAATCTCAATTTCTTTGATTTTTTTTCTGTTCGTTCTAGACTTCTAGTATCCAATTCAGTTGTGGGATGCATAATTTTTTACCATTTTAAAATTTTGGAGCTTAAAGTTAATCATTTAGCCTTAAAAAAACACATTATTAAATTAAATTATATTCAACTCTAAAAAAGGGGACTGAGTAAGTAATCTTGATACAAATCAGATGATGTTTCTTCGATGGCTGGCAAGTATTTGCGCTCCAGGATTTTTTTTTTTCTCAGCAGTATCATTCTTTCATACTCTCTCTATCCCAGAGTAAATGTCTTACATTCTATTTTCATTTGTCCCAAAATAAATGTTGTTTTACTAAAGGGCCTTGGACTTTAGGGCCCCTGAGCCCAGATTCAAACCCAAATAAGAAAAATCCAGATGGAAAATTCCTCATACACCCCTCACTAGCAAAATGATGTAAGAAGACTAAAATACTCTCATATCTCTTCCCAACTTTACTTTTTTGGTCAAATTTTAGTCAACTCTTATAACTTACGCATAATTATCATATAAAAGTTTAAAAAATTACTTTTTGATTTTTTTACAAAAAAAAAATAAAATATTTTGGTCGAATTTGGTCAAACAGCAGTCAAACTCTTATAACTAACACATAAGAGTCAAAAATTTCACTTTTTTCCATTTTTTTACAAAAAAATAATAAATTTTTTTGGTCAAACTTGATCAAACAGCAGTCAAACTCTTATAACTAACACATAATTATCATATAAGAGTTACAAAAATTATTTTTTTCATTTTTTACAAAAAAAAATATATTTTTTTTTGGTCAAATTTGGTCAACTTTGGTCAAACAACAGTCAAACTCTTATAACTAACATATAAGAGTAAAAAAAACCACTTTTTTCAATTTTTTACAAAAAAAATAACAAATTTTTTGGGTCAAACTTGGTCAAACAGCAGTCAAACTCTTATTACTTACACATAATTATCATATAAGAGTTACAAAAATTATTTTTTTCATTTTTTTACAAAAAAATAATAATTTTTTTTTTTTGTTAAATTTGGTCAAACTTGGTCAAACAACAGTCAAACTATAACTAACACATAAGAGTCAAAAAATTCACTTTTTCCATTTTTTTACAAAAAAATAATAATATTTTTTTTGTCAAACTTGGTCAAACAGCAGTCAAAGTTTTATAACTAACACATAATTATCATATAAGAGTTACAAAAATTACTTTTTTCATTTTTTACAAAAAAAATAATATTTTTTTTGTCAAATTTGGTCAAACTTGCTCAAACAACAGTCAAACTCTTATAACTAACACATAAGAGTAAAAAAAAAAATCACTTTTTCCATTTTTTACAAAAAAAATAACAAATTTTTTGGTCAAACAGCAGTCAAACTCTTATTACTTACACATAATTATCATATAAGAGTTACAAAAAAAACTTTTTTCATTTTTTTACAAAAAATAATATTATTTTTTTTTGTCAAATTTGGTCAAACAACAGCCAAACTCTTATAACTGACACATAATTAACATAAAAGAGTCAAAAGTCTTGTGAACATGTTCATAAGACTAAAGTCTTATTTTAAGCTGTTCATAAGACTAAAGTCTTATTGAACCTGTTCATAAAACTTTGCTCTTTTGAATAATAATGTGTATTATAAGAGCTATTTTCAGTCTCATTAAAACATGTTCATTTGAACTTGTGTTCATAAGACTAAAGGTCTTATTAAAGCTGTTCATAAGACTTTTCAATCTTATTAAAACATGTTCATTTGTATCCAAATAAGAGCTACTCCCTCTCCCCAAGCAATACTCAAACTCCATTAATAGGGACTCAAACTCAACGACCTCATGAATCTGTGAGGGGCCTAAGTCTCCATCGACTACGTAAATCTCTCAACGGCTGGAGCTGCAATGGGCCGAAAAATGGAATGGGCGGCGAAAGCGAATCACTTAGGAGGCATACCGTACACAACGTTTCCGGAATAGAGGTAGAGGGAGATCGACGCCGGTCGGAGGAGGGAGACCAGATCTGGAAATCGTCGAAGAATAGGAGCGCTAGATCTGGATTTCGGATGTGTAAGAACAGGAAGACATTACAACACAAATCTGGAATACTATTTTTCAACTCAAACAATAAACATTTCCTATTGATAAATTCAAAACAAACACACAAATATTTTATCCAACAAATCATCGCACAAAGAGATCCACGCACATATCTGTGCAAATTTCGGACGTGTAAGAGCATAAAATCTGTGATAAAGATTCATCGGAGATGAAATTACCGTCAGATCTGGAGAAAGGACAGACAACGACGCGGGCAACATATGAGCTGGAAGAAATGGTGTCGTGGCCGGAGAGAAGCGGGGAAGATAATCGGAAGAGGCATGGAGTTGTTGGCCTTGGTTTATCGAAACAGATCTACGCCGGAGGTAAAAGAATGAGGCTGCATCGTCAATAAATGACTCAGATCTGGGAGATCTGGGCGTCGGCGTCGGCGGAATCGGAGAAAAAGAGGCTGCGACAGGTGTAGAGAGAGGAGAGAATTTATTCGCCTGAGAAGATGAAGAGCGCCGGTGATGAGACGGATTTCATACACTTAATTCCTAGGGTCTTATGAGCTTAAAATAATTATTTTATGTATTTTAGATAGTTTTTATGTAATTTTGGGCAATTATGTATTTTTGGGGTTTAATTGTAATTTGGGGGTTATTTTAGTATTTTAATATTTTTACCCAAAATTAGATATTTTATTATTCAAAAGAAACTCCAAAATGGAATTTAAATGTAAATGCCCAAGTTTAATGAAGAGAGATAGAGGGATTGAAGAATTTCACTCAGTCCTTGTGCCACAAGTACCCAATTCTTGTGCCACAAGGGCTGGCCAAAAGGATTAATTGAGGCAGCAAATTAAGGAATTGGCCCAAGCCAATTCTGAATCAAGAGCAACAAGGCCCAACTCGGAGGCCCACTTCACCAACAAGGCGGCCCAATCAGTCCAGCTCAACCAAGCAAACCAGGCGGCCCACTTGGAGCGGCCCATTCTCTGGCCCAAGGCGGATCGAAGAAAACGCACCTACCAGGTGCGCTTTCTGGGGTTCCTGGCGCGTGGGATGGCGCGGCTAGCGCGTGGCGGATTCCTGGCTGAGAGTGAGGCGCGTGGTGGCGCGTGTAACCGGCTGTTTTGTCCTATTTTACGAATTTTCCCTATTTTCTTTATTTCTTTTTATTCCTTATTAATTTAGGACTTCCCTAGATATAAAAACTAGGTTTTTATTTTTGTTTTTCATTCTAGACTTGATGCAATAATTTGGAGATCTAGGTTTTATTTTCTTTTTCATGGAGATTTCAAAGCTCCATATGAGGAACTAAAACCCAAACTTTGGGTTTGAATCTTGAACCATCTTTATATCAATTTGAGGTAATTTTCTTTTCACAATTTGATTTCTATTCATAATTTTACTTGTTCTTAATTCTAGATCCGTTGCTAGGGTTTATAAACCTGATCAATTTATTTATCTTTGTGATTGGATCTTTGCTAGAATTCTCTGTTCTGTGCCAGAATTAGAGTTTTCACTGTAGCAATTTCATGATTTATGCATGTGCCATGGTAAATTGTGATTAGGGTAAAATTAAGCAATTATCTATATGAAATAATTGTAGAAAGTGTTCTTGATTTATGTTTCTTAAATCGTTCATCAATTAATTTTGCGATCTATACTGTGCCAGTTAGATTAAATTATTAATTAGGGTTTCTAGTGAGTGTGCCACTGCTAGTAACTATTCTGAAAGAAGGAACAGAGATTGAAATAAATCTCGGATCAAGTGAATAGGGTTAAAAGTGAATTGATGTACCGATGATAATTGATTAAAAAGGTGGGGACGGAAACAAGTCTGAAGTATTCTTTAATAATTGTTTTTGCTCATAATTAATTTAATTTCTGTTTTTTTTTAGGATTTAATAAATATATTTTCCCCCAATCTGGTCAAGTGACTGTTCGTAAATAAATAACCGTTCTTCGTGGATCGACTCTGGACTTGCCCTAGCTATATTTTTAAAACCTAGTCCAGGTTTAATTTGTAGGTGTGCGATTAAGCCTACCAAGCGTCGGCATCGGCGTTGACGTCGGAGAGCGTGTGTGTGTCATTTTTTAGAGAGAGAGAGAGTGTGTGTGTGAGAGAGAGTGGGAGTGTGTGTGTGTGTGAGATCTGGCGTGCGAGCGTGAGGGGAGGGAGGAGAGGGGAGGGTTTTGTTGGGGGTGGGGGTAGTTTGGGTATTTAGGATTTTTATTTAACTGGTCAAAAGGAACTTAGGGGTGTATGGGGAATTTTTCATCTCAGATAAGCTCCTTATCTGGCATTTAATCTCAGCCTCTCCTTATTGGCAATAAAATCTCAGATCAGGGGCTCTAGAGGAATAGTTCCCTAAATAATGGGGGTAAAAAATTAATTATAACGTAGTATTGTTCTAAACATAAACGGGCAATTTGCAATAAATCATCTAAATCTACTACTCCCACCGTCCCAAAATACATGTAGTTTAATGGATTGAAATTTGTCCCAAAATGTTTGTAGTTTTGCTTTTATCTAGATATTTTGACATTGTTTGTCAAATTTACCCTTATTTATGATGATAGTTGTCATTGTAAAAACATTTAATTGTCTTGGTACTTGAAATATTTCAATGGTAAATTAGTCCATTAGACATGCATTGATTGTTTTTCTTAATTTGTGTGAAAATCCTATAACGACAAGTATTTTGGGATGGAGGGAGTAATGTATTGCAAGATGTGCGTTAACAAATTGTTGATTTTTTAAATCTTAATGGGGGCAATTGCGCCTGTAGAAATGTACTAGTATTAATGACAATTTAGACCCTAAAGTGATATACCACCCTCCCAAACGGACCGTGATGTTTTTTCTTTCACCAGATCAGATCTTGACGTGTAAAAAACTTGTCAGTTAAGGCATTTTTGACAGAAAATGTTAAAAAGTCAGTTAAAAAACATGTATCATGCACGTGATTAACAAAATTGAGTAGTTTGAATTGCTATTAAATTTAGAGGGGTGATAAATGATAGTATATTCTAAACATAAAGGATGGAACAAAAAAAAAGAAAATACTCCCTCCGTCCCATTAAAAGCTTCACCAATTACTCAAAAGGTTGTCCCATTAGAAGCTTCACCATTTCCTAAAATGGAAAAAACATGGGGGCTCACTTGTCATACCCACTAACTTTCCCATCTCACATAATTAAAATGTAGGCCCCACTTGTCATACTCACTAACTTTCCCCTCTCACACATTTAAATTGTAGGCCCCACTTGTCATACCCACTAACTTCTTCCCTCTCACAACCTTTCTTACACAAATAGCTTTTCTCAATTTGCGTGCATCACGAAATGGTAAACCTTTTAATGGGACGGAGGGAGTATATATCTCACTGTCTTCTTCCTCTGGTCTCTCTCACACACACACTCAGACTCTCTCTCTCTCTAAGTTTGGAGGTATTTTGTTTTTCTCCGGGACTCAAATCACCAAAACCCTAACCCCCAAAAAGTCATCAGCTATCCTGTGGAGTGGAGCCTTTTCTTCGTTTCCGATCTATCTCCAAACCATGGTGCGCTCTAATCGACAGCCCAGATTTCGCGCCATCTCAATTGTTCAATCGCCACCAAATCAAATCGATTCCTTTACCTTGGCAGCACTGGTACTTACTCTCCATTACGAATTACAATTCCTCTTGAACTTTCATTTACGGAGTCAGATGGGGCTGATTAGTCGGATCCTACAATGGGTTGAAATTGATTTGTTCAGTCCAGCAACAAGATAGTACATGAACGGACCAGACAGTACAGGGGTTTAAATTAATTTCATTTTGTTCCAGATTTGTTTGGTTGAAATTGATTTTGGATTTGGTGATATTAAGGTTTGAGCTTTTTGGTTGTGAATGTAATGAATTGGGTGGTTGTAAATTGTGATGGCAATGGTGGTTAGAAAAAAGAGGGGTGGTGAATGGCTGAGAGGGGAAACTGGGTTTAGGTTGATGTATGATGAAGTGGTGGGGGTGGTCATGGTGGTTGTAGGTGGTGGGAATGGAAGCTTGAAAGAGGGGAAATGGAAGAATGGAGCAAGGAATCTGAGCATGGCTGTATGAAGATGATGGTGGCTGCCCCATGTCTATAAAATTGCTATTTTTAAGAAAATTTTGTTCTAAAATAAATGATTGTAACTTATTTTTAATTCCTATAACAAATTATAAAATGTTGCATATTGACATCTAATCCCAATTTTCCAGTTTTTATTTTTGTTAAAAATAATTGAAAATAAAAATTATTTGGATAAGGCATTTGCTAAATATATACTCCATCTGTCCCTAAATGGGTATCCATTTCAAGAAATCTTTGTCCCAAAATGAATGTTTTTTTAGCATAACTTTCTCCCTAAATATTTTTTTTTCGAAATTGTTTTCACCGGCTCTTTATACGTGCAAAAATAAATGTTTGGAAAGGAGATTACAAGATTATATAAGAATCTTTGCCACCAAAGTGTACGAAAAGTTGACATTTTCATGTCTCTTAAAATGAAATTTGGACATTAATTTAGGGACAGAGGTAGTATTACATACTCCCTCTGTCCCATACCAATGGGCACTTTTGGTCAAACCAACTTGAACTTTGACTAACATTTTATGCTAAATTATTAATCTCCATATTTTTTTTAAAAAAAAGTTACTAAATTAGTAATAGAAACATTATCAATAACTATTTTTATTTTTTTATGGAGACAAATTATTTAGGATAAAATGTTAGTCAAAGTTCAAATATGTTTGACCAAAAGTAGTGCCCATTGGTGTGGGACAGAGGGAGTATACTCATTTGTCTCAAAAATTAATATAAATATTAATTAAAAAGTTGGAAATAAGAATTACATACATTCCTAAAATAATTATGTTTTTATATTTTTAATTAATTTTTTTGTTTCATTTTTATAATTATTATAATTTTTTCTAATAAAAAATTAATTCTATTATTTAGAATAAAAATTACTTTTTTCTACCATTTAATAGGTGCACAAATATTGGTTATTTTATTTTTTTGAAATGATAATTGTTTTGATTTTCAACCTTACTAAATTTGAAATTTTCATTAAACCCCTTAATAGAAATATCAATTTCAAACTACCCAATTCCGTTAGTCACGTGCATGGCACATGCTACTTAATTGACTTTTCTAACGAAAACCGTCAAAAAGGCCTTAACTGGCGAGTTTTTTACACGTCAAGGTATGATCTGGCGAAAAAAACATCAGGATCCGTTTCAGAGGGTGGTATATCACTTTAGGGTCTAAATTATCATTAACACATGTACTTATGGCAAAATATTTACATCTGCATCTAAATATTAGTTTCGGAATGTTTCAGATTACATAATAAATGTGTTATTTTCCATATTCGTTTGTCTCAAAATAAATGTTGCCTTACTAAAAATAGGGTATGATGTTTGGTGATCTTCATATACTAGTATACTACCTATTCTAATTGGCACACGCATTGCAATGCTATAAGATAAGTTACTCTACACATATGAATAAATTGTGTCGTTAAAAAAAAACATCTAAAAGCTTAAAAAAAAAACATTAACTTGTCATTCCTGAATAGAGGAAGTATTTTTAGCATGTACATTAATCATTTAATCATAATTATATATCACCGTGTCCCTTGATTTAATCATAATTACTACCTCCGTCCCAACTCAATGCGCACGTTTACTGTTGGGCACAAGATTTAAGGAGAGAATATTTATATTCATAAGTATTGTGAGTGGAGGAAGATTAGAAAAATCAGAAAAGTCAAAGCTGGAATTAGCAAACTAATCAATTCACCAAAATTCAAATTTCGACCACTGTAATAGGTGGGGAACAATTTCACGCAACACCGCAAACATCTTCCAGATCCAAATCTTTAACATTTTCTCAAGAAACATAATCAAAAAATTAACAAAATAGGAAAAGAGGTAGCATTACCAAGCATAGTATTTCCAAAACATCCTGTCGATGGATCGATTGAACAAATTCTTCGACTTCCGACGTCGATTGAGCAATTTCTTCCAAAATCGACGGGAAATCCATGCGTCTATGGATCGATTTGTGTGTAGTAGAAGGGTTGATGAGGTCAAATAACAACAAAATTGGCGAGAATGAAGAGAGAGACCATGGTTTCCGACCGCCGCTCTATTGCAAAGAGAGCGAGACGACAGGAACCCTAGGACATTCAACGACGCCATGATGAGACCCAACTCCGATTTTCCCCAAATCCGTCAACTCCGTCTTCGGAACGACCGTGTCCTCTTCCGTTGAATCGATGGAGTCGATTACATCGGACATAGGACATTCAACAGAACCCTGGTAAGATCCAGCTTCAATTTCCGACGCGAATCGAACATTTTCTTTCAGTTTCGACGGGAAATCCATCAATTTATGGGTCGATTTGTATAGTAGAAGGGTTGATGAGGCCAATAACAATGATATTGACAAGAGATGAACAGAGAGAGAGAGGGTAAGGTTTGAGCCGCCGCTCTAACGCAGAGAGAGAGAGAGACGGGAAAACCCTAGATCTTGTTCAAGAGAGAGATGAGCTTAGGGTTGAAATGCTTGGTCGGTTCTTCAATGGTGGACTGAAGTGGGTTTGTGATTGTTGTTGTTTTGATTAATGGGTTAGGCTGATTACATTTGGGCTGGTGAAATTTGGGCTGATTGATTAGGTTAATAAATCATGTTATTTACTTACTTAATGTTAAGTTAGTGGGGGTTATGTAATATAAAAATAATAAAAAACTTTCCTTTTTTGGATTGTGCACATATCAACGACACCTACTAATAAGGTAAGTGTGCACATTGAGCTGGGACAGAGGTAGTATATATCACTGTGTCCTAGATTTAAAAACTCTATGCCATACTTCTTCCGTCCTATAACTACGTGAACAAAATAAGTTGTGCACAAGAATTAAGAGTCCAGATCTCCTGTGCCACATTGTGTGCCCCTCCCTGTGCCATAAGTGATCCAACGGCTTGCAGTCATTATGATTGTCATTATGTTGATATTATCCAAGCATGTAAACGGTTGAGATTATAATGGCACAGGGAGGGCACACAATGTGGCACAGAAGATCTGGTCTCAAGAATTAAGGGGATGAATAGCACTTGTGTTTATGAAAATAGCTTCTCGCTGTTGACATGGGTGCATGTAAAGCGATAAATTTACAAGCAACTAAGCAACGTTGCAAAAAAAAATTCTTCATGTAGAAAGTTCAAATTAATACTCACTTTATTAAAAAATAATACTCGTTTTTCGAAGTCACTTTGTATGTGTAACAACGTTGATGAGTAATAATTTTACGTTAATTTTATTTTATTATTAAATTATAATAGACTTTAATTTTGTAATATAATAATAAAATTAATTTAAAATATTACTTAAATATCACTTGTAGTAATAAAAAGAAAATTGGAGAAATTTATTTAGGAAGGAGGAGTTCTTTTTTCTCCCAAATTCATTTATACTCCTAAGTGACATGTCCAAAATTGTCCAACAAATAACTTTTTCAAACTCCCCGCAGTTCACCTTACTTGTCACCATCAGTCCTCTCTCACACACGCAGCCGCCGCCGCCGCCGCAGAGACGACTCCGGAAATGGGTTCCCAAAACACAGCCAACGGACCCGACCCAGAAAGCGTCCTCCATCTTTCCGAGTACTTCCTGCGCGACCGCAATTATAGCGATTGCAAAATGTACGCACTCCATGCCCAACAATCCGGCTCCAACCTTCCCGGCGCCTCTCAAATCATCGCTGTCGCCGACGTCCTACTTGCCTCCAAAACCCGGCGCGACCATTATTCCATCTTGAATCTCAAACCCTTTTGCTCCGACCCAAATGTCATCAATGAAAGCTTCGAAAATCTAACCTCTCTCTTAAACCCTAGCTCAAACCCATACCCTTTTGCAGATGAAGCGTTTGAGCTTGTGAACAAGGCATTTTCTGTCTTGTCTGATCCTCTGAAGAAAACCCAGTTTGATAGTTTACTCAAAAGTGTAAATGTGAATGGAAATGCTGAAAAATTGGATGGGTTTTGGACTGTGTGTCCGTATTGTTATTATGTGTATGAATATGCAAAGGTTTATGAGGGTTGCAATTTGAGGTGCACGAATGAGAAATGTAGGAAAGGGTTTCGTGGGTTGGCCATAAATCCGCCCTCGGTGGATGTTTTGATGAAGGGGGAGTATTCACGTCCGTGGACTCCTTTTATGCCGATGAGGACTGATGTGAAAGAGGGTGGTACTGATGATGAAATATCTGATGATGACAGTGGGAAATTGGGTGGCGGTGATAAGTTTGATGAGAGTTCTAAAGGAATGGATGCATGTGAAGTGAATAAGCAATCTGTTTTGAAGAAGGTTTTGAAGAGGACAAAGAAATCAGTGGGGTGGAATACAACCAAGTTGATGGGGACTGGGAATCGAGTTAAGAGACAGGCAGGTGTTCCTGGCAATGCCTAAGGATTCCTCTTTTTGGTTGTGGAAGAAACAAAGATTGTGAGTCGGGGCGAACTAATTATGGGGGAGGTACATTTTTATGATGTTGATGCTGATATTTTCATGGTTTGGATGGTATTCGGCGTGATCAATTGCATAGGATTGTGTTTTTTTGGGGTTTTCAATTAAATTTATAGTTTAATTCATATATTTTGGAAATGAATGGCAAGGAAAAATTGTCAATTGCAGTTTTAACTTCAGTGGTTTTCTCATAATAGAATCAAAATGCAGATATTACAGTATTTAGTAATCTTACCTTCTTGCATGGCCTTTTCCAACAAATGGTTTATTGATGCTTTGTGAATACCTATTTATGTCTTGTCTTAGAGCTTGGATTGATGTACTCCATCTTCCTCCAAATTGAATGTCCAAAAAAATTTCAAATTTGCTCTTGATCAAGATCAAACTTGAAATATTTGGGACATTCATATTTAGGACGGTGGGAATGATGACATGTGTTGCTAGCTAACCAAACCTACTGAGCTGTTGCTGAATCTTTGGTGAAAGCTAATTTCATACTAGAGACATATATCTTTAGACTTTAATACATATGCTGATTTTTACGGTATAACTGTATGCTTGATGAAATTTGTGAACGATTGCTTCTTTCTTGTACAAGGTAATTACATGCATGTGTAGAATATGCCAAAGGTGGGAAGTGTAAGAATACTACTGAATCCAGATTAAGCTGATGGGATAGGCGATGTGATGCTGTTTGTAATTTGGCTTCCACTTTGCATTAACATGATCAATCTATCTTGACAAAGAAGAATAAGAAACTAGACTGTCACTACTGCATATGCTCAATGGAGTCTTGCAGCTTTGATCTTTTGCATTGTCTCATCATAGCTAAAGAAAAGTTTTAGAAGTATAATGTTCGTATGAGTCATAGTTATTGGCGTTGGATTCAAAATATTTCTTGATGGAGAGAGCATGCCATTGTGATTCATGATACTTCTTTGTATTAACTTCTTCCTTGACACTACCTGCATCTTTAAATTATTGTCAATTTTTAGTTTCCATTTTGTTTTCCCATGAGTTTTAATTTTAGAAGAGATTAAAAGGTTACTAGGATCATTTCTCAAAGTTTTGGTGTTTTATAAAGTCATGCGAATAGGGATAGACTTGCCTTTTCCATTTCACCTATGTTTTTCCTCTCTCCATTTGGAGAAACATACTTCCTCCTCACTTGAGACTCCCCATAATAGCTATCTTTGTATAATTTTATATTCAATCTACCCACCACTCATTCTCTCTCTTCATTTTCCACCACTTAATTTATTCAACCAACACTACTATTTACCCCACTCATTCTCTCTCTTCATTTTCTACCACACATAAATTACTTTTCGTTAATTCTTGTGCCCACCTCTTGGGTCTCAAGTGAGGTGGGACGGAGGGAGTATGCAATAGCCCATCCACAGTTCATCTGTTGGCTTGTTTGGAGACCCATGATTACTAATTGCAGGATATAATATACAGGAGAAACAACATCCTTTGCTATACCCGTCCCTGCACCATTTTCTCCTATTTGTCAAATTTGGTTAATCTTTAGTGGCTATAAGAAATATTTGTTGTTATTTTGTCTGTTTTACAGGTTTAACTTTTACATTGGAGGGATGTTTATGCATAATTTGTTCCTTTTGGTACATTGTAGAGCGAAACTGTGACCACATGTCTTAATTGTTTTTCTTCGCTTTTCTTTACTTTTTAAAATTTTATTAAGTTCTCGATAGGATTAAATACTCCTTCATAATTATGCGACTTTATATCGCAAAACAGAGTATATTCTTAACAATTTTGTAGTTTACTAAACCCGCCTTGTTTAGTTGTAGTTCTCCTTTTGTTTCGTCCAAAATCGCTTTAGTTGCATCTGCAACCATGGGTACTCAGTTGGCAGCATGTGGTATAAGTTGAGTTATTTTATGGGGAGTTAAGCTCCTAGCTAGTTTCGATTGCTGTACGCCTGTACCCTAGGGTCATGAGTGGTGCTCTTGCATTTACTGGTTCTTATAAAAAAAAGTTCATTGAATTTGATTGTTTTCTGATCAATCCCTTGCTATCTTGTTGATGGAGATCTTGTTCATTACTATGGTATTGCAAAACCCAATAGGTGATGTCATCCCATCGAAAGAGGAGACGGGTCATAAGTGGATGTTCTTCATAAGCTTGTCACTCATCCTGTATGTATGAAGTTTATCTGACTGCTGGGAGTTCATGTGCAGGAGAGGGGTATCAAGAGTCAAATATTTGGATAAGTTCAATAAATGTTCAAAGGTAAAGATACCGCATACTTGCTATCACTCTAGTGCTCGTTGTACCTTTGCATATGTTACTTATACTCCCTCCGTCCCAAAAATAGCGTCCAGTCAACTTGATTGAATTTTGACAAAAAAAATGAAAATTTAATTATCGTATTGAAATTGTGAAAATTGTGATTGATCCACCATTAAGAAAACTATAAATAACAATATTTAGAATTCTGATGAGAATTATTAAATTTTCAAGTCCTGAAAATTCAATAAAGTTGACTTCAGAAATCAAAGTGAGTCTATTTTTTCGTCGATTATATGACTTGATCCGTTCTTACTGATTACAGTTGAGTCATGCTGTACTGGCATGGACTCTGTTGCTTGATAATGGAAGAGGTTTATTAATAATTCTCGCATTCTTGACCATGTTTTATCAAACAATAGAATATTACCTTGAGTCATCAAGCACTAAAGGTAATGAAATTACTGAACATTTACCAAGTTCTTACTTTAATTGCAACTATTTTTTTAGTGTCCTAGTCATTAACAGATGAATTTCGAATGGAGTGTACTCTAAAATCAAATCGAAACTGACTGAGATGGTAAACATTATTTACTCACTTAATATTGTAAGGGGTTTCAGAGCCTGAAGCCACCGTGGCGTGGAGATCATTTTTGAGAATAAATTCTTCCATGTATCTGTTTACATATCACATCCTTCAAGCAATCACTTCCTTGGCTATCTAACTGTATCTTGATATTTGCTGTTGACTTGTACTCCCTCCGTCCCAAAATTATCTTCATACTTTTTTCGACGTTGCTACAAAGGAACTTTGAGCAATGATTTTAAGTTGATTTAATTATCCTAATGAAAACTTAAAACTTGTTTATTGATAGTATTGTTGATGTTGTGTCAATAACATGTTTTGGATTTTCATTAGTACAATTGAGTCAACCTAAAATTATTGTTCAAAAACCGTTCGTAGTAACGGCGAAAAAAGTAGGAAGATCATTTTGGGACGGAGGATAATTTTTGTAGCTCTAGTATGAGCTAACTTGTTAATGTAAACCAAAGAGCTCCAATAATTGCTAATAAACTATGGAAACTTTGGAGGACAACCTGAGCCTCGACTGTTTTCAATCAGCTTGGTTTGTTATCATCTTTTGCACTTTTTTTTTTCCCAGTGCGAAATGTCCATGTGTCATCCGAATAACTCCTTGGGACATACTACCTCCGTTTCAAAATGAATGTCTAAAAAGTTTCAAATTTGCTCTTAATCAAGAGCAATTTTTTTAGGACATTCATTTTGGGATGGAAAGAGTAATAAATCATTAAATCTTGTAGCAGGTATTTGGCCATTGCCCATGGGTCTATGACTGTGTCATACGAAGAATTTCATGTAATGCTTCATACATGCTATTGTTTCTCAGTTCTTGTATGAGTGTGTGTTTATGTGCAGAAATCTTTAAAGAGTTAAAAATTATGCTCTCTATTTTATGGTTCTTTTCAGCGCGTGTGTGCGCGCGCGCGGGGGGCGTGCATGTTTTTTTCGTGTCTTCATTTAATTTCCTCGTTTAATTTTGTATTTTAGCACTTTTGTACTTGTAAATTTTCAGGTCTGGTTGTTACTATCTTTTCTCAGTGTGGTAAGGCAGGCACGCAAGCACTTTCTTCATTATGGGAGTTGCACCATACAACATAAGCTCAGACTACCCAGGTTTGTATTCTTCTTACTTGTCTCTTTATGTGTTCACTTGATGTCCAAGTACCTGTTTTGTTTAAACTTCCTTGTATCTAGTTCCTTGTCATATCCATATTTAACTTGTTCCTCCCTCCGTCCCAATACACTTTTTTTGTCGTTACTACGAAAGAACTTTTGAGCAATAAATTTGGACGGACTTAACTATATTAATGAAAATCTAAAACTTGTAATTGATATATCATCAACAATACTATCAATAACTAGTTTTAGATTTTCACTAGAATAATTAAATCAACCTAAAATTGTTTCTATCAATAACAAGTTTTAGATTTTAACTAGGATAATTAAATCAACCTAAAATTATTGCTCAAACTTCCTTCGTTGGAAAAAAATAAAATGAAAAAGTGTGAAGATCATTTTGGGAGGGAGGTAGTACTTCGTAATAGAAGTACTATTTTAAACGGACATAGAAATGCTGCAACTTTATTTGCTGCTCTGCTGTAGCGTTTGGCGAAGATTTGGCTAAATATTCCTCTTTTTGAATTGGGCGGTAGAGATTATTTGGGATAGGGAAATTTGCTTCTTGGTCCCACATTTATTCCAACAACATCTACTGCCCAATACAAAGAGAGACAGATTTGGCCAAACGCTGCAACAAAGCAGCAAATTTACCGTGGCAGCAGTTCCAGATCCATTTTAACCAGCTGTATGTAGTCGATGAGAGTATTTGTGGGCTGCAATGTGGTTATTGAGCTGTTGATCTCGAAGCGAAGTAAGAGTTGTCTCGGTTTTTTAATGTTACAGAGCTTTGTAAGCGTCAGTATACTCGGCGTTTTTATAGAACAAAGCTTTGTAGATATTGGTTTGCATATTTGACAACTCTTCAAACTTGCTTTGCATTTCACCTCCAGTCTGGATACCTTGAGACAATTGTGGGAAATCAATAACGTCCGTTTAAAACTTAACGAAGTCCGTGTTGTAGCTCTGACACCACACCATGCATGTCAGGAAAGGGTGTTATGTTTTAAACGGGCGTTATCAGTTCGGGTCATGTTTGCAATTAAATCATTAGTACAGTGATTGTTTGGGGTGAAATTTTAAGCTGCTTCTCCATCTTGAAAGTCACAACATGGCACAACATCCTGAAACCTTCAAGTTGTCACCATACAAACTTACAGTTATACTTATAAACTAACACGTTTAATTTGAATGATGTTTCTTATCCTATTTTTCAGGAACACAATAAAAGAAGTGGGACATGATCTCAGTTGCACGTGACTAATCTAGACTCAAAGACCAAGTCAAGCAATGACTCTTATCAACAGGATACGAGCTAACAAACTATCCGAGAATGAAGGCCTACTCGCTAATTTATGATTACTTCTTTTTAGTATAAATAGTTCACCCAATTATTGTAACGCACACACACGCACAATCACTATGATTCTCAGCTCTCTTTCTTGTTAAAATCATTGTACTTCCATCAATCACTAATAAAGCTCCATCTTTGAGGTTTTATGCCGGCGAACAAGTTGTTCAAGGGCTTTCCTCGTTAAATATCGTGTTCATTTGATCTTGAAGTACTTTACAATTCTATTCCATTGTACCCAATTTTCATTCCTTGAAGTTGAATTACAAAATTTGACCAAAACAATTTGGCGCCGTCTGTGGGAAATTTGGTCTTATAATTGTTAAAGGAATTCGAGATGTCTTCCGCAATGTCTTCAGCCATGATTTCAGTGGGTTTGAGATCGACTGTGGAAGCAATCCCAATCACATCAGGCGTGGTGACCTCTGCACAGAGCGTTGGTGGTGTCTCACGGCCAATCCAGATTCAAGATGGGGCGTCTGCCGCCGCAAATCAAGAGATCCCTATTGATATCGCTTCCAACTTGACTGCCATGCTACGTGACGTGAGGAATCAGATCCAGCTGCAAAACGATACCTCCACTATGCTGATGAATCAAGTCTCCAGGTTGCATCACGAGGTGACTACTTTGCAAGGTGGAACATCGGCAGCACAACAAACCAGCTTCCCTAGCATCTTCCAGTCTGTTGCTCCAAATGTGTCATCTGACCCATTCTCTCAATACCAACCTAGAAGACTTGCTTTTGGAAGCGATGCTGCAGGATCATCTGGATTTGGTGGATTTACGCCAGCTACCAGCCTGACTACCAACAACACGATTGTCAATCCTGAAACTATTACACCAACCTCAGCAACATTTGTGACACCTACCTCGGTGACGGCAGGGAGTCTTAACCCCCAATTTGATTTCAATTATCTTAATAATTATCAATTTGCTGCTGCTAACAATGATGCATGTAGTCTACTTAGCAGACAAATGCAGGAGCTGAAAGAACTAGTTATGAGTGTGCCGGGGATGACTATGCCGCACAACCACGCTTCTCCAACATGTTACAACGAGTCCCGCTTCACTCCAGCCATAGCCAATGTGGTCATACCAAAGAAATTCAGTCCACCCCATATGAAACAGTATGACGGGACAACTGATCCAGCGGAGTATGTTGCATTGTATCAGGGGAAGATGGATGTAGTCCATATCCCACCACAGTACAAGGAAGCTTGCTTTTGCAGGGGTTTTGGTTCAACTCTTACAGGAGCAGCTTTGAGATTGCTCATCAACCAGCCTTTGGGTTCTATCGGATCATATGCTCAACTTATCAACATGTTCACTAATCAGTTTTCATGCAACAGGGTGTTCGAGAAGCTGAAAAGTGATCTTTACAGGGTGATCCAACAACCTGAAGAACTGCTTAAAGACTATCTGAGCAGGTTCAACAGGGAGGCGGTGAACATCTCCAACCTGGATACGGCGACTGCAATTGAAGCCTTCAGGATGGGACTCAAGAAGGATCTCCGTACTATGATGACCTGGTCATGACGCCATACAAGAGGCTGGATGAAATCAGAACAAGAGCTTCCAAATTTATCAGGTTGGAAGAAGACAAGTTGCTCCAGGATAAAGCAGTCAAGAAGAATACAACTTCGGAACAGTCCAGCGGCAGAACAGACTCATCCCATTCTGGTGGCAAGATGTAAACATCTCATGCCAGATCTAATAGGGGCAAACCCTACTCTAAACCCGACTCTTCTAGAATTCATGTTGTAGATGATAATGATGAGGATGATGATTCTTCGTATCCTAGAATTGATGACTACTGTTTCTCCGTTGATATTGCAGGACTGATCAATGCTATGGACAACCTGGGTGAGAAAGCAAGATGGCCCAAGAAGTCAGACAAGCCATCAATCTGGAAAGACAAGTCCAAGTGGTGCGCCTATCATGAAGACTTTCGGCACACTACGGAGAATTGTATTGCACTCAGGAAGGAGATCAGCCACTTGTTATCCAAAGGTCTCCTCAAGGAATTGCTTGGTAGAAGGCGTGGACGTACTGAAGATCGTGCAGAAAACCAGGAGAAGCAAGTTAAGAATCCACCATCTCATCCACCTCCAACCAGAATGGTCAACATGATTAGTGGTGGCTCAGATATCTGTGGAACAACCTATTCAGCTGCAAAGCGTCGTGCTGCGGATGCAAAGGAGGACATGTCCTATTTGCCTTCAAGATCTGTCAGCAAGGATAAGGGTCAGGAGATCTCTTTCGATGAAGATGATAGGGTCAACATCCAGGATCCACATCATGACGCCTTGGTCGTATGCCTTCAGGTTGCCAACTGTTTGGTGAGGCGCATCTTGATCGATAATGGAAGTTCAGTTAACATCGTGATGACAGATGGTTTGAAAGGAATGGGTATCCCACTTGAGAATGTGACTAAGAGTTCATCTGTCTTAGTTGGATTCAGTGGTGAGACGAAGCATACCTTTGGAAAGATCACTTTCCCAGTATATGTTGAAGGGATTAACTCCATGGAGAAGTTCTGTGTCATAGAATGTCAGTCATCTTACAACATCATCCTGGGCAGGCCTTGGATCCACAATGTGAAAGCTGTACCTTCAACTTACCATCAGTGCCTCAAGTTGCCAACACCTTGGGGAGTAGTCAAGGTGTCAGGAGATCAGCAGACAGCTAAGGAGTGTTACAAGGTGTCCATAAAGGTAGAAAGCAGTCCTAGGCTGGCATAGCAATTACAGCGAAAGGCACGGGATGTACTTGCAGCTTGATCCTTCTAATCCCGATGTCAAAGTTCTTATTGGGGCAGATTTACCTCCTGACATAGAAGATGAGATCATTGAATTCCTAAGGAGCAGGTTGCAGTGTTTTGCTTGGAAGCATGAAGATATGACGGGGATCAGTAGAGATGTGATAACCCACAAGTTGAATATTGACCCTAATGCTAAGCTTGTCCACTAGAAAAGAAGGAAATTTTCCCATGAGCGCAACCAGATTATCAGAGAAGAAGTGGAGAGGTTGCTAAAATCCAAGATGATCAGGGAGGTTGACTATCCTAGATGGTTGGCCAACTTGTTAGTTGTTGAAAAGAAGAATGGCAAATGGCGAGTCTGTGTGGACTTTACTGACTTGAACAAGGCGTGCTTCAAGGATCCATTTCCTTTGCCTCACATTGACTCCCTAGTTGATGCAACAGCTGGCCATGAGGTCTTGACATTTATGGATGCTTCTTCAGGATTTCAACAGATTCAGATGGAACCTTCAGATCAGGAATATACAGCCTTCATTACTCCATACGGTATTTATTGTTTCATTGTGATGCCCTTCGGATTAAGGAATGCAGGGGCAACTTATTAGAGGTTAGTAAACATGATGTTCAAGAATCAGATTGGAAAGACAATGGAGGTGTATATTGATGACATGGTGGTAAAATCCAAATGTATTGGGGATCATGCCCGAGATCTTATGGAAGCGTTTGACATCCTGGAGGCGTTCAACATGAAATTGAATCCTTCAAAATGCAACTTTGGTGTTAAGGCTGGGAAATTCCTCGGCTACATGGTGACCAAGAGGGGTATTGAAGCAAGTCCAGAACAGATCAAAGCTATCATCAACTTGGAATCTCCAAAGAATATCAAAGATGTACAAAGGCTAACTGGAAAGGTTGCTGCTCTAACCAGGTTTATCTCCAAGTCGTCTCACAGGTGCAAGTTGTTCTATGACGTGCTCAGAAAAAACAAGTTGTTCCAGTGGACGAAAGAACATGAAGCACCTTCAACCAGCTTAAAGATTATCTGGCAACTCCACTGTTGGTCCCAAAGACACAACAAGGGTATGAAAGGAGGCTAGAGGGGGGGGGGGTGAATAGCCTACTTAAAATTTCAACCCTTTTTCAAAATTCAACCAAGTGCTTACAATCTTGAGTTTGCGGTCAAGTAATAAACCGTGCGGTCAAGATGTAATATGCACAGCGGAAGTTTTCGATGGAAATAAGGTAGAGTTGTTTTTGACAAAATCTCTAAGGAACACCAGCACTCACGGTCAACCAAGTTGCGGTCAAGTGAGTCCGGTCAAGGTAAGTGCGGTCAATAGAAATGCGGTCAAGAGATTTGTGGTCAGATGGTTGAGAGATTGAAAGTTGTTGTCTTAGAAGTTTTGGCAAAATATAAGTTAGTCAGATTTTTAACTTAAGCAATGTGGTAACAAACAAACACAATTCACAATACGTTTGAATATCTGTAAGATCAAACACTAAACGACAAACAAAATTAATATGAACAAGTGAAGAACAAGATGAACAATACTTGAAGGTAGATTTGCAGAAAGTAAAATGACACAAGTATTTGTAAATGTTCGATCTGTTAAAAGATCTACATCCTTTACCAAGATGGTCAGTCTTGGATTTTGAATGGAGGTATATATTGATTCTTGAGTGTACAAATTACAGAGATGAAGTATTGAATCAACACCTACTTTCTATGAAGAATAAATCCTAGACTTAGACCAGTGTATCCCTTTTGATTCAATCTAAGT
Source organism: Campanula takesimana (assembly GCA_026119855.1). Classification (NCBI taxonomy): domain Eukaryota; kingdom Viridiplantae; phylum Streptophyta; class Magnoliopsida; order Asterales; family Campanulaceae; genus Campanula; species Campanula takesimana. The sequence goes on along the minus strand of JAOWBW010000245.1, from coordinate 676,699 downwards.
GATTGATCAATTGGGGTGAGTGTGTGTGTAAGAATCTGAAGCTATTTGAAATCTATATGATTTAGAGCCTAAAGAATCTTATGTGTTACAAGGCTTGAGATGACTTGAATGTTGCTAGAGATCTTTGAAGGTTTGAAGGTGAGTTCTTTGAAGATTCAAAGGATTCTGGAAATCTTGAGTATGATCTTCAATCACCAAGTATTTCAACAGCAATTTCTCTCTTTTTAAATCTCAGCTAGTTTCAATGAATAACTTAAGGGCTATTTATAGCCTTGAATGAGAAAGTAGCTGTTGGGAAATACTTGGGCTCCAAGTTAAAGGACAGTGAGCTGTTGAATTCTAATTGGAGCTCAATCTGAGATTATCCTTTTTGCAGATAAGAGGTGGTCCCACTTAGATGAATTCAAATTTGAATTACTTGGGATCCAAGTTCTGCAACGTTCTAAACTAACCATAGTTTGACCATGGTTAAGTTTGAACAAACTTGGGTTTCTTGGACAACTTCTTCATTTGCGGTCAAGGCCTCACGGTCGAGTGTCTTGCGGTCGAGGGGTCAAATGTGACCTGTCAAGGTATGCCACAAAGCTCACGGTTACTGACTTCCAGTCAAGTGATTCACGGTCAAGTGGTCTTCCACGGTCAGGTGGTCTACCACGGTCAAGTGAATTCACGGTCAAGGTCATGACCACTAAAATTCCAGACTTAGAAAATTTTCAGCCTATCAATCTAAAGCCTATACTATCAAAGTGAACTATTCTAAAAATGAAGTTTAACACTTCTTACAATATATCCTAAAGTCCACAAAAGATAAAATTAGGTTATGGGATCAATCAAATCTAGGTAATAGGAGTGGTTAATAATAAGCATACCCAACAATCTCCCCCTATTTGATTGAGACCATTACCTACTATAACAAAGGCTAATTCATTGTACTTGGTAATAACATGTTTTCAAGAAAGTAATATTTTATTAATTTCATGCCCCAAGTCAATGCACACTCTAAGCCAGTGTCATAGATTTCTATCAGCCTAAAAAGATAAAAAAATACTAATCCTAGCAAGATAGACATATAAGGTTTGAATGCATTTTTAGAGAAAATAACAATAAGTAAGCAAATGCATCAAACAAACATTCAAAGGGCACTCCACAAAAATATAACCATTAAAGTGAGGAGTGCAGACAAAAGAGATTAAAGTTTTACAACCCAAATAAAAAACAAACAGAAATAGAAATTGTTTTGAGACAACATTAACAGATTGTTTTAACATGACCACACACGGTCAGTTCAAATGATACGGTTAATCAAAGTATGGATCTCCTTCAAAGTAGCCGAATTTCTTTGATAGACCAACTCCAGGAATGATGATGGGGTCCTTAAGGTCGTTGATCTCTAGGAAATCTTTGTTCACGGTCGGAAATTCAAAACTATCTTCCCTTTCATCTTCTTCTTCTCTAGCAATCCTGTTTCCATGCCCGGTCGCTTGATTTTGAGAGGAGGAGCCTTGAGAGCTAGCAAGGTTGTCCACGGTCAATTGTAGGGTAGAAATTTTGCTTATCACTTCCTGCACATTTGAGTTAGCAATTTCATAAACCCTATCAATCTTGGTAGTTTGACCTTCAAGCCGTTGGGTGTGGACTTGCATAGCTTGCCTCATAGCTTCTATCTTGGGCGTGAACTTTTCTGCGACCGATAACAAACCAACAGAAACACTTGCGTTGATTTCCGCTTTGAGAGAGGTCTTGACCTTATCCATCTTCTCAAATAGAAAATTCTTGTTGCCTGTCATCACCTTTGACATTTCTTTGCCAGCTTCATCAATTGTCTTGACCAGTGAACGGTCAATGGAATTGGATTGTGCCTTGAGTTCCTCTTTAAGATCAGCACGGGTGAGAGAAGCGGTAGAAGTGGATGCGGTCAAGGCAATGTTGGGATTCACGGTAGCTAGACTTTCAAGAATAGCCTTTGATATGTTCTGACTCTCCCCCTTAATGGTCTCAACAACAGAAGTCTTGAGCTGATCAACCTCATTCTGCAACTTAATCTGGTTTGCAGCAAGCTTTGCAACCTCACCTTGAGTATCAAGGTTGATCTGAGTCAAGAACTCAATAGCAGTTAAAATGTGAACCATTTGATCGACCGTACCAGAAGCGGTCGGAGGAGCTTGAGTAGACTGAAGGGGTGAGGGAGCAGGAGACTTGGTTAAAATATCATCATGGTCACTGGGTACACGGTTGCCATCTTGACCGTGACCCTGAAGCTCAACATCAGTGGACTTGTCTTGTTCAGCGGTCGCCTCAACAGGATGCACTTGATCATTATCACTAAAATCAGGACTGACTATATTCACAATTTTCTCAACATGTTCAACATCACCACCTTCAATATCTTGATTACCAGATTCACCACTTGATTCTACTATCTCCACATCATCTGGTTCATCAACTAAGTCAAGAGTGTGCTTTGCTCTTTGACGGTGCGGTTGAGTAGGGGGAACATTAATATCCTCATCACAGTCGCCTTGCATAGGGGAACCTGATGGAGTAAAAACAGGAGATGCGGTCGACGGAGGTGGTTGAGATACCTTGGTTTTCTTTGAGGTTTGGATGGGACTAAGTGAGAGGTCCCTTTTCTTGGAGTTCTCCCCCTGAGATGGAACGGGGAGTGCAGAAGACTTTGTTTTGAAGGATTTGGATGGTGCGGTCGGAGAGAGCACGGTAGGCTTGGAGACGGTTGATTTGGAGGGAGGTACGGTTGACTTTACTTTGAGAGGAACGGTAGAGGGAATTCTGGAAGGGGGCTTGACTGTTGAAGGTTCTTTAATAATCACTCCGGTCAAAGGTTTGATTTTGGAAGGAGCGGTCGAGGCACTAGCAATTCCTTTGCCTTTGACTCTCCTAGACACTTGTTCCTCAGCTTCTTCATCATCCTCTTCATCATCATGAACAGATGAGGACTTTCCAAGAGCATCAAGTCCTAATGCTAATCTAGCAGCCTTGGTAAAGTTGGGAGGGATGTATTTTTCTCTTTTATGCTCAGGTTCACGGTTTCTGTACTCTTGATACTGAACATCACCAAATCTGTTGCGGTAGGTGGATCTCATAGTATTGATGTCAAAGACCTTGGATAATGAGATAGACACACTAGCATCTTTGTCCCTGTTGATTTCCCTTCGAACTTCAGGGATGAATTTGAATAGGAGTGAAAGGAACCTAGTGTTTTTCTTGTACTTGGTGATGGCCTGATCAGATAGTTGCTTCTTGTAATCATGAATGTGGTCCAACAATAGTCCATACAGGATCTTGGGCCAGTTCAATGTTCGACCGAGATAGATTGCGGTTGATAGCTTCCATTGGGTAGAGTTGAAGTTTCCATGATTGCCACTTTTGCAAAGAAGACCATGGCCAACCAGATGACCAATATAGTACATCACTTCAGGAAATGTCTTGCGGTAGGGCTTGCAGACATCAGTGGATCCAATCAATCTCATTGCTAGACCATCATACTCCTCATCAGTTAGGGAGATAGGGGCCTCAGTGTCGATGTCAAGGCCAAGTGTGGCAGCAATGTCGGTGTAATCAATCTCAACTTTGTGACCGTAAACCTCAGCTTCAATCCAATTGAGCGGTCTGTTTTGATCATCTCTCCCTTTGGTTTCTTTAGCTGTGGAGTAGAATTCTCCAACTGCGGCAAGGTAGTGATCAGGTTGATTCATGGTGAAGTAATGAAGTATGCCAGATTTCTTCATTCTTTTGATCAAGTGCCTCCCAATTGCATCTTTCTGGAGGTCTTCATAATCAATAACGCAGCCAGGAATAAATGATTGCTCCTCCTAAAAAAACTTAGAATTTAGTAACACTGGTGCGGTCAACCAGTATGCGGTAGACAGAAATGGCGGTAGGCGAAAACACTTGGAAATATTTCAATGACAATTCTAAAAACACGCACAAACACCATATTACTATGTGTAAATGAATTTAAGGATCAAAAAGTGATGCACTCAAGAACATGAAGAACACCATAAGAACACGAAGAACACTGTTCATACCAGAAACCCAGAAAACGATTTAGGGCACGAAAATCCATAAAAATTATACCAAAATGAACACAGAAACCGATTAAACACGAAAATATCATCAATTTCATTATCAAGAACACAATAATCACCAGAATATGAAAGGGCAAAATGAAGAACATTAACAAAAGCTTTGAAAAATTTACATGGCACAAGGAGATTTATCAACTAGAATTTGAATCTAAACATTATATTGAACTCGAAATCATGAAGTGAACTAGAATAAGCATTATCATAGCATATAACAACCCAGAAATTGAATCATGACATTAGAATAAGAAGGGTTGTAAAAACCCGCCAAAATCGAAAAGTGAAAACTGAAAATAGAAGAGTTTTGATTCAAGAAATCATACTATTGTGTCTTCAGAAATTTGTTCTTGGGATTTCTTAGATGATTTCGTTGGTTGGGATGATTTTGGTGCCATTTAGTCGAAAATCGAGTAGAAATGAGAGAGAATAAACTGGGTTTATAGAGAGAGAAAGTAGAGAGATGAAGAGAGAGAAGGGGTTTCTGAAAAAGTGATTTGCAGAGAGGTGGAGGTTAAGGAAGTAGTGGAGCCGTTTGTGCAGAGAAGTGGGAGGTTAATTCTGCAAATTCAGGGATTTGACCAATGATGTCCTTTCGCCATAAATGCATGGATAGTGACGGCGGACATAAATAAGGGAATAAAATTAATTGCAAATGATTTGAATTAAATGAAAAACGAGGGAAGAGAGGAAATTACAAAATTACCCCTTTGGATGACTAGGAGGATCCCAATATTTGCCAAGTTAGAAACACTTACCTGGTCACCTCGTTTTTGCGGTCAGGTGCTTGACCGTGACTTCATGCGGTCAAGATATAACCTTGGTCTATGAATGCTTCTCTAAAGCAGTGAACCAATGTCATTATTTTCATGCGGTAGGCTTCTCCAAAGCCTTTGAACAAATTTCATTCTTTCATGCGGTCGGAGCATTTTGCGGTCAACAATGATGCGGTCGGTATACCTGATGGATTTTAATGCATCGACCGTGATTGCTTTACCGGTAAGGGTGTTGACCGTGACCTACTTGGTGTTGAACTTGGATAAAACATAAGACATTAGCACAATCAAAATATATGGACAAGTAATTAAAGTTCTAGCATGCCCATTTCTCCTCTAAGATACCTAAATCTCTTCGAATCAAGAGCCTTGGTGAGAATATCTGCAATTTGATTGTCAGTACTCACATACTCTAGATGAATATTACCTTTTTCCACATGATCCTTGAGAAAGTGGTACTTGATATCAATGTGTTTGGTTTTTGAATGCATGACAGGGTTGTTGGAGACAGCAATGGTAGATGTATTGTCACAAAAGATTGGACAATTTTCTTCGTTGATTCCGTAGTCAACCAATTGTTGCTTCATCCAGAGCGCTTGGCAGCAGCAACTTCCAGCAGCTATATATTCAGCTTCTGTGGTAGATACAGAGACTGAGGCTTGTTTCTTGCTTGCCCATGAAACGAGTCGATTTCCAAGGAAATGACAAGTTCCACTTGTGCTTTTCCTGTCGATGGTACATGCTGCATAATCTGCATCTGAGTAACCTATAAGATCAAAAGTTGAATCTTTGGAGTACCAAATTCCAAGGTTAGTAGTCCCAGATAGATATCGAATAATACGTTTAACAGCAATAAGATGTGCTTCTCTAGGATCAGCTTGATAATGAGCACAAACGCAAACACTAAACATGATATCTGGCCCACTAGCAGTTAAGTAGAGGAGAGAGCCAATCATACCTCGATATAAGGTTTGATCAACCTTCTTACCTTTCAAGTCTTTATCTAGCTTGTTACCAGTAGCCATAGGAGTGTCGTATGCCTTTGCATTTTCAAGTCCAAATTTCTTGATGAGATCTCTTATGTACTTAGCTTGGTTGAGGAAGATGCCTTCAGCACATTGTTTAATTTGAAGCCCAAGGAAGAATGTTAATTCTCCCATCATGCTCATCTCAAATTTGCTTTTCATTAGCTTCTCAAATCGCTTACACAACAATTCATTAGTAGAACCAAAAATAATATCATCTACATATATTTGAACTAATAAAGTATGATCATGATATTTAGCAATGAATAGAGTTGTGTCAATCTTACCACGCTTGAAGCCTTTCTCTAGGAGAAATTTAGATAGAGTATCATACCATGCACGTGGAGCTTGTTTGAGTCCATATAAAGCTTTACGGAGTTTGTAGACATGATTTGGAAATTTGGGGTCTTCAAATCCGGGCGGTTGAGCAACAAAGACTGTTTCTTGAAGTTCGCCGTTGAGGAATGCACTCTTCACATCCATTTGATATAACTTAAATCTTTTGAAAGAGGCATAAGCTAAAAATATCCTTATAGCTTCAAGTCTTGCAACGGGGGAAAAAGTTTCATCATAATCAATGCCTTCTTCTTATCTGTATCCTTGTGCAACCAACCTAGCTTTGTTCCTTGTGATGCTTCCATTCTCATCCATCTTGTTTCGGAACACCCACTTTGTACCAATCACTCCTTGATCTTGAGGCCTTGGAACTAAGGTCCAAACTTTGCATCTCTCAAATTGGTTGAGCTCTTCTTGCATAGCAACAACCCAACTTAAGTCTTGGAGTGCTTCATCAACCTTTTTGGGTTCAACTTGAGATATAAATGCGGTAAGTGCATCATAGTTTGATCTTCTTGTTCGAACACCAGAATACAAATCACCAATGATATTCTGAATTGGGTGATCTCTAACCTCACTAACTTCTTGAGGTATATCTGGTTGAGTTGATGGTGGTTGTAAATCTTCTAGTGGTACATCATTTGTGCCATCCCAATCATAAGTAATTTGAGGGATAGGTTCTTCCACATTGATGGGTATTTCAACTTCAACTCCATTTGAGGTAGCAGCAGATGTGGTAGTTTCTGGTGCTTCATATGAGGTAGATGGAGGTGCAGTTGAGGTAGATGGGTTTCCTTGAGTTGATTGATTTTGTGGTTGAGTTGTACCTGTCTCATTAAGCTCAACAAAATCATCAGCAACATTTGGAGCCATATGTGGCTCAAGGAGAGAATGTTCATCAAAAGTAACATGAACAGATTCAACTATCTTAAGAGTGGTTTTATTAAATACACGAAAAGCTTTTGAGTGTTTAGCATACCCAATAAATATACCTTCATCGGCCTTAGGAGCAAATTTACCTCGATGTTCTTTACCGTTGTAGAGTATGAAGCATTTGCATCCAAATATCTTGAAGTATGCTATGTTGGGGGTTCTTCCTCTCCAAAGTTCATAAGGAGTTTTGTTGTAGGTCTTGTTGATGAGGGATCTATTTTGAGTGAAGCATGCTGTGTTGACGGCTTCAGCCCAAAAGTATTGAGGTAGCTTTGCTTCAGCAATCATTGTCTTTCCAGCCTCTATCAACGTTCTGTTCTTCCTTTCCACAACACCATTTTGTTGAGGAACTCCAGCAGCAGAGAAGTTGTGGTCAATACCATGATCATCATAGTACTGAGCAACACCGTTGTTTTTGAATTCTGTACCGTTGTCGGATCGAACACTAACGATGTCATCTTCTTTTTGTGTTTGGAGCTGTCTAAAGAGTGAGGTAAAAATGTCATAGCAATCATCCTTTGAGATCATCATTTCAACCCACGTATATCTTGAATAATCGTCTACCACAACTAAGGTATATCTATTTCCTCCAATACTTGCGGTAGTAACAGGTCCAAACAAATCCATATGTAGCAGCTACAAACATCTTGAAGTTGAAGGTGTCGTCTTGCTGGAGAAGGACGCCTTTGGTTGTTTGCCTAGTTGACATGCTGTGCACTTCTCATCGTGGTGATCAGCTACTTTGGGTATACCACGAACTAGATTTTCTCTTCCAATCTTGGATAGATACTTGAAGTTTAAGTGACTTAGTCTTTTGTGCCACAGCCAACTATTTTCGCTAACATTCTTTGCTACAAAACAGAGATTAGAAGAAATGCAAGATGAAGTAAAATTAACAATGTAAACATTTTTCTTACGAATCCCTTTAAGCAAGGTGACGCCGGATGTGCCATCTTTGATGAGACAAAAATTTGAAGTGAAGTGGCATTGCAATCCTTTGTCGCAGAACTGAGATATTGGGAGTAAATTGTGTTGTAGACCAACAACTAGAGAGACTTCTTGGATGGTGATTTTTCCTTTACGAATGACTCCATATCCTACAGTCTTTCCTTTGTTATTATCTCCGAAGGTTACTGATGGCCCTTTTTCTTCACGGACATCTTCCAACAAATTGATATCTCCGGTCATGTGCCTTGAGCACCCACTATCGATATACCATAAACTTGATTTATCCTTGAAGTGTCCAGCCATTAAGCAGAGGACCTATAAAATAAACATTTAAGAACAAGGTCCCCTTTTTATTCTTTTGGGTCCAAAGGGTTAGCAACTTTTAACAACCCACACTTGCCTCACAGAAGGGGGTTTAAGCCTTCTGGGATTAGGTGTGAATCTTAAAAGACATTCAGCAGCCTTGTGACCATAATCATCACACACGGAACAATGGTGGAAGCCACCCAACTGAGGGTTAACAAACTTCATTGTGGTCTTGAGCACAACATCGTTAACTGGTATGGAAGATCTCTCCTGAACAAAGTTCAATTTCTTGAACTTGACCGCATGACCCTTGTTTGCGGTCGACATGCCGCGGAAGGCTACTCGACCGGGTCTTGAGGTTGATGCGCGGTCGTGTCCAGGTACCTTACCAGAGTATTCCTCTGCGGTAGAATCTTCCATGACCTTTTCTTTCAACTTTGAAGCCTTGCCAGTTTGATGCTTAGGGTAGACATAGTGGAACTCTAGTTTCTTCTTTGGTTATTGTCATTTACCCTTAGATTCTTGATGTTTAGATTTTGACCCTTCCAAAGTTTGCTGGGTAAATTTCTCATCTCTTTCACAACAAGATGCACATTTAAAGTTGTCACTAGTTTGGAATCCCAAGCCTTCTTTATCACCACTAGACTTTTGGGATTCTAGTATTTGTTCCATAGTGACACGAGAATTGGTCCACTCATTAGTGATCCTTTTCAGGTCATTTATCTCAGCAACCAATTCTTCGTTTTTAACCTTAAATATGGCATTTTGTTCTTCTAAGAAACGGTTTCGATCAGTAAGAGGAGTCATACTCTTGATCTGCTCCTTAAGGAGGGTGAGTTCAGATCTTAATAGAGATTTCTCCGTCTTATGCTGGGAAATTTCTTCAGTTGAAAGTGCTAAAGCTTCCTTCATGCCAGAGAATTTACTAATTACCTGTTCAGCTTTTGCAAACATCTTTTCTTGTTCATCGGGGGAAATGTCAAATTTGACTTGAGGTGTGGTAGACAAAACTTCCTTCACTTTGGGGTTTAGTAGAGCCTTCTTTGCTGCACTCACATCACATCTTGAAAATAGAAGATCACCATTCTTTTGAACCGGAGTTAGGAATCCTTTTTCAGCAAGTTCATCGGCCGTATAACTTATCCGTTTAGGTTTTGCATTTGGTGAGCGACGACTTTTATTATCATCCTCATCATCGGACTGAACGACCAAACAGATGTGACCTTCTTCAGAATCCTCATCGCTTTCATCAGAGTCTAATTCTATCCAAGTAGCTAACTCTTTTGAGGTAGAGTCTTCTTCAGCCATCATTCCCTTTTGCTTTGAATACCTTGGAGTAAAGTTACTTTTCTTCTTCATATACTCATACTTGGGAATTGGACATTCTGATGCGAAGTGACCTGGTTTCCTGCAATTAAAACAAACAAGATCTTCTTTCTTCTTGGAGAAGTTGAAGTTCTCTTTCTTCTTTGAAGGGCTGCTCCTTGAAAACATTGTTGGAGCTTTGCTTGTTGATCCGGGTCTTGCTGTCTTTCTGAACTTTTGGAATCTTTTCACGAACATAGCAAAATCATCATCATCCATATCTAGTAAATCTGATGTGGAGATTTTTGGATCTTCTTCCTCGATCACTTCTTCCTTTTGAGCAACCAACGATAAGCTCTTTGTTTTTCCTTCCATTTCAGCAATGTTGTTAAGCTTGATATCAAAGACCTTGAGGTTGGCATAGAGGCTTCTGAGAGACATGTCATCTAGTAGCTTGGTATCTTCAAGAGTGTTTCCTTTGTGAAGATATTGCGAACCAAGAGCGGCAAGAAAATTAACATTGATTTCTTTCTTGGTAAGCTTCTTTCCGAGTGCTGTATAAGTACTCACGATCTCACAATAACGATCATAAGTGGCTCTTAGTGATTCACCGGGAATCTTAGCAAAGTTGTTGAATCTTCTTTGAATTGCAAACTTTTTGCTTTCCTTGCAAGCTTGATCTCCTTCGATGTAATCTTCAATTGCATCCCAAAGTTCTTTTGCAGTAGAACATTCCATGACCTGTCGACGCTGTGACGTACTCAAGGTACTTAGAAGTATGCTTTTTGCTTTCACATCCATTCCAACCAGTCTTTTCTCTTCATCGGTCCATTCAGCTTTTGGTTTCTTGATAGTCGGATTTGCACCATTGGTTTCTGAATCCGGATTAGCTTTCATTGGGAAGTATAGTCCAATGGTAAGACAATCACCAAGTTGCTCGTCCATGGAGTAGAACTGAGTTAGAATGCTGTGCTTCCATACGTCAAAATTATCTTCGTCGAACGCTGGAACGTGAGTGAAGTTAACCGTTGCCATAGTTTTCTGACTTGCCATTTTGAATCGGCACCCAAGCTGTTAAGCTTGAAAAACAGAAGTTTTATAAAGGTGTTTGCTCTGATACCACTTGTTAGTCCCAAAGACACAACAAGGGTATGAAAGGAGGCTAGAGGGGGGGGGGGTGAATAGCCTAAAATTTCAACCCTTTTTCAAAATTCAACCAAGTGCTTACAATCTTGAGTTTGCGGTCAAGTAATAAACCGTGCGGTCAAGATGTAATATGCACAGCGGAAGTTTTCGATGGAAATAAGGTAGAGTTGTTTTTGACAAAATCTCTAAGGAACACCAGCACTCACGGTCAACCAAGTTGCGGTCAAGTGAGTCCGGTCAAGGTAAGTGCGGTCAATAGAAATGAGGTCAAGAGATTTGTGGTCAGATGGTTGAGAGATTGAAAGTTGTTGTCTTAGAAGTTTTGGCAAAATATAAGTTAGTCAGATTTTTAACTTAAGCAATGTGGATAACAAACAAACACAATTCACAATACGTTTGAATATCTGTAAGATCAAACACTAAACGACAAACAAAATTAATATGAACAAGTGAAGAACAAGATGAACAATACTTGAAGGTAGATTTGCAGAAAGTAAAATGACACAAGTATTTGGAAAGGTTCGATCTGTTAAAAGATCTACATCCTTTACCAAGATGGTCAGTCTTGGATTTTGAATGGAGGTATATATTGATTCTTGAGTGTACAGATTACAGAGATGAAGTATTGAATCAACACCTACTTTCTATGAAGAATAAATCCTAGACTTAGACCAGTGTATCCCTTTTGATTCAATCTAAGTGATTGATCAATTGGGGTGAGTGTGTGTGTAAGAATCTGAAGCTCTTTGAAATCTATATGATTTAGAGCCTAAAGAATCTTATGTGTTACAAGGCTTGAGATGACTTGAATGTTGCTGGAGATCTTTGAAGGTTTGAAGGTGAGTTCTTTGAAGATTCAAAGGATTCTGGAAATCTTGAGTATGATCTTCAATCACCAAGTATTTCAACAGCAATTTATCTCTTTTTAAATCTCAGCTAGTTTCAATGAAGAACTTAAGGGCTATTTATAGCCTTGAATGAGAAAGTAGCTGTTGGGAAATACTTGGGCTCCAAGTTAAAGGACAGTGAGCTGTTGAATTCTAATTGGAGCTCAATCTGAGATTATCCTTTTTGCAGATAAGAGGTGGTCCCACTTAGATGAATTCAAATTTGAATTACTTGGGATCCAAGTTCTGCAACGTTCTAAACTAACCATAGTTTGACCATGGTTAAGTTTGAACAAACTTGGGTTTCTTGGACAACTTCTTCATTTGCGGTCAAGGCCTCACGGTCGAGTGTCTTGCGGTCGAGGGGTCAAATGTGACCTGTCAAGGTATGCCACAAAGCTCATGGTTACTGACTTCCGGTCAAGTGATTCACGGTCAAGTGGTCTTCCACGGTCAGGTGGTCTACCATGGTCAAGTGAATTCACGGTCAAGGTCTTGACCACTAAAATTCCAGACTTAGAAAATTTTCAGCCTATCAATCTAAAGCCTATACTATCAAAGTGGACTATTCTAAAAATGAAGTTTAACACTTCTTACAATATATCCTAAAGTCCACAAAAGATAAAATTAGGTTATGGGATCAATCAAATATAGGTAATAGGAGTGGTTAATAATAAGCATACCCAACATCCACCTCTACTTTCCAAACCAGAAGCAGGCGAAGCTTTGTACCTATATCTCTTAGTTTCAGAAAATGCAGTCAGCGCAGTCCTGGCAAGAGAACAAGATGGTACACAACTTCTTGTTTATTATGTAAGTAAGTCTCTTCTAGATGCGGAAACCAGGTAATCCCATCCTGAGAAACTCATTCTTGCTTTGATAACTGCTTCTATTAAGATACGCCATTATTTTGAAGTACATCCTATTATTGTGAGGACTAACTATCCTATCAGGAACGTGATGAGAAAACCTGAGATGTCTGGCAGGATGGCTAAATGGTATGGTCTGTGCAACTTTGTATATATGACATCCAGTATGAGGTGAGGACTGCAATCAAGTCGCAAGCCTTAGCTGAATTTGTGGCAGATTTCAGTCCCAACCTCCAACCTGAAGTTGAACTCGAAGTCCAACAACTTGAAGATTCAAACTCTCCTAGATTCTGGACACTTTACACAGATGGAGCATCAAATGTAAGGGGCACATGTTTGGGCATAGTCTTGAGATTGTTGGGTTTCGATCAAACATGCGCAGCGGAATTTAGCATTTAAAATTTTGAAACCCAAAGCCATGGATCCGTTCATATGATTAAATCAAATACAACATAAGAATAAAGGAATAAACTAACCCTTGACGGCTATCAAATTCTCTTGGTCTTTGGTGGAGGTTTGAAGACTTGATCACGATCATAAAGCTTGAACACGAACTTTGAAGATGATGATTTTCACCCTCTAGCGGTATCCACACTTCGAACGAATATCAAAGGAGCTTCTTTGATCTTGGTTGCTAGACCAAATTGTGAAACACTTTTTCACAATCAAAAGAACTATATGGAATTTATTTTGTGTATTATTTTGTTCCTCAACCAAGAATGTCTTGGAACAAAATAAACCCTCTCTCAAACTCTTTGAGACTCACAAAATCAATCGTGTTGAGTGCTGGCCGAATTTGGTCTTTTATACACAAGTATGACCTATTCCAAATAGGAAACTTGTGTCAAAATCCGTCCAAAATTCGTTTCCTAATCAAATTAGGAATCTGCCACCCGACAGTGCTGTGCGGCCGCCCAAAAACCTCTGTGCGGTCGCACAACATTCTGAAACAAAACTGGTACATTTCTGAGCTAAGTGTGCGGCCGCCCAGTCCATTATGTGCGGTCGCCCACTTTCCAGAAAGTCCAGAATTTCCAAAATTCCAATGTAGTCCTTTTAAAGATTCGTTCTATTGTGTGTGACCCTCTAGGATTATACTAAGTTGGCAATGGGCTCAAACATGATCCCATAAGATATGGTTAGGTTCTAGCAAACCGTCATACCTACCCAAATAGCATAACTAGATACAAGTTCGCATTCCTCTTAGAATATGTCATAATCCTTTTGTCCACGATATCATTGAACACAAGTCATGGTCAAAGAGTCAACTTGTTTTTTTCAATACTTTCTCGATTCCGAATATGTTGATAATCCAAATGACATTGATCCAATCAATTCATTTGAGTCCGGCCGAACATTTCATCAACATCATTCCTACGAGTGGCCCAAGCTTGACATCTCTCCGAGGAGGGACAAATCCATTTAGCTTATTATTCTTCCCTACGTGAATCCGATTATGCCAATCATACCCTTTATAACTACTCGGTTAAAAGTAGCGTTTGAATATGTCAAACATAATGTTCATCAAGTGGAAGACTATAATAACTTCATGTCTAAGGATTCAAATGACATAACTAATATGAGATATATGTATGACATAGACCATGACATAAATCTCATAAAGCGGGTCATGTCCAGTACCTTGTTTCAAACAAGTACCCATAAATCTAACATGATCATCTCATGATCATTTAGCCTTTATACTAGTGCTTAACAAGTACTAGGGACGGAGATTATTATAAGTAAACATGAACAACAATAATAATCAAAACATCTCTTTATTGATATGAAATAAATGATAACAATTACAACGTTTATTAAACGTGCCTAGGGCACCACTACCAACAGAGATCACCCCAAAGAGAACTGACTCCTCAAGCTGTGGCTTGCGAGTTCAAGGCAACAAATAATGAGGCAGAATATGAGGCCCTCATCATGGGTTTAGATACTGCTTTAAATTTAAATGTTAAATGCCTCAATGTTTATAGTGATTCTTTGTTACTGGTTAATCACTTCAATGGATCTTATACAACTAAGCATACCAGAATGTCGAGTTACTTACAGCTTGTTAAGTCATTGGCATTTGAAGAATTTACCTTCCAGCAAGTCCCAAGGGAAGAAAATGCTGAAGCTGATGCTTTGGCGAACTTGGGCTCAAGTTGCAGGAGCATGTTGAACAATGCTATACCTATAATTCATGTCCTGCATCCAGCAATAGATCAACCTGAAGCAAACCAAGTAGAGGATCAACCTGATATATCAGCTAGCTCCTTGAATGAGACGACACCTTGGACACTGCCCATAATATAATTTCTGCAGGATGGAACAGTGCCACAAGGTGTCAAGAATGCAAAAGCTTTCAGGATAAAGATATCAAGATTCATATTAATTGATAATGTACTGTTTTGTAAGTCATTTACAAGTTTATACATGAGGTGCTTGGAGCCCCAACAAGCTAAACAGGTACTAAGAGAGCTGTATGATGGCGAATGTGGCAACCATTCTGGGGGCAAGTCTCTATCTTCCAAAGCATTGAGAATAGGTTATTATTGGCCAACTATGCGCCATGATGCAATCAAATATGTTTAGAAATGTGATGCTTGTCAGAGACACAGCAACATCTTGCACCAACCTGCTGAGCCTCATCCTATCCTCTCACCTTGGCCCTTCATGCAATGGGGAATGGATATCGTTGGAAAGTTTCCTAAGGCACCTGGGGGGTAAAGTGTTTATGCTAGCTATGACTGATTACTTCTCAAAATGGATTGAAGCTGAGGCCTTCGTGCAAGTTAGAGATAAAGAAGTGATTTCATTCCTGAAGAGAAATATAATTAGCAGGTTTGGGGTGCCTTCAGAAATAATTTGTGATAATGGTTCCCAGTTCATCAGCAAGAAGACCCAAGATTTCTGTACAAGATGGGGAATCAAGTTGATCACGTCAACACCAGTACATCCTAAAGCTAATGGTCAAGCAGAATCAAGCAACAAGTTGATTGTGAACAACCTAAAGAAGCGTCTTGATCAGAAAAAAGGAAGATGGGCTGAAGAATTGCCTTTGGTACTATGGGCAGATAGAACTACTCCTAAGACTGCAACTAAACCCCTTTCTCCTTGGTGTTTGGAACTGAAGCTGTAATTCCAGTAGAATTCTCCATCCCAACAGCAAGATATGGCCTAATAACTCCAGAGGACAACCAGATTGTACTTGCAGAAGATCTTGACACCATAGATGAACTAAGAGATTTAGCTAAGATCAGGATGGTGGCTTACCAGCAGAGGGTTGCTAAGTTTTACAACAAGAGCGTTCGGATCATAAGGTTTCAAGTTGGAGACATGGTCCTCAGAAAAGTATTTCAAAATACAAGGGAACTGAATGCAGGCAAACTTGCAGCCAAGTGGGAAGGTCCCTACCTAGTTGACGCAGAAGCTAGTAAGGGTGCATATTGGCTCTCCACCTTGGATGGCACTAGGATACCAAGAAGTTGTAATGCAATCCATCTTAAAACATATTATATGTAAGTTGTAGCCTGTCCATTCAATTCCAAAAACCATGTATGTTTTAATTAGCTTTATTTCAATTTTTTTATTTCAATTCATTTACCTTTGTTGAACACTTACTGACTTAAGCATCGGATGGGTGTTAGCCAAGCTAACACCCACCCCTAAGATGTGTTTGTTTTGCAAGGCAGTTCAGAATTTCAACTTAGGTCAACATGTCCAATATGTTCAAACGATCTGCTGATGTAACAACGTAAGTTGTTCAAGATGAAAGGAGTCAACTTGCTGACAAACTATTGGATGAAAGTTCAACCTGTTCAATACACAAGTAAGCATTTCGATATTAAAGTTTGTACATCTTTTTTCCAAACGTTAAAAGCTCAAGTTTTAAAGGTTTTCACCTTTCAAAGGTTTAAAGATTATACATCTTTCTTAAGTTTAAGGTTCATACACCTTCGCCCGTGCGCACGTTTTTCACATTTGTTTAAGTTGTAAGTTGACGAGTGTATTTGATACATATTGATTACCATCTTGCACTTAGTCAATTTGTGAACCCAAGCTATTTACAACTGGTTGTAACATTAACATGTTACCAAAACAAAAGATTAAAGATTAAAACATCTTTCCATTTATACTTATAGCATAATCTTGCTACATCAATCATACTTATGAAACAAACTTCTACTAGTTGCTTTTCTAATCTATTCCTACTACAATTGCATAACTTTTTCAAAATGTAACATCACGAGGTTACCTTTGGAAATCCAACAGTTTATACAACCAAAATACCAAAAGGAAGTTCAAACATTCTGAACTATTTTAACAAAACGCCCAAAAGGTCCAACCCATGCTATCACAAGATATGAGTGAGCCAAAATGCAACATGGAACTTGTCCAAAAACCATTATATCCTAAAGTTACCTAATTGTTTCCGAGGACATCCCCCTCGTTGATAATATTAAAAACATAAAAAGAAATTATTTTTGTTGCCAACATCTTGTAAGAAAAAAAAAAAAAACTTACCTCAATCCTCCAGTCCTTCATCAGCCTTGACACCTTGATTGTCATCAACCTGCTCCATTGGTTCCACATCTTGAGGCCTAGAGCTCACTTCACCAACTTCTGGGAGAGCACCAGTTATTCCCCTTAGAGAAGCTTTTTCATCCTCCAGGTTCCAGTCAACTGCCTTCCCAGCTAAGTATTCCTCAACCATTTGAATCCTTGCCTAAAAAACAGAGCGTCCAGCCTCCCTCACAAAGCGATCCTCGCAACTCATCCCTCAACTTCTTGTTGGATCCTGCCAGCTTTACCGTCAACCCCATGATTTCTACATCCTTCCTCTTGATCTCTGCATCCTTTTCCTTCAAGATGACCATAGCCTTCTCCTTCTCCGCCATGTCTTCTTTGGCCTTCATCTTCCACAGTTCAACTTCTTTGGCTAGCATGCTTGAGGCATCTTGGATCTAAAGAGTAACAAGGAGCAGGATAAGCATTCTAAATCATTACGAAGAAATATCAAACCTTATAAAAAAAGACATTACCTTCTCAAGTAGTTTCTCCACCACAGGCTCAGAATCCTCTACATCCACAATCTCTCTCTTCTTTCTCTTGAACAGGACAGCATCTCCAATCAGTAACTTGGGTTTAGATGAACCTTCAACTATGGGAACAATTTGCTTGGGATCCTCCACCTTAGGCTTTTTGAACCTAGCCAGCAAGTTACTCGCACCAAAGGGGTTGTAAGACTGAGTAGCTGGTACAAAGGGACTTATTTCAAAAACTTTAATAATAAACTATTTTTTCAAAATAACAAATTGCAGGAATAAGGTTTACCAGAAGACATGTTTTGACCAGTTTCTTCCTTATCACTCTCTACACCTGCAATAGTACCAGGGCGAATGAACTTCCTCTTGTTGGACGGTTATGAGCAAACGGCTTCAACAATCACCAAGGTGTCATTTAACTTCGGGAACAAGTCGTCAAGTTTGCCAACTGCGAAACAGAATCACAAAGAGTATGAATCAACATAATTAGTCAACAAAACTGAAGGACAAAAGTTTAAATCCCTACCATCCTGCTTCTAGGTTGAGAAAATCTTTTCCACTCCCTCCAAGCTATTTCTCCTTACATAGAAAAATTTCCTCTTCCAATCTCTATCCTGATCAGTGGACTCAGTCACCAAACTATACGCCCTATTTTTTTGCCCAAAATCCATACCTGTGAGGACATGAGATCTAAGAAGATAATAGAAGGCAAGTTCCTCTAAACCTACCCTCAAATTCAATTCCATGCTCAACCTATCCAATGTGGCTAAGTTCTTCCAACTTACTGGCATAAGTTGGGTAAAAGCCAAACCAGTAACTTCGAAGAAATGGGTAATCAAGGGTGAAAAAGGAAAGGTCAAGCCAATATCAAAAGGATATTCTGGGAATGCAAGCCATTCAAGAAATATGCAATCGGCGGCCAAGTTAGGGTTTGGGTTCATGAATACGGCATTCTGTGGAAATTTTGATTTTAGGGCTTCAATTTGGGGTAGTTCTAGTATACATCTTTCAGAATCATGGTGATCTATCAACCTCAAACACATAAAACCCTCAGGTAACTCAATCGCCATGGAAATTTCAAACTTGTAAAAGAAGAAGCAATAAAAATGGAGACTCACCAGAAATTTCGTGAAGCAACTTCTATTTTCTCTCTCTGCAAAACTGGAAAAAAAGATTTCGCCTTATGGATATTTAAGATGAGGACAAGACGGTTCTAGGTTCTAGACCCCTATTTAAACTCAAATGCCTATAAACCTTCTCTAAACCGTCAATTCAACCGCCCAAATAAAACCTCTGTCGCGTGTCCACGAATAAAGGATTTTCGACTTTAAAAATTCCCTTTCAAAATTCAAAAATCAGGGGCAATTGTTTGGGGTGAAATTTTAAGCTGCTTCTCCATCTTGAAAGTCACAACTTGGCACAACATCCTGAAACCTTCAAGTTGTCACCATACAAACTTACAGGTATACTTATAAACTAACACGTTTTATTTGAATGATGTTTCTTATCCTATTTTTCAGGAACACAATAAAAGAAGTGGGACATGATCTCAGTTACACGTGACTAATCTAGACTCAAAGACCAAGTCAAGCAATGACTCTTATCAACGGGATACGACCTAACAAACTATCCGAGAATGAAGGCCTACTCGCTAATTTATGATTACTTCTTTTTAGTATAAATAGTTCACCCAATTATTGTAACGCACACACGCGCACAATCACTATGATTCTCAGCTCTCTTTCTTGTTAAAATCATTGTACTTCCATCAATCACTAATAAAACTCCATCTTTTAGGTTTTATGCCGGCGAACAAGTTGTTCAAGGGCTTTCCTCGTTAAATATCGTGTTCATTTGATCTTGAAGTACTTTACAATTCTATTCCATTGTACCCAATTTTCATTCCTTGAAGTTGAATTACAAAATTTGACCAAAACAGTGATATTGAAAAGTTAGAAGTTTAGTGGTCCAATTGATTACCTCCAAATATTACAATGGTAAAAAAAATATAGATTACTCATTGAAGCAAAGAAGAGATTGTCTCCGAATTAGTGTTTAATAAAAGATGGAAGACCCATATTTGCTTGAAGCACAACATTGCATTTACATCTATCTACACATGATTTTTTGATGAGAGTGTTTGTATATTGTGAATCGTGATAAATGCAGCTGGAAAATAATTTATAATCCCACCGTCCCAAATGAAAGAAAACAAATTTAAAATTTAAACATTCATTTTAACACAGAGAGCCCTTTATTTATTTAAAGAGGGTTTGACCAATAAGTCCTTCAACCAAATAAAAACGATCAATAAGGACAGACATTTTTGAAACTCGCTAAAAAACCCTTCAAACTTTTGCTGGACCTTATTACCCCTCCCTCACCTGAAAGACACGAACGCCTCTTATTCTTATGCCCACATCCAACCATGCTGGCTGGGACCCGGAACCGCTCCAACCAAGTTAGCTACACCCCTCCACCCAACGGCTCTGATCAAGGCCACATAGGCGAGCGGTTTGGGTGTGCGGCTAAGATGATTTCAATTTTTTGTGGGTCCCACCGATCTTGGACACATCTCAACCGTTGGGTGGAGCTAAAATGAGGTGGCTCCAATCGGAACCATTGGGTGGAGCTAACTAAGGGGTGCAGCGGTTCGAAATCCTGCTGGGTGCTGCTCTTTCCCTCTCTCTCTCTACTCCTCCCCCTCTCCCTCTCTCTCTATTTCTTTCTCTTACTTTTTTCCCATTAAAATTTTAAAACGTGATATCTCGCAATCAAAAAATCGAAAAAATAATTTGACACCACCGAATTATTCATATCGTTAAAACGAATCAAACAAGTATATTCAAGTTATGATTCAAGTTTTAGAATAAAAATTTTATTTTTCACTTGTAAAAAATTGAATAATCATTTTTATTCTCAATTAATTTCACATTTGAATGATTAATCAGTTTTACACACTTGTGACGTTTTTTATTTTTCAGTTGTAAAATTATTTTCAATTGATTTCACAGTTGTATGATTTCACAATTGTGTGATTTCACGATTGTGTGATTTCACAGTTGTGTCATTTTTTACTTTTGTACTTAAAATATTCTTCAATTGATTTCACAGTTGTATGATTTCACATTTGTGTTATGTCATATTCCATTTAAACAATTAAGAAATTAATTTACCAGTTGTTTAAAGAAAAATATATTTAGTTAATAAATGCATTTACACATACTCTTTAAATAATAGATAACCCAATTTATCAGTTATTTCCCACTTGTAAACGATTGAAAAATTCATTGCTCAGTTGTTTAAAGTTAAGACAAAATTACCACAATTTTATAAACAACTGATTAACTAAATAGCTCAATAACTCATCTGTCAAATAATTGATAAATGTATTTCTTTTTCTATCTAAAACTGAAAACTAATCAAAATTGAATGACCAAAAATAGTGCTGCACATATATATTGACGTTCAAGAAAGCTTAGCACCCATTTCCTGCTAAATTTCATTGTCGACAAATTAGAGTTTCCCCTTCAAATTGGAGAGAGAGACTGAGTAAGAGATTGCATAATTATCGTTGCTTGTCTCACACCTTACTCTTCCTTATCTCCTCCCATTCCTCTTTTGTTCCTCTCTTGAAGCTCTTGCCCAATACTCAGAAATGCGAAAAACCAAGCAACACAAATATCAAACCCACATGATAAGATCCAATTTTTTTTTACAAGTGACACTCAATTTCATAGTTTTTTCATTTTTCACTTGTAAAATCATTTTTCAACCGATTTCACATTTATATGATTTCACAGTTGTAATAACTGGTACATTCATTTATCAGTTGTTCACACATGACTTTAATTATAATAACTGAAACATTCATTTCTCAGTTGTTCACACATAAGTTGAGTATAACATCTGAGAAATTCATCACTAAGTGTTTTACAAGTGACACTCAATTTCATAGTTTTTTGCTATTAAATGCTTTTTAAACAATTGTGAAATAAAACTTTCATTTGCTTAAAGCTAAATATTTGGTTAATAAATGTTTCACGCAATGCTACATTATGTGTGAAACTTAATATTTTTATTGTTTAAAATTACAAGTAAACATACTTTTGTATACCTTCTAAATAAATGATAAATAAATTTATCTCATTTTTTAAATTAAGAATTGAGAAATTGTTTAGACAAAGAAACTCTTTATTAAAAAGAAAAAAAAACACTACAAAAAATGTGAGATTTGAGTGTTAGATACATAACAGTTTACAAATGAAACAAGAAAGAAGCTTGGCGTAGTTGTTAGGAGTCTTATGTATGAACAAGAGGTCATGGGTTCAAACCCTACAATTGACAATATATTTTTATTAATAATACTTGTGCTGGTAGGTGTTAGTGGTGGGTGGTGGGTGGACGGTTGTCCGGCGACGGTGGTGGTTGGGTGGAGTCCGGCAGCTGTTTGCGGAGGTCTGGCGGTGAGTGCAGTTGGGCGGAGGTCCGGCAGAGTTCGGCTGCCCTACAATTGACAATATATTTTTATTAATAGTACTTGTCCTGGTAGGTGGTAGTGGTGGGTGGTGGGTGGACGGTTGTCCGGTGACGGTGGTGGTTGGGTGGAGTGCGGCAGCGGTTTGCGGAGGTCAGGCGGTGGGTGCAGTTGGGCGGAGGTCCGACAGAGTTCGGATGGTTGTCCGGCGGTGGTTGGCCGGCGGTTTGGCGGTGGTCCCGGCATCGGTGGTGGTCCGGCGGTAGCCCGGCAGGTCAAAGGTAATGGTGGCGGTCAACGTTGGTCAAAGGCAAGAGGGGTGGAGGAATTTTAAATGAATTGAGGGCATTTTTGTCATTTAAAAAATAGAAAGGATTTATTGGTAAAATTGATTTCAACCCAAAGACCCTAAGGAAGTATATGAAAAGTTGTGTTTTTATGGCCAAACGACTATTTAAGTTAACGTACTTTAGCGATTTGCATCAAATAATGCAACGTACTCCTTAGTGTCTAAAAAATCCAACGTACTTTTAAGTTAGTTTTCAAATAATGCAACCAACTCCTTTTTTCACTAACGGAGTTAAAGTTTCTAACAAGACTTCTAATGGATTTAATGAAATGTTAAAATTCTAACAATCTATCAATTTGAAAAATAACTTTATGCTACTTATATCTTCCCTCACAAACCCCTACATCATATGTCCCAAAACCCGACAACAACACCTCCCCCACTCGCAACCCACCACCGAACCACCACCCATTCACTCCCTCCGCCACCAACCACCATAAATCCTCCTTAATACAATCAAAATTTATCTCAAATCAAATCAAATCAAATGATCATAGAAATATCCACATTATGACAATCAAATTCATAATAAACTTAAAAATCAAAATTTTCCCAAGCTTAAATTGAAAAAGAAAGAACCACAAATCAATAAAAAATGCATGTGCACAAACCCAGGTCAAGAAATTGCAGTTGTTACGGAAGGGTTATGGATGGGGAAGATTCGAGGGTAAGGGAGAGATGTTGATATGGTGCTAATGGGTCTCCTAAACTGAATTGAATCCTGAATTTCTTGGGAAAATTGAGGGGAAATGAAGAATTGAGAGTGATTGTGAGATTGAGAAACCGCTAATGGGTCTCCCAATCCTCTCAAGATCTCACCTTTACATCATCTCATCCACCATATCCACAAATGAAATTCCCATGTCTTTCCTGGCAAGCCAATTAGATCCAAAACCCATAAATCAACTGACCTGGTTTCACCCACATCCACTTTCCAAACCCTCAAATCTCTGCATTTAGGCCACACCTAAGAATCTCTTTCCCCAATTTCAAAGTACTGCCTTTTATGAACAACAAGCCTTTGACTGGGTCGAAGAGGGATTTAGTGCTGAAATGACATTTGGGCTTCGTTTTGTGGATATGAGGAGTTTGATGGTTACCGATTTGGCTGACCTTAAAGCTATGGGGGAGCTTGCTGTTGCTGTTGTTTGTTGCTGGTCTTGTGAATGTTACTCATACTCCTGTCCGAAAGTGATTGTTCATCTTTGTG
Source organism: Campanula takesimana (assembly GCA_026119855.1). Taxonomy (NCBI): domain Eukaryota; kingdom Viridiplantae; phylum Streptophyta; class Magnoliopsida; order Asterales; family Campanulaceae; genus Campanula; species Campanula takesimana. Next base: position 652,990 of record JAOWBW010000245.1, on the reverse strand, counting down.
GTGAGTTGGTTTGATGATGGAGGATGGAATGTAGCTGGAGGTGAGGTTGGGCAAGGTGGGGGGGGGGGGTCAATAGGGTTAGCTTTTTAATGTGGGTTAACTCCGTTATCAAAATGTCAACTTTTTTTTAACGTCATCCATTTTTTTGTTTAAAAATTACATTATTTGCAATAACTTATAAAAGTACGTTGTACTTTTTGGACACTAAAGAGTACATTGCATTATTTGATATGAAGAGGTAAAGTACGTTACCTTTAAGAGTAATTTTTCCGTGTTTTTATTGATAAATACATCCTACTATTAGAGACTTATTGGTAAAAATCACTTTTTTAAAAGGTCAGAGATGACATTTTTTTAGTCTAATGTCAAAAGGATGACATTATTGCAACAATGATAAATTTTAAGACTAGGTACCCTATTAACCTTTAATTCTACAAATTAAACTCTTTAAAGGAAATGTAAAAAAATAAATATGTTACTGCGTCCAGACTGAGGTTTTTGACTTTACACGGAAATTAAGGAAAAGTAAATATTGTGAGTATGAAAATTAATGTAGAAGAAAGTAAGAGAAAGAAATTGGATAGAAAGTTTTTGTTGTGAGAATGACAAGTGAATCCCATTGTTTATTTTAAGTAATAAAATAATTAAAAATCTTAGTCTGGAAAAAACAAAAAGGAAAGTAAAAACCTGAGATGGGACGGAGGGAGTAGTTAATGTTTGGAATATTTATGGCAGAAATAATTGCATACTCCCTCCGTCCTGAAAGAAATTAAGCGGCTAGGACTGTGCTGGGAACCAACCAACTGTGAGTACAACTGTGCTCACAGTTGTCAAGACAGTTGTCCTGTCAGTTGACACGACGAACAGAGAATAATGCAGCGGAATTAAAACGAAATAAATTAAACACTTCAGCAAGAAATTACTTGCTGGAAAACTTTCATTAATAAAAAGCGATCTTGCAGAGTACAAGTCGAATGAAAGAAACAAAACAACGAAAAGATCAAAACCTATTCTATCTTGAATAGACTAAACACCAAAAACACTTGAGTTCTTGATGAACAAGAACTTCAAGAAAAAACAAAAGACTCTCTCAAAATACTCTGTGAATCCGTGAAGAATGGCTGAATGTTGACGCCATATATATAGGAGTTTGAATGAAGTCTTTGATGTGGAAATCTTTCTTCATCCAATCACCTTCCAAGTAAAGAGTCCAACTTTCCTATAAAACAAATATACTAACCAAAGATAAACATTAGTAGGTTAGTCAAGTAAATCAAAATAATAATAATTATCCTAAAATAAACTATTCCTAAATAATTACAACTAATTCCTAAAATAAATAAACTCTAAATATATACATTTATTAAATCAGAATCACAAAGATACAAAACTAAATATAAGAGTATTTCATACTCTTTCAATCTCCCCCTATCTTTGTGGTTCTGATCAAAACATCCAAAACAATAATCTCTCCCCCTGAATTTGTATAATGGATTCTACTCCCCCTAGAACACATCTTTCTCCCCCTTTTTGTGAGGAACCATCAAACTCAAAGAAAGAAAGTTTTGAATATCTTCCACTCCCCCTAAATTTGAATCTCCCCAATAAAATACCTCTAAGAGCATCATCAATATCAACTCACATCGCAGCAAACCTTTATAGACCAGCGAGTTCTGCAGACTTACCAGATGACTACCAGTTGACTGTACAATTGACTGTACAGTTGTCCGCACAGTTGCACGAACAAGTTGCTTAGCACCAGCTGGATGCTTAACAACAAAAATGCCTGAGCTTGATCAGAGCTGTGGCAAACAATCATTTTGTGTCACACACAATCACTTAGAGTTTCTCTAGAATTCTTGGATTTATCTGCAAAAATGTTAGAGAGAGAGCATTTACAGAATAGGAACAAGATGAGATGAGAGAAATGAAGCTAGAAAGCATGAGGAAGAAGATATACTAAACCATAATTCACAACCAGAATGGACAAGGAGGAAATATCAAGGGAGGACAGTGATTCTTCCTAAGAACTCGGGAATGCCAAGGAATAAGGAGAACCGAGAAACATTGAAGTACCCATTTGAATTCCAAAACAACCAAGGATTTTGATTTTAAAATTCAAACTTTTTCCATGTTTTGTGATAAATTATCCGTCCCAGAATTAGAACTTGCCAAATTCAACTGAATCCTTTTATCCACAATGTATCACAATTTCCACCAACTGTACAATGAAACTTGAACATCACGCCATTACATTATCGTTAAACACATGAAAGCATTAAATCTTTAACAAGAAGAACCACAATTCAATTTGCTGATGTAAATACCAAGGGAGAAAAAAAACTTAGAAAAATTATGCCTAAACACACAAGTGAAGATTGTCTCAATTTTGGTGTGACATAGTATGATCAACTCAGTCCATGACTCGGTTTCAACACACATGAATTCAATGAGATTTTCCTTCAATAATGAAGCCTCTAGAACACTCCCATTGAAGGCTTATGACTTATGAATCAGTTACGGGGAGGAGCTTTTCACTCTCACAATACAGTGTTACACTGATTCTCAAGTTATGTATGAATACATGTCAGCACATTGCCTAAATGAGTAGTAACTTCAAAGACTGGAGGCAGCCTGTTTTCCCCGTAACCTTAGATTAAGTGCCCACTTCATGATAAACAGCACGGAGGAATTAACAGGATAATTTTATTATCAAGTTAAGAAGGATCTCACATTCAAGGGTCAAAACTCGGAGTCAAGGAACTAAAGAAGACCAAGTGATCACAAGAGACAATCGTGCAAATAGAATGAATGCAGACTATTTTTTTTTTTGATTAGTGGTTACTGTAATAAACAATTATACAGATGCAGTCAGTTGTCTGCACACTTGTGCAGTCAACTGGTATCACACAGTCTGAGAGAAAATCTCTCGAAATCCAAAGCCTTGGTAAAGATATCAGCAAGTTGATCCGTTGTGCTTACATGTTCAAGAGTAATGATTTTTTGTTCAACGAGATCTCTAATAAAATGATTCCCAATATCTATGTGCTTTGTTCGGGAATGTTGTACCGGATTCTTGGCAAAATTCTGAGCAATTAAACTATCACAAAACACATTCAATGTTTCACTTCTAAGACCATAATCCTTGATTATTTGGTTCATCCTCAACAAATGAGTACAACAAGTAGCATCTCCCATAAATTCAGCATTAGATGGCCTACGAACCAAGAACCTAACATCTTTCCTTTCAAATTTTACCACTTCCTCTTGCATGACATTTATTAAATCATTAAATTTTAAGGTTTCTGACTCATTCTCATGCTTAAAACTAGCAACGAAACAACAAGAGCTTACCTGATGGTACGCGGATTTGATGCATACCAAACCGACTAATTCCCGGTAATTTATTTGTTTCCCTCTTGTTTTTATTCCTTCATCCACTCCCCCAATGACCTGGGAAGTTGGATGGTCTCCCTGTATGCTTGCAGCAGCATCGTTATCTCTTCTTACCTGATCTTCAGCGATTTCAGAATCCGAACCAGAACCAGCCGCCGTCTGACCATCTGACATGGCAGTTGACTGTTCATCTTGACTGTCAGTTGTCCTCACAGTTGGTGCATCTGCAGATTCTTTCGTGGATTTAGGTTCAGATTCATCATTAATCCTTTCATGCTCCTAAGTGCACCCTGTAATGCAATTCTCAACAATATTGACACTAAGATCAGGAGTATTATCAAAAATTGGGTTAAAACATGAATGATTTTCAACCAACTTGTAACAATGATCAGAGGATCGAATGCTAGAAAGAACACACACACTTTTGTTATCAAAAACTTCACATTTGTACTTGTCAAACTTAACAAATAAGTCATCATCACACAGTTGACTGATACTTATCAAATTTGCTTTCAACCCGTCTACATGTAAGACATTGTGCAAATTTGGCAAGCCGTCAACACACAATGTACCTTTACCAATGACCTTTCCCTTAGCACCTCCACCAAAATTGACATTTCCTCCTTTGACGACTTCATAATCTATGAGATGCTCAAGAGAACCGGCCATATGACGAGAACAGCCGCTATCAAAGTACCAAGCTCCTTCCACACTAATTTTGAAGGAGGTAAACACCACTTGACACTGTAAAGTGTCCTTTCTTACCCAAGTCTTTTTTTTCGACCTGCTGCTGCCTGGGCGGTTGACAGGGCAACTGATTGTCAGATTGTGCCCACAGTTGTCTTGTCAAGTGGCTGCTGTTCTTTTCCAAGCCAAGTTCCTATTTCAACTTGTAACAAAATGGACGTATATGTCCAGGGGCAAAACAATGGTGACACACGTATCTCCTTTTTCTATTTCTTTTGTTTTGGTGAGGAGACACGTGATTAGCATTAAATCTCTCATTGTTTTTCGAAGTTCCCTCACCTTCCTTAACAAAACTTGGATCTCCATAGCCTATTCCTGATTTTCCTTGATTTCCCATATTCAGGACTTCTTCTAGTTTAGCCTTGCCATTGTTAAGTTTATTGAGTGTAATGGTTTCTTTTTCAAGATTGCTTTTATATTTCTCACACTCATTGTCTTCTATAAGATTAAATAAGTAGTCTGTCGACGCAAAGTAGTCTGTTTTGGTTTGGTAAGCATGACTTCTAACCTAGCTATGGAGTCCTTTTGAGTATCACTTTCACTCGACAACCTCTCATTCTCTGCTTTTAATTTCAGATTGTAAGAGGTGAGTTTTTCATTTACCTTCTTGAACTCCTTGAGTTGATCCATTCGTTTGGACCATTCTGCAAACAACTCAACGTATGTATTGTGGAGGTCCTCATACGTGGCACTATCCTCTTCTTCCTGTGAGGATTCTTCAGATTCACCTGCAGAAGTGGAGTTAAAACAGGTATACACATTAGTACCATTTGAGCTGACAATTGTGCTGACAGTTGACTGTTCATCTTTACTGTCAGATTCACTGTCAGAAAGGGAGGATTGTGATGATCGTAAAAATGACAGGTTTGCTGTCTGATCGTCATCATCTGAATCACTTAAGATAGCAGAAAGACTCATCCCTATATTTTTGAGCGTGTTAGCACACTCATTGGCATAGTGTCCAAATCCTAAACACGCTCTACACTGAACGGACTCAATAGATCTTTTGTTTTCAGAAAAAAATTTGTTCTTACTTGTTTCTTTCTTGAATGATTCAATCTTAGGGGAGGAAGAAATACCCTTATTGGGAAACCTTTGTTGACGTTTTTTGTTCAACATTTTGTTGAATTTTTTTGAGATCAAGTCACATTCATCTTCCTCTAAGTTTGATTCATCAATATCCTTTGATAATTCTACAAGATCTTCGGACACATTAAGAGCACTAGCAAGAGCAATTGAATTTACTTTGGTAGTTTGTTGCACTTCAAGGTTTAATTCAAACGTAGTTAGAATACTTAGAACCTTTTCAAGACTCACGGTCCGAGTATCACAAGTTTCTTCAATGACAGAGATTTTGATGTTAAATTTTTCTGGGAGAGTTCTTAAAACTTTACTAACCAACCTTGCATTGGAGATGGATTCCCCTAATGCGAAGGATTCATTTGAAATGTCCATTAATTTAGCAGAATAATTTTTAATTGTCTCATCTTCTCCCATTCTAAAATTCTCAAACTCTGTCATCAACCTTCTTAACTTAGTTTGTTTAACACTATCGGACCCTTCACAATGGAGTTGCAAAATGTCCCAAGCATTTTTGGCCACTGTATGGTTTGAGAACAACCGATACAGATTAAAATCAACGTGATCAGAAATGGCGGCCATTGCCTTTGCATTGATATTTGCAAGGGTAATTTCCTCCGCATTCCAATCTTGCTCGGGTTTTGGAATAAAATATTTTTCTTTCTTTTCTTCGTCAGACACAGAAGCTTTAGCTTTTGGATCAGCCACTTCCATGGTAGGGGATTTATATCCCACTAGAATGTTGACCCAAGCACGATGATCTATGTTTTTGATGTACATAGTCATCTTTGCCTTCCAAATGGTATAGTTTGAATAGAGTAGGCGGCTTATTACGAGTATGAGTACAGTCCATAATGACCACTTTCAAAGATCGATTTCAGTATGTCGAGACCAGGCTCTGGTGCCAATTGAAAGAAATTAAGCGGCTAGGACTGTGCTGGGAACCAACCAAATGTGAGTACAACTGTGCTCACAGTTGTCAAGACAGTTGTCCTGTCAGTTGACACGACGAACAGAGAATAATGCAGCGGAATTAAAACGAAATAAATTAAACACTTCAGCAAGAAATTACTTGCTGGAAAACTTTCATTAATAAAAAGCGATCTTGCAGAGCAAAAGTCGAATGAAAGAAACAAAACAACGAAAAGATCAAAACCTATTCTATCTTGAATAGACTAAACACCAAAAACACTTGAGTTCTTGATGAACAAGAACTTCAAGAAAAAACAATAGACTCTCTCAAAATACTCTGTGAATCCGTGAAGAATGGCTGAATGTTGACGCCATATATATAGGAGTTTGAATGAAGTCTTTGATGTGGAAATCCTTCTTCATCCAATCACCTTCCAAGTAAAGAGTCCAACTTTCCTATAAAACAAATATACTAACCAAAGATAAACATTAGTAGGTTAGTCAAGTAAATCAAAATAATAATAATTATCCTAAAATAAACTAATCCTAAATAATTACAACTAATTCCTAAAATAAATAAACTCTAAATATATACATTTATTAAATCAGAATCACAAAGATACAAAACTAAATATAAGAGTATTTCATACTCTTTCAATCTCCCCCTATCTTTGTGGTTCTGATCAAAACATCCAAAACAATAATCTCTCCCCCTTTTTGTGAGGAACCATCAGACTGCACTATTTTGATCTTTTGAGAAAACTGCCGATCAACCATTGCAATAAAAGCCATAAACATACGGAAAACCTCAGTTTTATCTACTAATAAATAAATCCAAACAGCACGTGAATAATCATCCACCAAAGTCAAAAAATATCGTGCACCATAAGAAGAGGCATGAGTGTATGCACCCCATAAATCACAATCTACTTTCTCAAATATTCTGGTGGACTTATACTCACTATTAGGAAAACTATCTCTAGTATGTTTGGCGCGAAAACAAGTATCACATGCCTTATTTAAACTACCAGAAATATGACTAGCTGGAGGAAGAAGCTTTACTATTCTCTCAGAAGGATGCCCCAAGCGACGATGCCACAGATCTAACGAAGAAGATGAGCCGGTAACTGAAGCATGATGTGCTGAAACTGGTATGTGAAAATAGTATAGTCCATCCCGCCTAACACCCATTCCAATCAGATTCCTCGACGGGTCCTGTACAGCACACATAGAGGAGTTAAATTGGACAGTGCAATGAATATCATCCGAAAGTTGGGAAACTGAAAGCAGGTTACAGCTTAATTTAGGAATAAAAAGAACACGAGAGAGAATAATAGTATCCGTCAAGCGAACAGATCCTTCTTGATGAGCCAAAATAGAAGACCCATTAGGTAAACCAACTGGACATGGTGGTATAGGTCGAGAAGTAAGAAAACAAGATGCGTTCCCGGTGACATGGTTGGAAGCGCCTGTATCAATTATCCATGAAGTCGAGTCAAACTTACCATGGAGACTATCATTCGGGATTGGAGAATTACCAACAAGACTTGCCAAAGCCTTCCATTGCTCGGCTGTTAAGGACGCTGAAGAGGGGGCAGAAGTTGAACCTACGCTGCTGCTCCAATACTAACTGGTCCGTGATCCGGTGCAGGTGTTGTTGTGGAGCTGCTACGAGAAGGTCCTTTGCCTCGACTAGATTGTGAGCGACCACCACGTGAAGAAGACTTGTTGCGTTGGTCACCCCACCATTCCGGGTATCCGATAAGTTCAAAGCATGAGGCAGTGTCATGGCCATGTTTCTGACAATGGGTGCAAGTAAGAGTAGATCGATCATGTCACGACCACGAGTACTGCTGGTACGAAGAGAAAAACTGACTACATCAGGAGGATCATCAAGAACAGGTTTAGCAAGACGAACCCTTTCATCTTGAGCCACCAATTTGTATGCTCGATCAAGACTGGGAAGAGGGTCCATAGATAAAATATTTGTCCGAGTATTAGCATGATACTCGGAGTTCAGGCCCATGAGAAACTGATGAAGTTTGCCTACTTCCCTTCGAGTCGCATGTTGTTGGCCCGCCGTGAAGTTGGTACAGCAAATACAATTAATCAGAGGTTCGTGGCTATGGAGTTCTTCCCATAAGCCAGTTAATTTACCAAAATAAGTAGCCACCGACATGCCCTTAGTCTGCTCACAACGCCCGATGGACGCCTTCAATTGTTGAATACGTGGACCATCAACCACAGCATATCGAGATTTAAGGGACTCCCATAAGCGTTTGGCATCACGGAATTTGGAGAGGGTACTTTTAACTTCAGGTTCAATGGTATTCATGATCCAGGAAATTAACATGGCATGAATGGTATTCCAATCGGACATGGTGCAAGGAGAGACGGGTTCAGAAATCGAGCCATCTAGAAAACCAAATTTGCGACGAGCTTCAAGAGCGGTTTGCATATCACCGGCCCAATCATCATAATTGTCACCGCGAAAACGGGTAGGGGTTATGAAATCACCTGGTCTATCCTGAGGACCAAGATAGAATGGAGAGTTGTACTCGATTTTAGTGGCAGCAGAAGAAGAAGAAGTTGTTTTGTCGTTACCGCCGGGCGGCGGAGGATGATCATCGCCAGCCATAGATGTAAACTTGTGTATGATGTTAGGCTGATACCATGTAGGAAATCAAGAATAGGTATTTTCTCATATAGAATATCAGATTAGGGTTTTTCCCTCTTGTCCTCATTGTCGTGGAAAACCAGTATATATGGAGTACAATCATGTTACTTAAGGAAAGAATCCTATTCTAAGGAAACAAAATAACTGAGTAAATAACTGAGTCCTATTCTAACTATTTGTCTTCACAGAAATGCAAAAAAAGCTGCTCAAAATGCCTCTATTATTGGATTAAAAAAAAATAAAAATGCCTCTATTATAACCTTGGGAAACACAAAGAATTTACATGCAAAAAAACAGAATCTGTCAATCAAATTACGCTGGAAAACGATTGCAAGTTTGAACTTCTCCACAAAGGCAATTTGCCTCGGAACAAAAAAAAAAAAAAAAACCACCACATTTTTCAAATATTCCTTCCCTGATTTATTTTACTTTCTGTCTCTCTTTGTTTTCTCTCTCTTTCTTTGTTCCTCAATTATTGTTGTTGTCATGGGACTCTTCTCACATGAGACTGATTTTTTCTTGATAGGTAGTGTTTTATTACGTACTTTCTCCGTCCCTAAATGATCTTCATACTTTTTTCGCTGTTATTGTGAAGGAACTTTAAGCAATGATTTTAGGTTGATTTAATTGTCCCAATGAAAATTTAAAACTTGTTATTGATAGTATTGTTGATGGTGTATCCATAACAAGTTTTAGATTTTCATTAGTATAGTTAAATCAAATTAAAATTATTGCTCAAAGTTCTTTCGCAATAACAACAAAAAATGTATGAATATCATTTGGGGACGGAGGGAGTAGTAATTAAAATCTCTCCTTACTCTCCTAATTTGTTCATACTTCCTCGGTCTACAATTTTTTCTCTTTGTTTGTTTAAAAAATTTGTTTAATTTTCAAAATAAGGCTTTAAAATCAGTTATTTTTAAAAATTTATAATGTAACTTTAAAATGCTTGAAAAATCAAACAGAACTATTAATTTAGAATGGAGGAAGTATTTTCCTTTTTCAAGTGGATGATGATATTAATAAATTGATTGGTTGGTGGTGTCTCCAACTTTATCAATTAATCTTGACCTTACATACTTAGATAACGGAAGTGTGAAAAAAAATACATACCTAGTAACCTAGATAAGGGAAGTGTGCCAAATACATACGTCGATAAGGAAAGTGACATAATCCAACCTGCTCATTACTAAGAGAGTAACGTCCCCGGGGCATAGCTGGATGGTAAAGGAGGGGGATATAAGATATTGCTAGAGGCACGCAAGGCATCAAAAAAAAAAAACGGGTAACATTGTAACAATATATCAAGGAAAATGATTGTTTACAGAAATTGCATACATAATTTCTATCGAAAATAGCTCAAAGTGCTATACATCCTAACATCTCAGTTAGGTTGTCGATCAGGCATAAAGAGTCATCCAACTATTTCCAAACTCGACTCGTGATTTATTTTTTTATTTTTCGTGTTGTTGGAAATTTTCTTTCGAAAAATTGGTGTTAAAATTTTTTCTTAGTTGGTCACAATGGATCCTAAATGTAGACCGTGTGCGTATGTTTTTTTTTTTTTTTTTTTTTTTAGGAATGTAAATTAGATCGTTGATTAGTGAAAGTGTTCAAAATTTTGTAAGATGGTCAAAATATAGACATTCTATAAGTTGAAAAGTGTATCCAAACAGGTCAGTGTAATTGAGGACCTTTTCACATAAGACAGTACAAATACAGTAAATTTACTGTATTAGTATGTACTACTCTCTCTGTTTCTAAATGAGTGTCAATTTTCAAGAAATCTTTGTCCCTAAATGAGTGTTTTTTTTGAACATAACTTTCTCCCTAAACGTTTTTTTTTTCGAAATATTTTTCACCGGTTTCTTTATACGTGCAAAACTAAAGGTTTGGAAAGTAGATTACAAGATTATATATGAATCGTTGTTACCAAATTGTTCAAAAATTTGAGATTTTCAGTGTCCCTTAAAATGAAATTTGGACACTCATTTAGGGACAGAGAGAGTAGTAATTTATGGTCTCTTCATTTGGTTCTATAAAGCCAACACATTTGTCTGGGGAAAAATGAATCTAAATTACTAGTACCTCTATCCCGCTTTAAGGTTTTTACTTTCTGTTTTGGTTTGTCCTAATTTAAGGTTCTTACTCTACTTTATTACCTAAAATGAAAAGTGGGACCCACTTGTCATTCCTACAACAAAAACCCCCTACCCACTTTCTCTCTTCTGCTTTACTTTTCATACTCACAACATTTATTTTTTCTTAATCTCCGTGCAAAGTCAAAGTAAGAATATTAATTTGGGACGGAGGGAATAGCTACTTGAGACACATTTTCCTCAACTCAAAAGAGAGTTTTACTTACGGTAACTTCTGTCACTTATTAAAGTACTCGCTCCAGAATAAACTAAGACCATGTCCAATAGTTTCAACCCCCAAAAATATTCAACTACCTTAATATTACGACACCTCATCTTCTCTCTCCATCCACTTAATCATTCAACTACCCTTTCAACAACACCCCTCACAATAAACTAGTTTAGTTTAAAATTCAACTCCTCCCAACTCATCATTCTATACCCCACCACTTTTATTTTATTTATAATCTTTATTTTTATGATTAATAAAATAATAAATAATAATAATAATAATAATAATAATAATAATAATATATAATTAAAAAATAAATGATTACTATTATTATTTATAAATTCGAGATTTTTTTAATTTTGTTATTTTTTTTTTAATTAACACTTAATAAAAAAAGGATAATTAAGGAATTTTTAAAGAGAAAAGAGGGTTTTTTTTTCGGTGTCCAAATCAAACGAAACTTATATCAAATTAAAGAGGGAAAAAATGATGAATTTTGGCGAAAAAATAAAAAAAAAAAATTAATTTTCTGTAAAATAATTGAGTTTAAAAATTTGGGTGGAAAACTAAATTCGGCGGACCAATGAAAAGCCTCCACGTGTAAGCTTCAGGAAAACAAAAAAAAAAAAAAAAAAAAGGTCGCCGACTCACGCACCACATTTGGGCGTGAGATACACGCGCCAGCTTCGAGCCAATGAGGGGCTGCCGCGTGTCCAAGGCGGGCCCCCTCATTTTTCACTCAACCCGGTTGAATTTCTTCAACCTCCCAATTCAACCCCCTCCCTCTCAACTCCTTATTGGACACCCCTCAACTAGTTGAACTCTCTCTCAACCCCCCTCTCAACTCACTATTGTACATGGCCTAAGCTATTTTTGTTCGTTAGTACGAAGGAAATTTGAACAGTAAATTTTAGTTGATTTAATTATCCTAATAAAATTATAAAAATTTATTATTGATACAATATTACAAATACTATCAATAATATATTCTCCATCCGTCCTAGAATAAGGTTTTTAGTTGCTTTATTACTTAAAATGGACTATATATGAGACCCACTTGTCATTCTCACAAAAAAAAAAAAAAAAATAAAAAAAAATCCCTACCCACTTTCTCTTTCCTACTTTACTTTTCATACTCACAATATTTATTTTTTCTTATTCTCTGTGTAAAATCAAACTAAGAACCTTAGTCCGAGACTGAGAGAATAAAAAAATACTATTCATTAGTATAGTATCTCTCAAGTTCATTCGTACTAACCTGAACAACATCAAAAGGGCACTTTTCTCTCGGGAAAACGACCAATTTATGCAATGCAGTGTCCGATTTACATCAATTAATGCAACGTAGTAGCGAATTCTTACATTGTGAAACGTACTTGAAGTAGTTGTATCAAATAATGCAAAATTCGAACAATTTGACAAACGTACTTGAAGTACGTTGTATCAATTAATGCAACGTAGTAGAGGCTAAAAAGTTATTACGTTGCATTATTTGATACACAATAAGCAAGTACGTTGTCTATTTTCAAAAGTAAGCACTACGTTGCATTAATTGACTTTTAACACCCGATACGTTGCATATTTTAGTGATTTTCCCCTTTTCTCTCCCTATAAAACTTGAATATATTCTTTGTGCTAAAATCTGGAAGAAGGCTTTGAAACATTTCCAAAATCAAGTCATTCTCCTTTCCGAACAGAAGGAATAATGGAGTTATTCCCAGGTTACTACAAACTCCATAGTTGTTTGAATTCTGTTAACCTTCTTCCTGGAGAATCATCGTCAAAACTAACAGTGGATGCAGCAAAAGCAAAAGCAAAAGCAATAGCAGCATGCAAGAGCCATAGCGAAGCTGAAAGGCGAAGAAGGAAGCGGATTAACGGCCACCTTGCCACCCTCCGCACTCTCCTCCCCAACACGATCAAAGTAAGTCATAGTCATATTTTAATAAAAAAAGAGCAATAATTATTGTCAATAAGTGGCAGAGCTAGGATTTTTTATAAAGTTGGACGAAAATTGCATACAATATATAATTTATCTATTTAGACCACATCTCCTTCCCGAAAAGTCTCATTTGACTTTTCACGCTCAACACAAAAGAACTTTGACTAAACGTTAATATCAATCTAACCACCTAAAAATTGTAGTAATTGTTAGTGATAAATCATCAAGAGATTAATCAATAACAATTTTTAGAATTTCGTTGTGATAATTAGATGGACATTAACGTTTAGTCAAAGTTCCCTGTGTTGACCATCAAAAGTCAAATGGGAATATCGTTCCAGGACGGAGAGAATATACTTTAGTAAAAGAATTTGGGGGGGGGGGGGGCGGAGGGGAGAAATATTTGCTTTCTATTATGAAATTTCTAAAAAAAAGGATGAACAAAATACACTAGCGCTATGTGAAATTTAGATGGAGGCAGCTACATGCCCCGTTTGAGTTTTGGATGAGCATGTTAACCAAGGGTACTGTTGTGTTCAGTGGGCTAGTGTGTAATGTTTTGCGTAGTGAACCAAGTTTTTTAAGCTCATATCGTTACAAACACAATGTTTCCGAACAGTCCAAGAATTATAAAGAAAGGAAAAAGAAGAAATTATTATGTTTTTTTCCCTCTAATACGGGCTCCTTTTCAAGCTTTCATGTTCACTTATTTATCTGTATTCAGACAGATAAAGCTTCTTTACTAGCAGAGGTGGTCCGCCATGTGAAGGAGCTAAAGAAGACAACCACAGAAATTGCAGCATCAAGCCCAGCTCAAATTCCAATCGAGACAGATGAACTCAATTTGAGTTATATAGATCATGGAGGAGATATTACTCAAGGCACTATAAAGGCGAATATATGTTGTGATGACCGTCCCGAGTTAATTTCTGAGCTGAGAAAAGCATTGACTAAAATTCATGCAAAGGTGGTGAGGATAGAGATGGCAACAGTCGGCAGAAGAATAAAATGCGTGTTGTGGGTTCAAGTCTCATCCGTTGCGACCCGTGATGAGGGTTTAAGGGTGCTTAGGCAGGCTCTAATTGTTGTTATAGATAGGGCCACATTGTTGTACTCTCCAGGGAATAAGAGGCCATGTCTCTCTCACAACTGACTTTTGGGTGAAGAGAGACATGCTAAACTCAAAGAATCTAATAAAATGTTTCTTGAAATACTTCGTTTGAAAGTTGTATTGAGGGTGCATTATAAGATATTGTTATTAGAGGCTATTTGATAGCAAAACAAAGATTATGAGATTAAGACCGAACGGAATTGAAACAAGACAAAGGGTTAAAACCTTAATAATTGCACAACGGCAAATGTAATTTTTATTATTCAAACACCAATTTTCGGATTACAACTTTGAGGCTATTTTATAGCACCCATAAAACTTGGAAAACAAAAAATAACGTCCTAAAATAAAGCCTAACCTATAAGGTAACCTAATAGGCCATTAATTTATCAAAAAATAAAGTGCTAATATACTTCTAATATTGAAAATACTAACCAACTAATATTAAATCCGAAAATAATAATAAAATAACAAGTAATTAAAATAAAGACTCATATTTATCCAACTTTTATCATCATACTGCATCACTATTCCCCTAGCTAAGTCCCTTACTAACTCACTATTTCTTAAAAAGGAGAGACATTAGTCAGTCCACAAAAGGAATGAATTTTCCTATAAAAGCCCCCCACAAACCCTAATTATTTTTTACATTGTTCATAATGCCAAAAATATCCCCATATCTCTATAAACCTAACTGTGCCCCTCCCCTCCTCCCCATTCGCCTCGATTAACACCACATAAAAGCGGCCTTATCAACTGCCACTTATCCACCATCTCCTCCCTTCTTCTCTCAGCATCTCTAGATGTAAAACAAAATCTGGATGAATCTTCCTTTTAGACTGCCCTTCGGTCAAACGACCATAACTCTCCAGAAATTATCAAACGACAAACCGTAAATATCATTAGAAAGTAGACTCGCGTATCTGTCCAATTGATAGATGATATGCTTGCCGGAACTTTATAGACGATAACAAGATTGCTCTTGAAGTGGACCCAAAATGTTGGTTCTAATATTTATTGGACAAAAACATTTCCTTCAACATTTCTTTATAATTTTGGGATTGAGCACCTACTCCTCTAGCAACGAATATCAAGGACATAGAGGGGGTTGTTTCCCACATCATTAGAACATAGACTCGCATGTCTTTCCAATGGTATATGATATGCCTGCTGGAACTTAATTTATAGATAACTACTAGATTGCACTTGAAGTGGACCAAAATTCTAGTTCTAATATTTATTGGGCAAAAACATTTCTTGAACTTTTCCTTTTAATTTTGGGATTGTGCAGCCACTCCTCCAACAATGAATATCAAGGACATAAAGAGGATTGTTTCCCGCGTCATCTACAAACCTCTCTCCCTCATAAATCTGAAATTGTTTTTGGTTTTTCATCAAGGATGGAACTCCGATTCTCTTCGACGAAATGCAAGGATATGGGCTACAACCTCGAGGTCGGAACCCACACTTAACTAGAGGGGTTATTTGTAACTAAGAAACATAATGATTCTTTGTCTTTTCCGCTGATATGAAGTGCTAAACATGAAAGATAGAGGTTGGGAGAGTGGCAAAGACCGTGAACACTAGTTCACCAAGGAGAAGAAGCCTGAAAAGGATAATTATGTACATTCCATTTAAAGAATATATGTAACTAAAGTACGCGAGAGTGTTAGTTTCAGGGTTTTAACCATCTATTATAGTGCCAGTGCATACATCAAAGATACAGGATATACACTTCAACAAAAATGGTTTTTCCAGTACCTTTTATCCGGCACATTAATTTATGCCGCTAATTTCCGGCACTTTCCGAATAAATGCTGTTAATTTCTGGCACTTTTACGAAAGTGCCGCTAATTTCTGGCATTTTTTATATGTGCCGCTGATAGTCCGGCATTTTTTTTTGAACTACCGCTTATTTTTTGGCACTTTTTAGATAAGTGCCGCTAAATTTCCGGCACACTTGAAAAGTCCCGCATATTTTTGGCATTTTTAAAATTGCCTCTTATTTTCCAGCACTTTGTAGTAAGTGCCTAAAAAGTCGGCATATTTCTTAAAGTGCCGTAAATTTATATTAATTATACACCACCCCTGACCATCGGCGACCAACTCTAACCATCGTCAACCACCACCAACCCGGTAATCACCTTCGAACACCGAAGACAACCACCAGTTCAATCACAGCCTCTAGTCACCAACAACCACCCCCTCCGGCAACATGCGACCACCGCTACTCCGGCAACCACCTCTGTTTAGCATCCCTCTGACCATCAATCACCACCTCCGGCCACCGTCGAACATCACCCAATGACAGACATGGCCAAATACGGGTACGGTTATGGTTCCCCAAACTCATAACAATGTGATACACGGGTGCGGGTACGGGTGAGACATGGTTATGGCGGGCACGGGTCTGCCCCCCCCCCCCCCCCCTTTTTTTTTTTTTAACTGTTAAATTTTTAACAGATTTCGTTAAAAAAATTTAACTGAGTTTTTGTGAAGTAACTTATTTGTGGAGGGAAATGGTATTTATAATTAGACAATTTTATTAGGTTTACAATTTTTTTTGAAAGTCTGAAAAGGGGTTAAAAGATCAGTTAAACGGGTATTTTTTCGGTCATAGTCCCATTAGTTAACGGGACTTAACGGCTACAATTTAAAAAACCAACGGCTACAATTCAAAATTCACAATCATTGCCTGATGGATCCAGCGACCACCTCCATTATTTTGGCCACCACCACCCCTCCTCGCCCCTCCGGTTGGCAACCCACACGTATTGGTTGTTCAAATGATCCACCTTGTAAGAAATGAAAAACGTATTATTGTTGTTCAAGAAACTTATAGTGTCACATTGTAAGAAATGAAAAACCATTGTTGTTCAAATGATCCACCTTTATTTTACGTAAACAAATATACTTCTCAATTGTTTACAATCGATAAATAAATTTCTCAATCGCTCAACTTTGAACACTTTTAAAAAATTAGATGAATTTATTGATCATTTGTTTAGAGTATTTATTAGAGAACATTTATCTTTACCTTTGAGAAAGTGAGAAATTGAGTTATTATTTGTTAATAGAGATGTGGTAACAAATTTATTTAGCTATAAATAAATGAGATGTGAATTTCCCAATTATTCACGTGTAAGATATGAATTTATCATGTGTTTTTGTGTTTAAAGGAAATTTGTGACTGTATATTCATTTTAGCTTTAAACAACTGAGAGAATGATTTCTAAGGCATTTAAAGGAATATTGGTAACATATGAATTGAGATTTAAATAATAATTGTGAAATTAACTAATCAATTGTTTAAATAAATGAAAATAACATTTCTCACGTGTGACCAACTGAGAATAACATTTCTCATACGTGAACAACTGAGTGAAGAACGTCGCAGAGTTTCTACAAGTAAAAAAATGAAAATTTTAGTTATTAAAGTGAACCATAAGATGCGTATGCTTGTTTAATTCATCTTGACGATACGATTACAACGATATTTTCAGTTTCTAGATTTAGAGATACTGTATATTATAAAGTTTAAACGGGAAAAAAAAAAAACAAAAACAAAAACAAAAAGGGAGGAAGCGCTGGAAGGGACAGAGGTGTTGGAAATAACGCGCGCTCGACGTCTTGGGGCACTTAGCCAGGATATCATTATAATAATATATGTAAAGATTACAACTTTAGCACATGCGCTCACATAGATCTAGCATGGCTACTCTCCAATAATAATCTCTCACCTATACATTATTATCTCCCCTCCCCAAGAACATACCGTAGACACCCCGCCTTGGACCTCTCACCCCGATTGCATACATAGTATTTTTATTTAACTTATTTTTGTTAATTTCTGCTACTTCGGTTAAGTTCCTAACTGATTCCGTTAGTTTTGGACTAGACTGCACAACAGAATTAACTTTAGAGTCATTTCTGTCATTCTGTCTTTTCCACCCGCGGGCGCTTCCGACACTGTTTGTGGGATGCGCGCGCGTCTCGCCCCTAAAGCGGGACTCGCGCGCCTCCTATTATGGCAGTAACGGATTGCACCTTATTTCTCTCCCTTTTCTTACTTACAACATCTCTTCTTGATCACAAAAGAGCCTCTTTTTACCTCCACATTCACCCCCCCTAGTTTTATAACCTCCAATCCCATTATTCTAGCCATTTCTTAAAAACAAAATATTTCTTTTTATTATTATTTGATTTTCTTTTATTTATTTCATTTATTATTTTATTTATCTTATTTTCCATTGGTCAATTCCATCTCACATGGATTGATCATTTTCCCTCAAACCTTTCCCTCTCTTTTTTACCTATATAAACCCCCTTCTTCTACCTTAGAAAGGGACCTGGGACCCCAACTTTGATTCACAAACTACATTATACACAAATTCTCCCAACAAGAGTTCTTAGTAACAAGACTCTACACATATTGTTCTACAAAAATTTCTCTACAACAACACCATTTTCAAGTCCAAGTTTGAAGTCCTCTTTCTTAAGGTACTTTATTCTTCTTCTTTTATTTTACATGTCTTAGTAATGTATGCAATCCCCATCAATTGCGACATGACCAAATGACCACTTTACTACATTAAAGTTGGTTAAGGTTATCTCCCTACATTTTAATCTCTACTTTAATTTACCATTCTTTTCTTAACATAATTGTTAGAATAGTTTGACATGTAATCTTTACCATTAAATAAATGAAACAACTCTCTTTTATTTTCCTTTGTATATTTCCCCTTTCTTTTCATTGTAATTATTAGCACTCGTATATAAATAAATCGAAGGACTTTCTCATGCATTAGAACACCAAAAGTAGCAAGACCCGCGTAAGCGGGGCGGAGTGGGTGTTTAAGTACTTCCCACTCCGTCACCTAACCCCCGAACCCATCTTTTCCCGAATCTCTGGTTTTGTATATAAAATTGGTTTTTTTTTAGGTTTTTCTTATGTCCCTCTAAAACATAGGTGGCGACTTTTAAAATCAATTAGACATCCTAGGTAATTCACGCGCTCTAGCCAAGCCGCGGTTCCCCGGGGTATCTACAGTGGCGACTCTGCTGGGGAGTATAGAGGGTTAAACTTGCGTTTTTCATTTTTGGTGTTCTTTTATTTTATTTTCTGGGCATTCTGGTAAAAAGGGTAGGAAGTGCGCGCCTCTGACCTTCTTGGCCTAAAGCGCGCGCGTCCGACCCTTATTACCAGAATCGCCCACCTTCCATCTTGTCCTTCAAATTTCATATTTATATGCTAACAAGTTTCTACAGGCGAAAGTTACATAATTTGGGACCAGGGCAATCCCCTGAGTCCGCGGTTTCTTCTGACATTCTGACAGGTACCCCAGATGCGCGCGCCTCACACATTCATGGCGCAATGCGCGCGCTTCCCACGTAACTTCCCTGAGTCGCGCGCTTCTGGGCCATTTTCCAGAACAGAACAGTAAACAGAACAGTGAACAGAATGGACAGTTTTAACAGTGTGTGGCACCAGGCCTGCACAGAACAGCTTTTATTTCCTGTTTATTTTTATCGGTCACACGGGTGATTCGAAAGTTGTAAATTACGTGCTTATTTGTTTTTTTTTATTTCCTTTAAATTTTTTTTTTGTCACTTGTTAGACCTCACACTACGCGCACAATTCTTATCAACTGCTCACTATCGAGTCGCACAAGTCCAACCCCAAACCCGTCGAGGCCCGTCCTAGGAAGTATCAAGCTCCACCCGACCTTGACTCTTCCGAAGCGGTCAACCTCAGCCCGTGGCGTAGTTCATGACTACATGCCGGGGGTGACCTTTAAGCCTCTCTTTAGCCGAGCACCAACCACACAACTCTAGTTAGGGTCTAACACTCCGTGACTCAAGTCGGTTACCATGTGCCGAGATTGTTGGGTTTCCAAGTAACATGCGCAGCGGAATTTAGCATTTAAAATTTTAAGAAACCCAAAGCCATGGACCCGTTCATATGATTAAATCAAATACAACATAAGAATAAAAGAATAAACTAACCCTTGATGGCTATCAAATTCTCTTGGTCTTTGGTGGAGGTTTGAAGACTTGATCACGATCACAAAGCTTGAACACGAACTTTGAAGATGATGATTTTCACCCTCTAGCGGTATCCACACTTCGAACGAATATCAAAGGAGCTTCTTTGATCTTGGTTGCTAGACCAAATTGTGAAACACTTTTTCACAATCAAAAGAACTATATGGAATTTATTTTGTGTATTATTTTGTTCCTCAACCAAGAATGTCTTGGAACAAAATAAACCCTCTCTCAAACTCTTTGAGACTCACAAAAATCATTGGCCTAGAGTGCTGGCCGAATTTGGTCTTTTATACACAAGTATGACCTATTCCAAATAGGAAACTTGTGTCAAAATCCTTCCAAAATTCGTTTCCAAATCAAATTAGGAATCTGCCACCCGACAGCACTGTGCGGCCGCCCAAAATCATCTGTGCGGTCGCACAACTATCTGAAGCAAAACTGGTACAAAACTGTCCTAAGTGTGCGGCCGCCCAGTCAATACTGTGCGGTCGCCCACTCTTCAGAATGTCCAGAATTTCCAAAATTCCAATATAATCCTTTTTAAAGATTCGTTCTATTGTGTGTGACCCTCTAGGATTATACTAAGTTGGCAATGAGCTCAAACATGATCCCATAAGATATGATTAGGTTCTAGCAAACCGTCATACCTACCCAAATAGTATAACTAGACACAAGTTCGCATTCCTTTAGAATATGTCACAATCCCTTTGTCCACGATGTCATTGAACACAAGTCATGGTCAAATAGTCAACTTGTTTTGTTCAATACTTTCTCGATTCCGAATATGTTGATAATCCAAATGACATTGATCCAATCAATTCATCTGAGTCCGGCCGAACATTTCATCAACATCATTCCTACGAGTGGCCCAAGCTTGACATCTCTCCGAGGAGGGACAAATCCATTTAGCTTATTATTCTTCCCAACGGGATTCCGATTATGCCAATCATACCCTTTATAACTACTCGGTTAAAAGTAGCGTTTGAATATGTCAAACATAATGTTCATCAAGTGGAAGACTATAATAACTTCATGTCTAAAGATTCAAATGACATAACTAATATGAGATATATGTATGACATAGACCATGACATAAATCTCATAGAGCGGGTCATGTCCAGTACCTTGTTCCAAACAAGTACCCATAAATCTAACATGATCATCCCATGATCATTTAGCCTTTATACTAGTGCTTGACAAGTACTAGGGACGGAGATTATTATAAGTAAACATGAACAACAATAATAATCAAAACATCTCTTTATTGATATGAAATAAATGATAACAATTACAACGTTTATTAAACGTGCCTAGGGCACCACTACCAACAATCTCCCACTTGCCCTAGGTCCAATCTCCCATGTATCTAATACCCATAGACCTAACATGACCATCATGTTTAGCTTGTGGAAGTCCCTTTGTTAGCGGGTCCGCAACATTGTCATCAGTAGGTACTCTGCATATATTTACGTCTCCCCTATCAACGATCTCTCGAATGATATGAAAACGCCTAAGTATGTGTTTGGATTTCTGATGTGCTCTTGGTTCCTTTGCTTGAGCAATAGCACCATTATTATCACAATAAAGGTCTATTGGATTAGCAATACTAGGAACCACTTCAAGTTCAGTTATGAACTTCTTAATCCAAAGAGCTTCCTTTGCAGCATCCGATGCAGCAATATACTCAGCTTCTGTTGTAGAATCAGCGGTTGTACTTTGCTTGGAACTCTTCCAGCTTACAGCTCCACCATTTAACATAAACACAAAACCAGATTGCGATCGGCTATCATCTTTGTCAGTTTGGAAGCTTGCATCCGTGTAAGCATTTACAACGAGATCATCTTCCATTCCTGCATAGACCAAAAACGAGTCTTTAGTCCTTCTCAAGTACTTAAGAATCGCTTTTACAGCTATCCAGTGATTTTCGCCAGGGTCGGATTGGTATCTACTTGTCATGCTCAAAGCATAAGATACATCCGGCCTAGTACAAATCATGGCATACATGATGGACCCAATTGCCGAAGCATATGGAACATCATTCATTTTCTCACGCTCATCTTTTGTCTTAGGACATTGAGTCTTGCTTAGAGAAACTCCATGTAACACGGGCAAGGTTCCTCTCTTAGAATTTTCCATACGGAATCTTCTAATGACCTTGTCAATGTATGTACTTTGGCTTAAACCAAGTAGCCTCCTTGATCTATCTCTATAGATTTTAATGCCAAGAATATATGCGGCTTCACCCATATCTTTCATTGCGAAGCACTTTCCTAACCAAGTCTTCACAGACTGAAGTGTAGGAATGTCGTTTCCAATGAGCAATATGTCATCCACATATAAAATAAGGAATAGCACTATGCTCCCACTAATCTTCTTGTATACACAAGGCTCATCTTCGTTCTTGATGAAACCAAACTCTTTGACCGATTCATCAAAACGGAGATTCCAACTCCTAGAAGCTTGCTTCAATCCATAGATGGATCTCTGCAATTTGCATACCTTAGAATCTTGTTCAAAACCTTCTGGTTGTGTCATATACACATCCTCTTGGAGTTTTCCATTCGGGAAAGCGGTTTTGACGTCCATCTGCCATATTTCATAGTCATGATATGCGGCAATGGCAAGCAAAATTCTTATAGACTTGATCATTGCTACGGGTGAAAAGGTCTCATCATAGTCAATACCATGAACTTGCCTATAACCCTTCGCTACAAGCCTAGCTTTGTAAGTATGCACCTTCCCATCCATGTCAGTCTTCTTCTTGAAGACCCATTTGCATCCTATGGTTTTTACACCTTCGGGCGCATCAATCAAATTCCAAACTTGATTGTCTTGCATGGATTGCAATTCGGATTCCATGGCTCCAAGCCACTTGTCAGAATCAGGAGAAGACATCGCCTCTTGGTAGGTTGACGGTTCATCATTCTCAATGATTTCTACCTCATTACTATCCGTTACGAGAAATCCATATCTCTCGGGCTCGGATCGTAACCTACTAGATCTGCGAGTTGCTTGTGTACTTTGAACAGGTTCCACAACTCCTTGTGGTTCTTGTTCTTGTTCCACTATTGGTTCAGTGTTATTTTCTGGGTCTCGAATTTCTTCAAGATTTATTTTACTCCCACTGATTTCTTTGGAGAGAAACTCTTTCTCTAGAAAGACACCAGTTCGGGCAACAAACACTTTGTTGTCCTCTCGGTTGTAAAAGTAATACCTTTAGTTTCCTTAGGATATCCCACAAAAATACATTTATCAGATTTGTGTGCTAGTTTGTCAGAGATAAGTCTCTTGACATAAACTTCGCAACCCCAAATCCTCATGAAAGATAAACTAGGTTTCTTTCCACTCCACATCTCATATGGAGTCTTTGGAACCGATTTAGTTGGAACTTGATTTAGTGTGAAAGCAGCGGTTTCTAGGGCGTAACCCCAAAAGGATATTGGAAGATCAACTTGACTCATCATTGATCGAACCATGTCTAACAAAGTCCGATTCCTCCTCTCGGACACACCATTCCATTGTGGTGTTCCAGGTGGAGTCAATTGCGAAACTATTCCACAATTCTTTAGATGATCATCAAATTCTTGACTTAAGTATTCACCACCTCGATCTGATCGAAGTGCCTTTATACTTTTTCCAAGTTGTTTTTCTACTTCATTTTGAAATATTCTAAATATCTCAAATGCTTCACTTTTATGTTTCATTAGGTAAACATACCCAAATCTACTATAATCATCAGTGAAGGTTATGAAGTATTGAAATCCTCCCCTAGCATTGCTACTTAATGGTCCGCATACATCGGAATGTATCAACCCCAATAAGTCGCTTGCCCTTTCACCCAACTTGGTAAAAGGTGTCTTAGTCATTTTTCCAAGAAGACACGACGCACAAGTATCATATGACTCTAAGTCACATGAACCCAAAAGTCCGTCCCCATGGAGTTTTGAGATACGCTTCTCATTAATATGACCAAGACGGCAATGCCACAAATAAGTATGATTTATATCATTAGGTTTAGATTTCTTATTTACATGATAGACATTATTTTCATTCTTGACATCCAAGACATAAAGGCCATTAAATGAATTAGCAATACCATAAAGCACATCATTTAAATAAATAGAAAATTTCTTATTCTCAATAAGAAACTTAAAACCTTCATTATCCAAACAAGAAATTGAAATAATATTTCTGCTTAAATCCGGAACATAATAACAATTGTTCAAAACAAGAATTAATCCGGAAGGTAAAGTGACTTCATAAGTCCCTACGGCTAATGCAGCAACTCTTGCTCCATTCCCCACGCGTAGATCTACTTCACCTTCTTTAAGCAGTCTCCTATTCTTTAGTCCCTGCACATTTAGACAAATGTGAGAACCACATCCGGTATCCAATACCCAAGAATCAGTGGTAGAAAGGAGAATATCTATCATATAGATACCTGAAGTCGACGCAGCCTTGCTGCTCTTCTTCTTCTTTTGCTCTTCCAAGAAAGCCTTGCAATTACGTTTCCAATGACCAATTTCTTGACAATGGAAACAAATTGCATCCTTTTGTGTATCGGGTTTTGCCTCAGAAGCCTTGACAACCTTTGCCTTGCTTATCTTGGGTTTGACAACTTTTGCCTTACCCTTGCCTTTGGCACCAGGCTTCTTCCCATCATGAACCAAGAGCACGGGAGAACCTTTCTCCAATTTTCATCTCTGCAGTTTTGAGCATCCCATGCAACTCAGAGAGATTCTTATCCATTCCATGCATGTTATAATTCATTACAAACTGATTATAACTTTTAGGCAATGAATTAAGAATGAGATCCGTGGCTAGCTCCAATGGGATTGGATAGCCAAGTTTCTCAAGGTGCTCTACATAACCTTTCATTTTAAGAAAGTGAGGACTCACTTGTTGCCCTTCATTCATTTTACTAGTAGTGAATGCAACAATGGTCTTGTACCTCTCTTGCCTAGCTTGCTATTGAAACATGGTTCTCAACTCCACGCCTATCTCATAGGCTTCTAAATGTTCCAAACTTTGTTGGAGTTTTGAGCACATAGCAGCAAGCATGAGACAACTTACATCTCTAGAATCATTACGATGTTTCTTGTAATTGTCTCTTTCTACCCTAGGGGCAGTAGGCGGTGGTTCAGCAGGGAGAGGCCCATCGAGAATGTACAACTTATCTTCTTGCCTAAGAACGATTCTTATGCTACGGATCCAATCCATAAAGTTGGTACCATTCTCTTCGAGCTTATCCTTCTCAAGGATCGATCGCAACGACATTGATTGAGTGTTATTAGTCATTATCTACAAATATGCAAAATTTCCAAAATTTAATAAGTACCGATTTTCATTAAAGAGATAAATAATGTATTTTCAAACAAAATACTCCCACTAAATTATATAACCTTCATATACATCCAATGTATAATATAATTTAAATGGGTTAAGATCCAACTTTAATTTAATTTCAAGTCCGCTAAGGCGGATTACACAAAATCAAATTAATTAGGTAGACAACTCTTGTCAATCATATCTCATATGACTCTTAGTTCCTTTTATGAGATTCTTTAAGAAATCCAATTTCAAAAAGCATGTTAAACCTCATCTTTGCCTAGGCCCAAAACTGTTTTGACGCCCAATTAAGTCTAACCATTTTAAACGCATAGTTAATGTGTCCCGCTAGGGCGTGCCCACATTATCTATCTTGCTCATACATAAATAAATTTAATGCATCTCGCTAGGGCGAATCTACATTAAAATCACTCATGTACTAACAAGTGTTTTAATCATGGCATGGCAATAAAAGACTTAAAACTTTCTTTGAAGGTTCATCACATATAGCATATAACACATTTATGAGCACATAATATAAACATGTTACACATCAAGTTCAGACACTAAATTAATCTCCATTAATTTAAGCATGATATTTATGTGTCATTAGTTTCTCTATAATTATGAGGATGAGACTATTTCAACTTTGGTTATTATCTCCAAATCAAGACAACAAGAAGCGCGGTCGAACTAAGCCATTAGGCAACCACAATCCCGCACTAATTCAAGAAACCAAGAAAGTAGTCCATGTGGCCGAAACTAAGCAATAGATGGTCTCGATGAACGTAGGCCAATTGCATTCACAATTCCACATGGATCTCCAATCATTGAATCAAGAACTTTGTTTCTCAATTTTAGTAATTATGAACTCTTCATAATTCTAACTTCGTTTTATCTTTGAAACTTTGATTGCGATCAAGTTTGGGAAACACAATCTCGATGAACGCAGATTAGCCATCCAAACCTTGAACCAATCTTAGAATCACAAGACTAAAACAAATAGGAAAATCAAACCCCAAAATCCACACACAAACCAACTACCCAAAACCCATTCCAGATCTGCAAGTCTGGACTGGTTCTGTTACTGGTTTTGTTGAATCTTTCGAAAAATTCCAGATTCTGGTTTTCAACCAAAATCAGACCTTCTGATCAGCTTGTGCGGCCGCCCAAAAACCATTGTGCGGTCGCCCAAAACTGTGCGGCCGCCCAAGGCGTTTTGTACGGTCGCCCAGTACCATCAGAATGTGCAGAATTTTCAAAGTTCGAAAATTTTGTCTCAAAATCGTTTTTCCCCGATTATTAAAACTTTGATCAAATCAAAAATTAATAATCAACAATTCTGAATCCACCATAATTTATTTATTGTGATTGAATCGTGCGATTAAAGTTGCAAAACGATAAACCACATAAAATCACAAAACACATAAACAACATATATTCCAATATTCAAATCATGCAAGGCACATAAACAATTTATATACACATAACATGATCTAGGTATTGAAATAATCAACATGAACGGGGCTCTGATACCACTGTTGGGTTTCCAAGTAACATGCGCAGCGGAATTTAGCATTTAAAATTTAAAGAAACCCAAAGCCATGGATCCGTTCATATGATTAAATCAAATACAACATAAGAATAAAGGAATAAACTAACCCTTGATGGCTATCAAATTCTCTTGGTCTTTGGTGGAGGTTTGAAGACTTGATCACGATCACAAAGCTTGAACACGAACTTTGAAGATGATGATTTTCACCCTCTAGCGGTATCCACACTTCGAACGAATATCAAAGGAGCTTCTTTGATCTTGGTTGCTAGACCAAATTGTGAAACACTTTTTCACAATCAAAAGAACTATATGGAATTTATTTTGTGTATTATTTTGTTCCTCAACCAAGAATGTCTTGGAACAAAATAAACCCTCTCTCAAACTCTTTGAGACTCACAAAAATCATTGGCCTAGAGTGCTGGCCGAATTTGGTCTTTTATACACAAGTATGACCTATTCCAAATAGGAAACTTGTGTCAAAATCCTTCCAAAATTCGTTTCCAAATCAAATTAGGAATCTGCCACCCGACAGCACTGTGCGGCCGCCCAAAATCATCTGTGCGGTCGCACAACTATCTGAAGCAAAACTGGTACAAAACTGTCCTAAGTGTGCGGCCGCCCAGTCAATACTGTGCGGTCGCCCACTCTTCAGAATGTCCAGAATTTCCAAAATTCCAATATAATCCTTTTTAAAGATTCGTTCTATTGTGTGTGACCCTCTAGGATTATACTAAGTTGGCAATGAGCTCAAACATGATCCCATAAGATATGATTAGGTTCTAGCAAACCGTCATACCTACCCAAATAGTATAACTAGACACAAGTTCGCATTCCTTTAGAATATGTCACAATCCTTTTGTCCACGATGTCATTGAACACAAGTCATGGTCAAATAGTCAACTTGTTTTGTTCAATACTTTCTCGATTCCGAATATGTTGATAATCCAAATGACATTGATCCAATCAATTCATCTGAGTCCGGCCGAACATTTCATCAACATCATTCCTACGAGTGGCCCAAGCTTGACATCTCTCCGAGGAGGGACAAATCCATTTAGCTTATTATTCTTCCCAACGGGATTCCGATTATGCCAATCATACCCTTTATAACTACTCGGTTAAAAGTAGCGTTTGAATATGTCAAACATAATGTTCATCAAGTGGAAGACTATAATAACTTCATGTCTAAAGATTCAAATGACATAACTAATATGAGATATATGTATGACATAGACCATGACATAAATCTCATAGAGCGGGTCATGTCCAGTACCTTGTTCCAAACAAGTACCCATAAATCTAACATGATCATCCCATGATCATTTAGCCTTTATACTAGTGCTTGACAAGTACTAGGGACGGAGATTATTATAAGTAAACATGAACAACAATAATAATCAAAACATCTCTTTATTGATATGAAATAAATGATAACAATTACAACGTTTATTAAACGTGCCTAGGGCACCACTACCAACAGAGATTTCCCTAAACTAATGTCTTCAAATCATACATGCCACTCATTGTTATGGACGAAATAAAAATCTGTCCCCAAGTGGTCGTAATGGACGCTAATAAAAAATCCGTCCCCGCATGTATGCTTTACTACATTAATTTAGTTAAATCCCGACACATGTAGGATTCACAAGCGTGGTGGAATCCGATGAGTATATGTGACCGCGAAATGGTCTATATACTAGTGTGATGATTCCACTATTTTTCTAGAAACCCCAAAAAGGACCACGTCCTTTCGACTTTTGTAAATAAATAAATAAAAAAAAAGAGTCATTTTTCTTTATGTGGTTGAGTCTTTTCTTGTTTGTGGGTGAAATCATTTTACTCAAAAGGTGTTTGTGGGGCCAACCTAAGATCGACCGTATTCTCTCAATAGGTCCAATGGCTTCCAACAGCAACAACAACAAGGGTGAGATCATCTCCGTGTCCAACGAAAGGCTCTTCAACATAATAAGAGCCATGGGGGAACAAATGGATAGACTTGTCGAGGATGCCCGCCGCAAGGATGATTTGTGGCAAGACCGTCTTGATCTCGAGAGGAAAATTCACAAGGAAGAAGTGTCCGAACTTAAGGATCGTTTGCAAGAGCTCACCGACAGCAAGGCAAAGTTCCACGGTAAAGCACGCTCAAGTGGCTCATCCCTCAAAAGTCACAAAGGTACCACCAAAGACCGTGTCTATACCCCTCTCAATGGCATGACCATCACGAGGCCTATGAAGCTCTCAAAGCCAAGGGACAAGTTTCTCCTCTTCAAGGGTACAAGCAACCACAACCGTTACGTCGTAACCATGCCCACCACAAGTGGTGTGACTATCACCAATGCAGCGGTCATCTCACCGAAGATTGCTTCTCCCTCCGCGACATCATCCAAGATTTGATTGACAATGATGAGTTTACCGTGGTTGAAGAACAACAGTTAGAGAGTGAGAACATGCAAGAACTCATCAAGGAAGGGGCTCAGATTTGAAATAGGGTCTCTGTAAGGATCCCGCCCCGCGCGCGGAAACGCGATTGGTGTATGGGGGCGAAACGCCAAACACGGGAACCGGTCAAATTCAACGGAGTCGCCACATTTTGTAAATTTTAAACCCAACAAAATGACAAAGGTTTGAGTTCAAAGGTTCGGAGGTCAGGTTACAACTTGGGAGGATTTTTTACGTCCCCTCAAGTTGCCTCGGACAAAGACGAGTCACCCTAAGTTAATTAAAACGTGCATATGTGTGTGTGTGTATTTAACGGAAAAATTATGTCGTTGATTTTATTTGAGAAAACTCGGCTGAAAAGGGGGTCTTTGAGTGATAAGACAAAGGTCAGAGGGCAAAACAGGCAATTTTGCCCTCCTACCTAAAGTAGCCGTACGGCTAAAGGAGGCAATTCTGGGGTTTTTACAGTTTGCTCAAGAACACTCCAGTTCAGAACAGAAACAGGGCATTCTGTCTGAAGCTGGACAAACTGTTTTTGATCCCAGTTTGCAAGAAATCATTTTACAAGTTTTATGACATCATTCCTATGCTAAATGATCATCACTTGGTCCCCCAAAACAAGTATTTGGGTGTGATCATGAGCAATCATAGGAGAAAATCAAGAAAGTTGATGAATGTCCCCTTTGGACCAAAGTTAGTCATTTGGTGAATAAAGATTGGAACTTGATCACCAAGATGACATCTTTATGACTTAAAATCCTTCCAAGAGTCAAAATAACACATAAAGATTGAATCTTTATGACCCAAAAGTGGGATTTTGAGGCTAAACCAAAGAGGAAAATGATGAACACTAAGGTTTCATCACCCTCATGATTATCATGGCCAAACAAGCATAACATTTAAATGAATAAGGAATGTAAATGACAATCAACAAGTCTATGAGTGTCTAGGTTTAGAACCTCTTCCATACAAGGTATGGAGGGCACCTTAGAACTTCTCATAGCTTGGACAAGATAGTAATGTAATAGATAGGTATATAGTGCTTGATAATGGACAAGTCTTACAAGAAATAAAAAGTGCTTGAAATGGACAAGTCTTTTCATGAATGAAGAGTAAATACAGTATAACCAAGATATAAGAAAGAAAATAGGAGTAAGATGAATAGAAAGGAGGGGGGAGGTGGCTTTACCTATGATGGTTATGGCCAATCTTCCTTTCTTCTCTCCTTTTTTGGTATGTGATCACTCTCACTCTTACTCTGTGGTAATTCCAGCAGAGTGACCTCCCTAATGTGTATTTCTCCCCCCCTGAAATGATCATCAAGGGGTTCTATTTATAAGGACTGAGAGTGCCCAAACCAGCCGTACGTCTAGGCCCCTCTAGTCCCCAAAGCATCCGTACGGCTCAGCCTGGCGAGCTTCTGGATTTTTCCAATTTTATACCAAAGTAGTCCTGGAATTTATAGTTTATCATAGGGAGGTCCTAGCCTATTAGCTTATCCCTGAAACGGTACTAAGGCTACCTCTAAGATAGGTCGGTTTCAGATTGGGGTACTTACAGAGCCCCTCGGCAACGTCGCTTCGAAGGAGCGGGGTTATCGATAGAAATAAGCATTACAATCTGACGGGACGATGGCTTTAACCGATTTTGGTTGCATGGCTGGACCTAGTGGTATAGGATTCCTACGTATCTCGTTCACGGGGAATCAAGCCTAACGTAGTTCGGGGGTAAGCGGGGTTACTAAGGTCCGCAAGGAGGCATGACTCTAGGGGTCAGAGGCGAGACATGGTCAACTTGGCTCTATGGGAGAGGGTTGACTTGCTGGGGGATATGGTCAACTTGACTCTATAGGAGAGGGTTGACTTACAGATTTTTACTGGGCTTACGTCGGGGACGGCCTATGGTGACTATTCTAAGTCCGAGCTCGACCGGGGTCAACTCCGTCTTTGGGGAGATTGACGGGAAAACTGGTCTTACGTCCCTCTAAGGACTGCCGGGACAAAGGCTCTAGCCTATAACGACTATTCTAAGTCACAGCTTGACCGGGGTCAACTCCATCTTTGGGGAGATTGACGGGGAAAAACTGGTCTTACGTCCCTCTAAGGACTGCCGGGACAAAGGCTCTAGCCTATAACGACTATTCTAAGTCATAGCTTGACCGGGGTCAACTCCATCTTTGGGGAGATTGACGGGCAAACTGGTCTTACGTCCCTCTAAGGACTGCCGGGACAAAGGCTCTAGCCTATAACGACTATTCTAAGTCATAGCTTGACCGGGGTCAACTCCATCTTTGGGGAGATTGACGGGAAAACTAGTCTTACGTCCCTCTAAGGACTGCCGGGACAAAAGCTCTAGCCTATAACGACTATTCTAAGTCATAGCTTGACCGGGGTCAACTCCATCTTTGGGGAGATTGACGGGAAAACTGGTCTTACGTCCCTCTAAGGACTGCCGGGACAAAGGCTCTAGCCTATAACGACTATTCTAAGTCAAGGTTTTAATCTAGAGGGTCACTCTGGGGACGAAGGTTTTTTAACCTAAAGGGTCACTTGAGGGACGAAGATTTGGTCATCTCTACACTACAGGATGGTTGACACATTTTCTTGACACCGGGGAAGAGCCTAGGGGCGACCTTTAAGGCGCAAGACTTTGGAAAAATCATTTTAAGAAGAGGTCAAAAGCATTTTGCTTGAAACAATGTTTTTAACAAATGACGCCACATGGGCAAATCGGGAGTACTTATTTCCAAAAGCAAATCTTTTAACGAAGCATGTTAATCAAAATTTTGATTTTAACTTAACCATGAGGTTGGTTATGCATAAAGTCCTTTGGATTTGGTCCATTTGCTGAGAAATCACCGGTGGTAGGATATTGGCTTGTCGCTGTCGTGGGGATAGGCCCAATGTCATCTTTGTTTCTGCTGTCGTCGATGGGGGCATAGCCCCGTGTTTTTGTCGGTGTTGGTGGCGGCGTAGCCCCAATGTCATTGTATGTGTCGGGGTAGCCCCATGTCCTTCTTGTCGTTGATGTCGGGGTAGCCCCAATGTCATCCTCCGACTTTTGATGTTTGCGTAGACCCAATATCATCTTTTGACCTTTGAATTGAGGTTAGGAACCCATCCCTTTTTTTCATGACGCACCCTTTCTTTTGCCTAGGCCGCCCTTGCGGGTTTTCAGCCTAGCGGGCTACTTTTTTGCGTCTTTTATGGCACACCCTGTTTTTTTTTTTTTGCCTAGGCCGCCCTTGCGGGTTTTCAACCTAGCGGGCTACTTTTTTGGTGCCTTTTTCTTTCCCTTTTTATGAGTGATCCAGCTGACTCGATAGAACGGGGACTTTAAAGTATTTTTCTTGGAGGAAAAATGCAAGGGCATTTTATTTGGGAGAGAGTCCCTTTTTGTTGGTGAGCTCTTTGAGCAATATATCACGAAATGGAAGGAGGCCCTTGCTTGACAGAATACAAGTGTTTGGCTCTTTCCTAAGATGTAGAGGAGAAGACTTGTTGAGACATTTGAAACTTTCCCTAGTTACTATCATCAAATGATTGCTGGAATGGACCATGTTTATTATTAAGTCAAGATTATAACAAGCAATTAGCCTTAACATGTATAAATGTTGTGATCAATTAAGATTAAGATTCGATCAATGGCAAGATCAAAAGGTGTTTATGGGGAGATTAGTCATTATCTGGGAAATTGGTCATTGATGGGACCAAGGGAAGAGAACCGGATCATTTTGGGAGGATCGAGGTTTGATGGATTCATTTCATGCTGTGACCGGACCCGAAGGTTGCCTACGTTCCCCTTGTTTGAGGAGCTCAGGTCGCCGTAGTTCGGCCGTGGGGCCTTCTTTTGCTGGGGTTGGTGTCCTTTCGAAGGATGTTGTTGCTTTGCTGATGTAGATCGCTTTTCTTTGCGGTGAACTCCTCGGGATGTTCTTTGAGGTGGACTTTTGCAGTGAACTTGGTGAGCTTTTGAGGTAAACTTCCTCTTTGCCAATATTCATTTGCTTTCCTTTTTTCCATTATCCATTTCTTTCTCTCTTATCATTTTTTAGAGAGAGGGGAAACATTAGCCCCAACTTGCTATCTTGGACATTGGCTCATTTGTAGCCCCTTGGTGGAATTCTGCCACTTCTTACTTTGACTTTTGAAGATCTGGGAAGTCCTTTGCTTGGTTGCGGACGCGCGATCGTGGTTGAATCTTGGTGGTTGAGCAACAACATCCTCGCCTTTTCATTGTCTCGGGATGCCTTTGATGCGCATCAAGGATTTGTATAGGAAAGGTGTATCGGGTTGTGTATCGGGGTAATGTATGAGGGAAGATTTGCCATTGATGGTTTCTTCATGCCAATTGATCACAACATTTATTCATATCAAGATTAGTTGTTTGCGTTTGGCACTTTTCATTTGTGTTAGGTCCATTCATCCTTAATGAGTCGTCATTGACTAGTATGCTTAGAAGTCAATTCGTCATTTTGGGGACGTAGCAATCAATTGATAATAACAAGCAAGGCAATTTCAAGAGTAAACATATATTGCAAATAATGTCTCAAGTCTAGAGAGAAGAGAAGGAAAATGACTCTTTTATTTAGATAACTTTGTACATACATGTCCAAGTGCGGAACTCTGTAAAAATTAAAAGACACGGTCCAGAATGGACTCCTTTTTTTTTTCTTTCTAGAACCTACGAAATGACAAAGGTTTGAGTTCAAAGGTTCGGAGGTCAGGTTACAACTTGGGAGGAGTTTTTACGTCCCCTCAAGTTGCCTCGGACAAAGCCGAGTCTCCCTAAGTTAATTAAAACGTGCATATGTGTGTGTGTGTATTTAACGGAAAAATTCTGTCGTTGATTTTATTTGAGAAAACTCGGCTGAAAAGGGGGTCTTTGAGTGATAAGACAAAGGTCAGAGGGAAAAACAGGCAATTTTTCCCTCCTACCTAAAGTAGCCGTACGGCTAAAGGAGGCAATTCTGGGGTTTTTACAGTTTGCTAAGAACAGTCCAGTTCAGAACAGAAACAGGGCATTCTGTCTGAAGCTGGACAAACTGTTTTTGATCCCAGTTTGCAAGAAATCATTTTACAAGTTTTATAACATCATTGCTATGCTAAATGAGCATCACTTGGTCCCCCAAAACAAGTATTTGGGTGTGATCATGAGCAATCATAGGAGAAAATCAAGAAAGTTGATGAATGTCCCCTTTGGACCAAAGTTGGTCATTTGGTGAATAAAGATTGGAACTTTATCACCAAGATGACATCTTTATGACTTAAAATCCTTCCAAGAGACAAAATAACACATAAATATTGAATCTTTATGACCCAAAAGTGGGATTTTGAGGCTAAACCAAAGAGGAAAATGATGAACACTAAGGTTTCATCACCCTCATGATTATCATGGCCAAAAAGCATAACATTTAAATGAATAAGGAATGTAAATGACAATCAACAAGTCTATGAGTGTCTAGGTTTAGAACCTCTTCCATACAAGGTATGGAGGGCACCTTGGAACTTCTCATAGCTTGGACAAGATAGCAATGTAATAGATAGGTATATAGTGCTTGATAATGGACAAGTCTTACAAGAAATAAAAGGTGCTTGAAATGGACAAGTCTTTGCATGAATGAAGAGTAAATACATGTATAACCAAGATATAAGAAAGAAAATAGGAGTAAGATGAAGAGAAAGGAGGGGGGAGGTGGCTTTACCTATGATGGTTATGGCCAATCTTCCTTTCTTCTCTCCTTTTTTGGTATGTGATCACTCTCACTCTTACTCTGTGGTAATTCCAGCAGAGTGACCTCCCTAATGTGTATTTCTCCCCCCTGAAATGATCAGCAAGGGGTTCTATTTATAAGGACTGAGGGTGCCCAAACCAGCCGTACGGCTAGGCCCCTCTAGTCCCCAAAGCATCCGTACGGCTCAGCCTGGTAAGCTTCTGGATTTTTCCAATTTTATACCAGAGTAGTCCTGGAATTTATAGTTTATCCTAGGGAGGTCCTGGCCTATTAGCTTATCCCTGAAACGGTGCTAAGGCTACCTCTAAGATAGGTCGGTTTCAGATTGGGGTACTTACAGTCTCAACAAGAGATCATGCCGCAAGGAAGGCTACAACGACAATGGGGACTACAACAACAATCTCCGTTTCTCTTTCTCTACCTAGTAGTAGGAATAAATAAAAAAAAGAGTCAAAAGTCCTCTTAAGTGTGCATCAATGTTTTCTCTCGTCCTATGTTAAATGTTCGAGTCCATTGAGTCATCAAATAAAAGCCGTTCTTGTCCTCATACACTCTTCCAAGTTGTTCAATTAATTCTTGGCAAAATAATGAAAAAATGTCTAAATAAGTTTTGGAATGAAGGCCATCGCTTGAACGCCTAGGGGCTAAACATCAACGACGGCATCAACAACGAAGACATCAACAACGACGAAATCAAGACAAAGAAAGGTGGAGCAATGATCATAAAGCAAATTTTTCAAAAGGGGATATATATATATATATATATTATATATATATATATATATATATATATATATATATATATATATATATATATATATAAAAGAGGTTCGCTAGGTTGAAATCCTCAAATCAGCCTAGGCAAAAGTTAGAGCACCAAAAAAAAAAGAAAAAAAAAATTCCCCTTCATTCAAAGAAGTTCACAACAACAACATCATCCCACCAAACGAAGCAACATCGACAACAATCACGACGAAGCAACAATTCATCACGGCGAATGGAGAATCCACAAGAACTACGGTGACCTGAGCCTCTACAGTGGAGGAACGTAGGCAACCTTCGGGTCCGGTCTCATGCAAGAAAGAAGATATGTTTAGCCCTAGCGCGTTACGGTGATCGGCCTTCATCTCGAACTTGTCAAGACATCTTTGTACGATTCATTTGCCAATGAATTAATAACCAAAAGATTGAACAACTTTCTTAGATTTGAAATCGCTATCCGTTCCTTGTCGAGTCTAGGGCTTCTCTTCTTTTTGTAATACTCCCAGTTTCTTGCAATCAAATTGGGGCCTTCCTTCTCTTCTCTCTTAATGACTTACTTGCCTTTGTGAGTCATTCAATAAAAATACATGTCAATACTAGGGACCACTTCCCTAGTCAAGTCAATGTCACTCACCTTTAGTGACAAAAGGTCTCCACCGCAAAATCACATGTCTTATTTCCTCAGCTAGAGTCAATGCACACTTCCTCATTAATCGAGTCAAAAAAAGAAGACGCAAAAGAGATGCCCGCTAGATTGAAAACCCGAAAGGGCGGTCTAGGCAAAAAAACAGGGTGCGTTATAAAAAAAAACGAGAGAGTGAGAGAGAGAGAAGGGAAAGAGAAATAGAGATCTCCGGCCTCTAAAGAAGACAACTGCACGAGTTCTACATCAAATCTCCTCAGCAAGTCAATTCCCCACCGAGTCAAATTTGGGATTGCAAAAGGCTCGACACGATATGGCACCATCAAAGGTTGTCTTGGGTTATCAGCATCATTCTCCAGCAGTGTGCATTTTTGTGTTCATGAAAAGAAGGCCCGTGGTAACCAAGACCCATTTGAGAACGAGCCTATCATAAAAAGGCACAAGGTTGCACAAATAATCCCTAGCTAGTCAATTGGCTTGGGCAGCAAATAGCAACAACATGTGTCTCAGTTTTCAAAGCTTCTGCAAGCATGTGCTTCTAAAGTACGCCGAAAGACTCCCGAGAAATGGAGTAGCTCTTGCCATGTCCTCTCATGTTTGTTCCCTCGCATGAGGATGAGTCACTCTTGCTTTGATCAACAAATGGTGACGCCCTAGGGGCTATGTGACTCAAGAACAAGGGCTTCTTTTGCTTCATTTGACAATCAATAAGCCCTAGGGGCTATGCTCGATAAAGATGTGTGAGACTATCCTCAAAGTCTCTCAAAAGGGATGTCAAAAAGCCCTCATGTCATGTGTGCCCATACTCGTTCCCCCAATCAAGGATGGACCTTTCTCGCAATCAATGATGACACTCTAGGGGCTACGGTCAAGTCTTAAAGGCTCCCTCGACAAGAAGCAATCCACTTCAATGTCCCCAGCAACATTTGAAGCTTTATACCGAAAGGTCTCAAGGGGCTTCGCAATCTACAATCTTTTGGGCTACGGCATTACAGTGATACAAGCAAAGGGCAATATTGGGGCTTCACAATAAACAAGCTTTTGGGCAGTGGTACCCGAGCAATGCAATTTGGGAGTAGTCTTATGGCTCCATGAAAGGGATCAAGCTTCAATGGTCCCTCAACACTTCTAGTCAAAAGGCCTCTTGGTTTTAATGAAGGCACCGATGATATGAATGAATTTGATGATTCTTGTTAGAAATCACAGCGAGATTCTGAAGGAAGTCTTAGAGAAAAGGAAAAAGATTCAATATGCTAGACTCACCCGGCTGAGTTATAGCGGGCAATGCCAATATGTTAACTCTATAAGCAGAGTTACGGCCAATCCCAATGTTTCTGCAAGTACTGCACCCCCTTCTCCAAGATCAAAAGCACAGGCTGCATCCGAAGATCCGCCGTCGGCTCAACTCAAGAAGACTCAAGCAAACATACCGTTCGAGACTTTATCACACCAAGACCTTATCATCTGCAACAACATCACCATCTCCCACGAGACGTCTCCCGAAGACCGTACTACACTTCCAACATGGGCCTTCCGCCATTTGGGTATCAACCACAAAAAGGGCCATCCACCTCCAAGCAAGAGAAAGAGGAAGATCACTTTCATGAGTTCTACTCAATGGTGCATCTGCTCTCAATACAATGCCAAGATAAGTTGGAGCTTCACACCGAAAGTTCTTCACATCCCGCCATCTACAAACTTGATAAGCCCATGACATTTGGGGCTTAGCAATCTCTCAAAGCTTGGTATCAATGATCTTCTCTTGGGGCTTACCCACGTCGACAACAAAAGACAGTTTATTTGAATGGGCTAAGAGTGGATTCATCTTAGGGTTTCATAAGCCACTCAAAGTTCAGCATTCAAGGGGATTTACAATCAGCAACCCCTTGGCATCTCGGCATCAATAGTCCTTTTGGAGCCCCATTACTGACACATCTCTTGGGGCTAGAAATCACTTTTCGTTGGACACAACGGCAACGACGACAGAATTCAAGCAAGGCAATCCGGACTTCGATCGAACATGACTTGATCTTGGGATGGCTTTACAAACACACAATGGTTAAAATGGTTCACCCACGAACTAAAAAAAAAAATCTTTTTGTCACATGTGTGCATATTATTTCCCTTCTAATCTAAATAATAAAAAAAAAATCTTTTTCTTTTTCTCCTCCTATGTGCAAAAGTATGTGTTTTACTTTGCTTTGCTCCTAGCTTCTTCCCCAGCGTTCTCCACCATCCTTGAACTACGCTGGTCTGATTCCTTTCAAGGGATACGTAGGCAGCCTTTTGGCACGACCAACCCACCATCCAGAATACTGTCCCACCAACACTCCATCAAAGGCAAGAACAATTCATCATCACCAACGTCATCATTCTCCAAAGCATGGACATCAAGGCATCCACCACCACAACACTAATCCATCCAACGGCAATGGTAAGTGAAGGTATGAATACATCCGAGGCTTTCCTCAAATCACACCGCCACAAAATCACTTTAACCATTCTTACAAAAATTCTCTCTCATACAAAACTGCTTTCAAATCACATTGCACCACGAGCACAATTTCTCTCTTCATTTTACACTTCATGCATCTTCTTGCACAAACACATATACCTGCCAAGCACACACATAACAGGTACCACCACAAAGTCAACAGCATCCGCTACTCAAGGCACTTCATCCCCAGCAAAAAATGGTCCACAGTCAACCATGCCCGCATCCCCACGATAAAGTCAACAGCAACTGCAGCTCTAGACATCAATCCCGCAATTAGCAAACGGATCCTGCCATCAGCAAACGGATCCCGCATCAGCAAATGGATCCCGCTTTCAGCAAACGGATCCCGCATCGGCAAACGGATCCCGCATTCAGCAAACGGATCCCGCATTCAGCAAACGGATCCCGCTTCAGCAAACGGATACCGCATTCAGCAAACAGATCCCGCATCAGCAAACAGATCCCGCATCAGCAAACGGATCCCGCATCAGCAAACGGATCCCGCATTCAGGAAACGGATCCCGCATCAGCAAACGGATCCGGCATCAGCAAACGGATCCCGCATCAGCAAACGGATCCCGCATTCAGCAAACGGATCCCGCTTCAGCAAACAGATCCTGCATTCAGTAAACGGATCCCGCATCAGCAAACGGATCCCGCATCAGCAAACGGATCCCGCATCAGCAAACGGATCCCGCATCAGCAAACGGATCCCGCATTCAGCAAATGGATCCCGTAATCAGCAAACGGATCCCGCAATCAGCAAACGGATCCCGCACCAGCAAACGAATCCCGCACCAGCAAACGAATCCTACCTCAGCAAACGGATCCCGCAATCAGAAAATGGATCCCGCAATCAGCAAACGTATCCCGCACCAGCAAACGGATCCTACCTCAGCAAATGGATCCCGCAATCAGCAAACGGATCCCGCATCAAGAAACGGATCCCGCATCAGCAAACGGATCCCCCATCAGCAAATGGATCCCGCATTCAGTAAACGGATCCCGCATTCGGAAACGGATCCCGCATCAGCAAACGGATCCCGCTTCAGCAAACGGATCCCGCTTCAGCAAAATGGATCCCGCCATATCCTTTCTATATCAATAAAGCCGCTCACACAGGGAGCGCACCCCTATCCTTGGCAATTTTCAAATTCATGTTTTATCGAGTCTTTGTTTTCTCTTGTCGATGTCCTCGGCGGTTGTCTTTCTTTCGTCGACGCGTTTTACTTTACAATCCACGTCGTCGAGGGGCTCTGTAGACACCCCGCCTTAGACCTCTCACCCCGATTGCATACATAGTATTTTTATTTAACTTATTTTTGTTAATTTCTGCTACTTCAGTTAAGTTCCTAACTGGTTCCATTAGTTTTGGACTAGACTGCACAACAGAATTAACTTTAGAGTCATTTCTGTCATTCTGTCTTTTCCACCCGCGGGCGCTTCCGACACTGTTTGTGGGATGCACGC
This sequence comes from Campanula takesimana, assembly GCA_026119855.1. Taxonomy (NCBI): domain Eukaryota; kingdom Viridiplantae; phylum Streptophyta; class Magnoliopsida; order Asterales; family Campanulaceae; genus Campanula; species Campanula takesimana. The sequence continues at coordinate 612,279 of JAOWBW010000245.1, read as the reverse complement.
GCGTCTCGCCCCTAAAGCGGGACTCGAGCGCCTCCCATTATGGCAATAACGGATTGCACCTTATTTCCTTCCATTTTCTTATATACAACATATCTTCTTGATCACAAAAGAGCCTCTTTTTACATCCACATTCATCCCCCCTAGTTTTATAACCTCCAATCCCATTATTCTAGCCATTTCTTAAAAACAAAATATTTCTTTGTATTATTATTTGATTTTCTTTTATTTATTTATTTCATTTATTATTTTATTTATCTTATTTTCCATTGGTCAATTCCATCTCACATGGATTGATCATTTTCCCTCCAACCTTTCCCACTCTTTTTTACCTATATAAACCCCCTTCTTCTACCTTAAAAAGGGACCTGGGACCCCAACTTTGATTCACAAACTACATTATACACAAATTCTCCCAACAAGAGTTCTTAGTAACAAGACTCTACACAAATTGTTCTACAACAATTTCTCTACAACAACACCATTTTCAAGTCCAAGTTTGAAGTCCTCTTTCTTAAGGCACTTTATTCTTCTTCTCTTATTTTACATGTCTTAGTAATGTATGCAATCCCCATCAATTGCGACATTACCAAATGACCACTTTACTACATTAAAGTTGGTTAAGGTTATCTCCCTACATTTTAATCTCTACTTTAATTTACCATTCTTTTCTTAACATAATTGTTAGAATAGTTTGACATGTAATCTTTACCATTAAATAAATGAAACAACTCTCTTTTATTTTCCTTTATATATTTCCCCTTTCTTTTCATTGTAATTATTAGCACTCGTATATTAATAAATCGAAGGACTTTCTAATGCATTAGAACACCAAAAGTAGCAAGACCCACGTAAGCGGGGCGGAGTGGGTGTTTAAGTACTCCCACTCCGTCACCTAACCCCCGAACCCATCGTTTCCCGAATCTCTGGTTTTGTATATAAAATTTATTTTTTTAGGTTTTTCTTATGTTCCTCTAAAACATAGGTGGCGACTCTTAAAATCAATTAGACATCCTAGGTAATTCACGCGCTCTAGCCAAGCCGCGGTTCCCGGGGTATCTACACATACAAACATAGTCATGGCCGGGTTGTAGGATCTCCCCCCATGGCTCTCCTAGGCCCCCGGCCCCCTCCTATACACTATTTTGTATCTCTCTCTTGATATCCTAACTTTTTCCTACACAAAGTAAGTACCAAATATTATGGTAGTAGTCAAAATATATTTATAGGGATACAAAACCTAATCCTGATCAAAACCTAATTTATCCGGAGTCCTTGAGACAGAAGGAGTATAATACTTCTTCTCCAAGTATTATTCACATGGATTTAAGAAGCTGGTTGAGATAAGGAAACCAATTCCTTTACTAATCTTGGACTCCACTCCATGTTAATTTGCCAAAGCTGTCTGCCACCCCATCGGAGTGGGCGGTCGCCCATTCCACCTTGTGCGGTCGCCTACTCCACTCCTATTACAGCCAGATTCAAACCTGATCAAGTGGGCGGTCTCCTGCCCCTCCATGGGCGGCCGCTCACTCCTAGCTGTGCGTTTCTGCTCCGTCTTCTCCACGGTTTTGATCTTCTCCTCGGTTTTGGCTCCTATCCCAACAAATGACACATTCAAAAAGGAAATTAGTGCAAGTTGCTATAGAACAGGGGATTAGATGATAAGAAAGAAATAACAAGAAGACACATACTCCCACTTTCTCAGAGTAAGTGTCCACCTTTTCTTTTTAGTCTTTCCCAGAGTAAGTTTTCACTTCCTAAAATGACAAATAATCTTTACTATTCCTCCTACTCATTCTCTCTCATACTTTACTTTTATACTCACAACACCAATCACTTACTATCCATACCACACATTCTCTTCCTACCTCACTTTTCATACTCACAACACTTACATCATTTTCAACAATTTCTTAGTCTCTGTGCAAATGGGAGGGTGGACACTTACTCTAAGATGGAGGGAGTATTAATTACCTAGTTTTTCAAAACCTTTGACTACATCTAGGAACACTACGTAATTAATCATAATATTAAATATAATCATTATACGGGGAGTTTACAACTCTCCGAATGCACTCTCACATAAATCAAGCATGCCATCTCTCAATGAACACACTCACATATGCGACCTCTCTAGAAGAACACACACATCTTAGTAATGGTAATGGGTGACCGAGCGTCCCTCCGGGCTCTCCAAAGCCCCCGGCCTCTCTTTACTTTTATTATGGCTCTCTCTATTGTATGTTGGATTCCACAACTTTTCTACATGTTTATGGTCGCCACAACTCACAATATATTTATCTATGTTTACACAAAAGCCCAAAACTACTTTATGTAGGAAACTTAATTACCTAAACCTAGTCAAACAAGGAATTCAATTCCAAGAAACCCATATTGACTCAAAATTTAGTTTCTTCTTCCTTTTTTGGTTGACTCCACAACTGAGCAGAGTTGAGAGACATTTGAATCTGAAATAAAAGACTTGTTGTCATGTGTAAAAAACAACTATTTGGGCTATTCAAGCTAACTTTAATTTTAAAATTTCAAACAAATGTATCTGTTAGTACCTCACTATGTTTAACTCACAATTAATCATAGTAAATATGTTTTGATAAATACATAATCAAACCCAATTGATTATATGATGTATACAAAAGACCTGATCACAGGCAGCCCAATACAAAGCTCAATAGCTAAGCTGCTCTGTTTTCATTGCCAACAGTCAAGACAGTACATGATCCTCCTATCATCTATACATCATATAAACTGAAGAACTACCTATTACAGACTCCTTCTACCTCAAATTAATTATCAAAATGATAAATACAAACAAGCTTCAACAGCTAAAGACCTATAAGCCCAACAGCTAAGCTCCCCTATTTCAACAGCTAAGACCGGTCTTCTTCAACAGCTATCTCCACGTCATCAGACCCTTGAAGAATGATTATTCCAATATTACCAATCATTGGAATAACTCATATTGAAGCTTGTTCAAGTGTGAATACACCTTCCTTTCCCTTGACAACCAGTATACAGAGGAACAACAAACATTCAGTCAAAGTCAAAAGGAATCATTACTTCTCTGTACCTTTGTTCCCCAAATGACTACTACTGTACCCTTATCCCCCAACGACTCTATCCCCTTGTAGACACCCCGCCTTTGACCGCTCACCCCGATTGCACATTTGATCTTGTGTCTCTCCCCATTTTAAGTGTTTCTCGTTAGTTTCTGTCACTTCTGTTAAGTTCCTGACTGACTTCGTTAAGTCCAGGGACTAAACTGAATAACAGGGCTGACTTTCTAGTCCATTCTGTCAAAATTGCCTTCTCTGAGTCGCGCGCCTCCGACAAGAGGAGCCAGACGCGCGCGCCTCCCGCCCCCAAAGCAGGAAGCGCGCGCCTCTGGGCGTCAGTTACATATTTCTGGCCAGGATTCTCTCCCTTGCTCAATTTACAGGATTTTGCCCGGGAAGGATTTCTTGGTGACTGAGTTTTGGCACCAAAAACACCTCTCTTTCACCTATAAAAACCTCCCTTTACCTCCATTTTCAAGGACCGAAAACTTGGACAAAAGCTTAAGACAAAAACTTTGATCAAAAGACCTTGACTTTACCAAATTTCCTACTCTCAAAGCATTTTTCAAAGGATTTCTCCAAGTAATTCAACAAGAAGTGTTTGAAGTCTCTTGAAGTCTAGGTAAAGCTCTTCTCAACTTCATCTCTTTTCTCTTTCTTTTCGTTTGATCAAAGTGCAATCACCCAAATCATTTTGGGACATGACTTTAATGATCACATCATCTCATTGAGGTCGGTTAAAGAGTTATCTCCTACATTCCAAACTCTATTTTAAACCCCTTTTTATGATTTAAAGAAGAAGAAGAAGAACATTGATTCATTCATGTAGATTTTGATCAAGAAAGACCAACTTTAGTTGGGCGAGATGGGTGTTTCGGTACTTCCCATCTCGTAATCTAACCCCCGAACCTTAAAACAAAGAATCTCTGTTTTCGTAATCAAACTTAGGCTATTATCAATAGGTTTTTCTTATGTTCCTTAAAACATAGGTGGCGACTCTTAAAAACAAGTTAGACATCCTAGGATAACTCACGCGCTCTAGCCTTAGCCGTGGTTCCCCCGGGGTATCTACAGTGGAGACTCCGCTGGGGACATTTGAGGGTTAAACTTGCATTCTGATCAAAATCTACATATTTTCTGGGCATTCTGATTCCTGATGGGGGAGGCGCGCGCTTCTGGCCTCTTCAGCCTAAGGCGCGCGCATCCCGCATCAGGGACCAGAATCGTCCGCTTCTTCATGTTCTTCATCTTCTTCTTTTGCTATTCTCCACTAATCATTTCTGCAGGGGTTACAATATGCACATAGGACCAGGGTAATCCCCTGAGTCCAAAATCTGACAATCTGACAGGTGTGACCAGAAGCGCGCGCCTCCTAATTGCATCGCGCCAGGCGCGCGCGTCTCGTATCAACACTCAGAGGCGCACGCTTCTGGGTTGGTTCCCAGAACAGAAACAGGTCTCAGAACAGAGCAGTGTGATGGGGGTGTGGGCACAGTTGCCTGCATCAGTGGTAATTCTGAACTTCAGACTGTTTTAATTTTGTGTTTTATTTACCGGTCACACGGATGATTCAGGAGTTGTAATTTATATGCTTATGTGTTTTGTTTTTTTTGTTTTTCTTTCTTTTAAAAAAAAAATAAAAAAAAAATTTTTGTCACGTGATAGACCTCACACTACATGCACATATTCCTATGAACTGCTCACTATCGAGTCGCAGAAGTCCAACCCCAAACCCGTCGAGGCCCGTCCTAGAAAGTTTCAAGCTCCACTCGACCTTGGCTCTTTCGAAGCGGTAAACCTCAGCCCGTGGCGTAGTTCAAGACTACATGCCGAGGGTGACCTTTGAGCCTCATATTCAAGCCGAGCACAAGCCACACAATTCTAGTTAAGGTCTAACACTCCGTGACTCAAGTCGGTTTCCATGTACCGAGATTTCCCTAAACTAATGTCTTCAAATCATACATGCCAACTTGTTGAAACAGACGCAATAAAGATCCGTCCCCAAAAGTGGTTATTTTGGACGAAAATAAAAATCCGTCCCCGCATGTATGCTTTACTACATTAATTTAGTTTAATCCCGATACATGTAGGATTCACAAACGCGATGGAATCCGATGAGTATATGGGACCGCGAGATGGTCTATATACTAGTGTGACGATTCCATTATTTTCTTAGAAACCCCAAAAGGGATCCATTCCCTCCGACTTATATAAAAAAAAGAGTCTTTTCTTATGTGGTTCGAGTCGTGTGCCCAACTGTGTGTTCTAAGCCTCTTCGTGGACCGCGAGTGTTACTCAAGACTGACAAAGGCCTCTTCTGCAATATAGTTTCAATTGGTACTTACAGAGTCTACCGGGATTCGGCAAATCGGTTAGTCCGTGAAGAGATTACTCCAACAGCTCCAACAGCAACCATGACCGGCAGCAGCAACACCATGTCTCTCGAACAGCTTTCAACCATGGTCCAACTCCTCCAAGAGCAAGTCTCCACCCTTAATAAGGAGACACAAAGCAAAGACGACATTTGGCAATCCTACCTCGACAGCCAAAGGGAGGCCCACGAGACCGAGATGGAGCTAATGAAAGAAAAGCTCACTAATCTTGCCAAGGGGAAGAGCAAGAATAACGATGACGAATCCGAATGGACCGAGGGTTTGTTCAAAAGTCCTTATGTCAACACCCGCACCAAGAAAGTGGGAGAGCCGAGTTCCGAGAACAATGAGCCCAAAATGGTGGATTCTATCATGGCCTACATCGACCAAAAATTCAATGGGCTCAACATGGGGAAAGGCTCCGACACAAGCCTTTATCAATCATCCATCCTCATGAGTACTATGGCCGCTCTTCCTGATAAGTTCAAGATGCCCGACATAAGCAAATTCAAGGGCAACTCTTGTCCCATGGCTCACATTGAGACTTATATTTGGGCAATGGTTCCGAAGAAGGTCTCCCCCAAGGTGATGGCTCAATGCTTTCCTCTCACTCTCGAGGGGGAAGCAAAAGATTGGTATGCTACTCTCCCGCTCACTGTCCGTCTTGATTGGGATTCCGCCATGCTTGCCTTCAAGAACCAATACCAAGGCAACACCACTCACCGGCCCACAAGGAAAGAGCTAGAGAACACTACTCAACGAGACCATGAGTCCTTCATCGACTTCACAAGGAGATGGAATGATAAACTCTCTGAAATTGTGGAAAGGCCAAATACCAAGGAGCAAATAGACATCTTTCTCAAATGTCTCAAAATTGATCTCCGCACCCACCTAAGTGGGGCTTGCTATGCGGATTTCTCCCAAATGTATGAGGCGGGGGTCCGAATGGACGAGTTGCTCAAAGAAGTGAAGAAAAGTGCTCCTAGCTACCGCTACAAGGCCGCTTCCAACTCCACAAAATAGGCCTCGGTCAACGCCGTCACTATCGATAAGGGGAATTACAAAAAGGTTCCTCCACCTCAAAGGAAGAAGTCTCGAAATGACCGTGTCTACACGCCTCTCCAAGGCATGACTCAAACCGAAGTTTTCGAGGTCCTCAAAGCAAAGGCTCAAGTCACACCCGTACAAGGGTACCAACCCAAGACGGTCCACCCCAATCATGCTCACCACAAATATTGTGGCTACCACCAATATAGTAGCCACACCACTGAGGAATGCTTCGTTCTCCGCAATGTCATTCAAGATCTCATAGATAAGAAAGAATTTGTAGTGACTAATGGCGAACATGTCAATGTAATAGAGATAGGAGAACTCGAGGGGACCACCCATTCAATCCCAATTGTGAATGGGGGCCCCAATGTTATGAATAAACTTGACAATTCTTGTTGTGTTGTAACTTACGATGAGGTAATGAGGGAAGTACTAGAGAATAGGAAAAAGAAGCAAGATGGGAACGTCAACATGCTAACTCGATCCGGTCGAGTCATAGCAAGCAACCCTTCCAGTTCCGCACCAAGCTCCTCTTCTCAAAGGCCGCAAGCTCGCGACACTCCCGAAGATCCTCTACTTGTCCAACTCAATAAAACTCAAGCCAACATCTCTATTTGGGACCTCATTGCATCTTCAAAGAAACACCGAGATCTTGTCATCCGCAATCTCGATGATACATCAGTTTCTCCCGATACTACTCCCGAGGACCTCACGGCAATGATCGGTCACATTCATTTTGGCAACGTCATCACCTTTGCCGATATGGACCTTCCACCATTTGGTTCCGACCACAATGAGGCTATTTACCTCAAGGTACGAGCAAGAGGGAGGCCCATCTCAAGAGTCTTAGTGGACGGTGGTTCCACTGGAGGAACGTAGGCAACCTTCGGGTGCGGTCTAAAACATATCAAAAATACCCAATTCACTTCAAATAACTGTTGGGTTTCGTAGTCACATGCGCAGCGAAATTAAGCATTTAAAATTTAATGAAACCCAAAGCCCATAGATCCATTCATATGATTAGGTCAAATATAACAATATTAATACTAGAATACTAACCCTTGATGCCTTTGATTTTGCAACCTTGAATTCGATAGAGACTTGAAAACTTGATCACGATCATAGTAATAATCACGAACTTTGAAGATGATAAGTTTCACCCTCTAGCGGTATCCACACCACGAACGAATATCAAGAACACTTGATCTTGGTTGCTAGACCAAATTATGAAACACGTTTTCACAATTAATATGAACTATATGGAATTTTCTTTGTGTATAATTTTGTTCTTCAATCTAGGATTTCTTAGAACAAAATAAAACCCTCTCAAACTCTTTGGAGGCTTGCACAAACATTAGGTCTGAGTTATGGCCGAATTCTGATGTTTATACACAAGTAAGACCTATTCCAAATAGGAAACTTGTGTTAAAACCCATCCAAAATTCGATTCCGAGTCAAATTAGGAATCTGCCCCCGACAGCACTGTGCGGCCGCCCAAACTGAGGTGTGCGGCCGCCCAAGTTCTTGTGCGGTCGCCCAAAGGCCCAGAAAAATCCAATTTTTCCAAATTTCCAATATAGTCCTTATTTAGGATTCGTTCTATTGTGTGTGACCCTCTAGGATTATACTAAGTTGGCAATGGGTTCAAACATGAAACCATAAGATATGATTAGGTTCTAGAAAACCGTCATACCTACCCAAATAGTATAACTAGATACAAGTTCGCATTCCTTTTAGAACATGTCACAATCCCTTTGTCCACGATGTCATTGAACACAAGTCATGGTCAACAAGTCAACTTGTATTGTTCAATACTTTCTCGATTCCGAATATGTTGATAATCCAAATGACATTGATCCAATCAATCCATTTGAGTTTGGCCAAACATTTCATCAACATCATTCCTTCGAGGGGCCCAAGCTTGTCATCTCTCCGAAGAGGGACAAATCCATTTAGCTTATTATTCTTCCCTACGTGAATCCGATTATGCCAATCATACCCTTTATAACTACCGTGTTATGGTAGCATTTGAATATGTCAAACATAATGTTCATCAAGTGGAAGACTATAATAACTTCATGTCTAAGGATTCAAATGACATAACTAATATAAGATTTATATATGACATCGACCATGACATAAATCTCATACCGCGGGTCATGTCCAGTACCTTGTTCCAAACAAGTACCTATAAATCTAACATGATCATCCCATGGTCATTTAGCCTTTATACTAGTGCTTAACAAGCTCTAGGGATAGAGATTATTATAAGCAAACACGAGCCATAATAATAATCTTATTATCTCTTTATTATTATGAATAAAATGATAACTTATACAACGTTTAACAAACGTGCCTAGGGCACCAACACCAACAATCTCCCACTTGCCCTAGGCCCAATTCCCTAGGTATCCAATACCCATGGACCTAACATGACCATCATGTTTAGCTTTGTGGAAGTCCCATTGTTTAGTGTGTCCGTAACGTTATCATTAGTAGGTACTTTGCATATATGTACGTCTCCCTTATCAACGATTTCTCGAACGATAAGAGAACGCCTAAGTATGTGTTTGGATTTAGGATGTGCTCTTGGTTCCTTTGCTTGGTCAATAGCACCACTATTATCACTAATATGGTCTATTGAATTAGCAATACTAGGAACCATCTTAAGTTCACAATGAACTTCTTAATCCAAACCACTTCCTTTGCAGCATCCAATGCAGCAATATACTTAGATTTTAATATGTAGAATTAGTGACTGTACTCTGCTTGGAACCATTCCAACTTACAGCTTCACTATTGGTTATAAAACTCGATTGCGAATTTTTATTATCTTTGTCAGTTTGGAAGCATGCATCCGTGTACCCATGTACGACGAGATCATCTTCCATCCTTTCATAGATCAAAAAAAATCTTTAGTGCTTCTAAAGTACTTTAAGAATTGTTTCACATAGCCATCCAGTGAATCTCACCGGTGTCGGATTGATATCTACTCATCATGCTCCAAGCATTAGATATATCCGGCTTAGTACTTATCATGGCATCATGGATCCAATTGCCGGAGAAAATGGCATCCCATTCATTTTCTCATGCTCATCATTTGTCTTAGGACATTTGATTCTTTGCATAGAAAAACATCCATGTAACATTGGCAACTGTCCACTCCTAGAATTTCCATGCGGAACCTTCTAATGACCATGTCAATGTGTGTACTTTGGCTTTAAACCAATTTGCTTCCTTGATCTAGATTCTAATGCCAAGGATATATGCAGCTTCATCCATATTCTTCATTGCGAAACACTTTCTTAACCAAATCTTTACAGATTAAAGTGCAGGAATGTCGTTTCCAATGAGTAACATGTCATCCACATATTAGATAAGGAATAGCACCATGCTCCCACTAATCTTCTTATATATACAAAATTCATCTTCGTTCTTGATTAAGCCAAAGTATATGACTTATCAAAACGGAGATTCCAAATCCCAAAAGCTTGCTTCAATCCATCCAATGAATCTTCGCAACTTTCATACCTTTTAGAATTTTCTTGACTATCAAAACCTTTAGGTTGTATCCAATACATCCTTAAGTGAGTTCCCATTGAGGAATGCTTGTTTTGACATCATTTTGTCAAATTTCATATTCCAAATATGAACATGTGACTATAAAATTCTAATAAGTTTCTTGCTAACCATGTAAGTTTTTCTCCAAGAAAAGTCATTCATCTCCTTTGGTTTTTACACCTTAGGTTAGAATGATCAAGTTCCAAACTTGATTATTATACATGAATTGCGTTTTAGATTTTATGACTCCAAGCCATTAATCTAAATGTGGAGTTGATATTGCATCTTTGATATGTGGTAAATACTTCATTCTAAATGAACTTTACCTCAATACTTTCTATTTCAAAATATCCAATATTTCTTCTAATAGATTGTATTTTATCAAGTGTGCAAGTACTTGTATATCTTGAACGGATTTTCACAACCCCTTGTGAAGATTTGTTCAACTTCCATCTTAGGGTAAAATATATTTTCTAGGTCTCGAACCATTCGAGATACATTTTACTCCCACTGATTCTTTTAGAGATAAACCACTTATCTAGAAAAGTATCATCATAATCAACAAACCATTTGTTTCTTATGAGTAAAATTATTATCCTCAAGTTTCCTTAGGATATCCCATGAAAGTATATTTATTAGATTTAAATGTGAGTGTGTCCCAGACAACTCCTTTCCAAAAGGTCTCAACATCTTAAACCTTTATGAAAGACAAACCGAGTTTTCTTTCACCATTTAACCCCTTCTGATGGAACTCAAATTAGTGTAGTTATAGTGGTTTGTAATACATAACCCCAAAATTAATAATGGAAGATCAATTTGACTTTATCATCTAATGAACCATATCCAATATGGTTCTTGTACTTCCACGTAGTCACATCATTTAGAATGGTGTTCTTAGTGAAGTTAATCGTGAAACTATTTCACAACTTTAATGATGATTGTCAAATTCTTGGTTAAATTATTCATCATCGTGATCCAATCAGAATCTTTGAATAGTTTTGCCAAGTATAACCAAAATTCTCTTTTAGCATTGCTTCTTAATGCACCATATACATCGAAATGTATCAGGTCAAGTAAGTGTTAGCCTTTACCAATCATAGTAAAAGATGTCTTGGTCCAAGTAAACAAGATTTGCATAAATCATGTGATTCCAAATCATATGACTTAAAACTCCGTTCCATGGAATTTTAGATATGCATTTCTTATTTATTTGATCAAAACAATAATGCATAAAGAATTTTAATTATTTATGTTATAGCCTTTATTACTTTGTTCTTCAAGATTTAGGATATAAGATTTATTTATATGATAACACAATGAAGTAAATCATAATAAATAAAGCACCTTTCTTATTCCAAATAAGAAATAAATATCCTTCATTATCTTTTAACAAAACAATATTTCCTACTTCATTAGTAAAGCCACTTTTAAAAGTGTTCTATGAATAATGTTGCAACTCTTGCATCATTATCATTCACAGATCAACCTTTACTATAAGTAGTCTTTCAATTTACTAATTATTCTGGTATCCAATACCCAATAATTAAATTTAGAAAGATTCATTTATAACATAAAATTCCCAAGTGGTAGTCCCACTACCATTCCTTTTATTGATCATCCAGAATTTTGACTACAATTCTAAATGGTCAATCCAATTGCCATTTTTACCAAATTGCATCAATTAGAGTTATTATTTTAACCATAATTATTTCTTTTAGGTTTGACAACTCTTGTCTTACATTTCTTTTGGCACTTGGCCCTTTTCCTTATGAACCATGAGCTCTGGAGAACCATTCTCCAATATCTTCATCTTCGCAGTTTTTCAGCATGTTAATGCAACTCGAAGAAATTCTTATTCATTCTAAGCATGTTATAGTCCATCACAAAGTGATTATAACTCTTAGGTAATGAATCAAGAATAAGATCCATGGCTAGCTCCAATCCAATTGGACTCCCAAGTTTCTCAAGATACTCTACGTAGTCATTATCTTAAACGTGTGAGGTTCCACTTATTGCCCTTTACTCCTTTTGCAAGAAGTGAATGCAATAATGGTTTTATACCTCTCTTGCTTAGATTGCTCTTTGAAACATGTAACTCAACTCCACGCCTATCTAATAGGCTTCCACAAGTTCCAAACTTTGTTGGAGTTTTGAGCACATAATCGCGAGCATAAGACAACTCACATTCCTAAAATCATATTCATGATTCTTGTGATTGTCTA